>BSBM01000598.1:2762500-3362500 GCA_027924585.1 Larix kaempferi | reverse complement strand
GAAACATACTGTGGTAGCATACTTTTTGTCAAGGCTGATCCATGTGCATGATAGTGAATTAGTAAAATATGATTTCCCTTATGAACACCTCTTTGCAATCTTAACACAAAGCCCATGGTTTGTCGATATAGCTAACTACCTTGTATCTAGGAGGTTTCCACAACATTATAGCTACAAATAAAGGTGTAAGATCATCAGGCAAAGTGAAACCTATACTTGGGTACAATGAATGCTCTTTAAAAAGGGACCAGACCAAATATTGAGAAGGTGCATCCGAGAAGATGAAGTCCATGACATACTCCATGCTACTCACAATGAACCTTGTGGAGGACATTATGCAGCAAAAAGGACAACTTACAAAATACTACAGACAGGATACTATTGGCCAAAACTACACAAGGACTCTCAAGAATATGTTTCACATTGTGATGACTGTCAAAGAATGGGCAAACCAACACAAAGAGAAGAGATGCCTCTATATCCTCAAGTTTCATTAGAACCATTTGAGAAATGGGGATTTTACTTCGTCGGTCCATTTAACCCACCTTCAAATAAGAAAAACTACATTTTAGTATGCATAGACTATCTTACTAAGTGGGTTGAAGTCACATCATTCACAATAGCTAATGAAACAAGTGTAGCAAAGTTCTTCACAGAACAAATCTTCCATGGATTTGGAGTTCCCAAAGAATTAGTTTCTGATCAAGGGAAACAATTTACATCAAAATTCATTGAGGAGCTACTCAGAAGGAACAAAATAAAGCATCGAATATCCTCCTCCTACCACCCACAAGCCAATGGACAAGTTGAGGTTACAAATAGGGAACTTGAAAGGATTCTAACAAAAATAGTTCAATTACATAAAAGAGATTGGGAAGACAGGTTAAATGAAGCAGTTTGGGCTTACAACACAACATGGAAAACAAAAACTGGTTTTACCCCCTATGAACTTGTGCATGGAAAAAAGGTAATGCTCCCTATTGAATTTGAAATCAAAACACTGAGAATATGTAATGTCCCCATTCAAATAAATTCATGACAGGAAAATTCCACCAATCCTACTAGTTCCCTAGGTTGGATGGAGACATTGCGATTTGCAATAAGGGAGCTAATAAATGATGTTTGGACATTAGAATGGAATAAATATTTAATAAAGAAGCTAAATAAATAAATTCAACAGAAAACCAAAGTGGCAATTGATCATGAAGACACATGGAGGATGTGGGACCTACACAAGCTAGATTTTCTATGCCACATGGCATCTTCCTCTTGGCAATTCGAACCCATAAGGATTCCAACGTTCTTGGGATGAGTTGGAAGGTTCATACACTTGGCAATGTGCATCAGAGGTTGAATTGGGATGGAAGTGTAACTCCCATGGAAGAGGAAGAGTCAAATGAGAAGTTATTGGACATTTGGGCTAGATTCCCTAACCTCTGTGACAAAAATGATGAAGATGCTATGACACTTATGACAAATTGCAGACATTATTGCTGACATCTAACCATTATGACATGTCAGACCTAAAAATAGCATCCAAGGGAGTGCTCAAGGGAGTTAGAGAAGCTCAAGAGGTTCCTACTCGAATTGGTGGAAGGTGGAAGGCTAGGAAATGGAAGACACATGGCACATCATGAACCTATCCCTAATTCGAATTGGCTTGGATTCTATGGATGGAATTGGAACCTTAGAAGGCTAAGGATGTTTATACAATACAAGGATCAAGTAAGAGAATGGATTTTGATCATTTTCAGAATTTTCATTTGTGAGGAGAGCTAGTGGAGTGCTACTCTACTTGCCTTAGAGCCAATTTCGAGGGTGAAAGATTCGCATCCTAGTTGGTGAATTGGAAAGGCCACTTAGACCGTTCATTTTGAGATTTAATGGAGTCATATTTTGCAGGTGCAAGCTACAGGGAAGCTCATGGTCACTTCTATTTCAGCTTGTTTCTCCAACTATTTCAAGCTTTCTTTGCATATTCTTGTTCCTTGAGGGATTGCGCACTTGGTGAGATGTTGTACTCTTTGGGGCAGATTATAATGCCCCATTATTTTATAAATTGATGTAAATTATCTGTTATTAATATTCATAACAGCCTCGGGTTGAGATTCCAAGTGGAAATGTGTAAATATGATTATTAATGAGCAAATGGTGCCAATTTCCCCACTATGTTGATGTATGCCAATAATATGTTGATGTATTCGAATGGAACAGTGAAATATTGATGGATTAATGATGTATGGAATTTTATTTATCTTTTCTACAAGTTTCATGTTCATTGCATAAGCTTTGGGAGTCATATTGTTCATTTTTAAAGCATTTGGAGAAGATTGCCTATCATTTCCCCCAAGGTCGAAACTAGTATTTTGCTTCTGATTTGGAGAGGGTTGTAGCAGACTTAATTGACTGAATAGAGACGCATATGAGTCCATATTAATGTCCTATATATGTCCCCTATCTCTATCATGAAATTCGAGAGGGTCCAATAGCAGTTGGAGAGCCATCCTTAGCACCTACCTAAGGGGGATTCGAACCCCAAATTGCTAGTCAAGTTCCATACTTTGGACAGAAATAAGGAGAGTTGCAGAAGCTTATTGATGACTCTAAATCATCCCTGAACCTCATATTTATGCACTAAAACCATTCATACACCTTCTGTAACAATTTGGGAGCATTTGGAGCCATTTGGAGGTCTAGAACCCAAGACTAGTCAAAGGTCAAACTAGTGGAAAAAGTTGAAAAATTCACCATTTTAATAAAATTCAAAAAAAGGGACATTACAAGTGGTATCAGAGCATGATATTGGCACCTTATGTGGTCTTATTTTTATTAGGACAATAATTCAGGGACCACCATTAGATATTGAAACCAAAAGTGTTGTTGTTGAAGAGGAAAAAGTAGGAGAAGGAGAGCTATTTTTTGAAGAAACCATGACTAGGGATGAAAAGGGAACCTCAGATGATGGTGAGGAGCTTAGGAAAATGATGAAACCAATCTTTTAAGACATGTACAAACAGATGATGAAAGGATTCGAATTGTTGGTTAGCCAACTTGGGAGCAAAGAAGTAATAGGAGGCAACAACAATTCTCATAGTGAGGAAAAGAAGCCAATGGGTGAGCATATTTTCTCAAGCACAGGACCCCACAATAGAGAAAATGAATTTCAGAGAAGACCAAGGCCTACTGCACCAAAATTTCTTGATTCCAAAGCAAATATTAAAGATCGAAATTATGTGGAAGAAATTCTACTCGAATGGAAAAATTTGAGTGAAGATTGCAGAAACACTTTATCATTTGATCAATACCTCATTGTCTCAAACAAGCTCAAGATGAAGGAAGGAAATAAGAATCCATTTCAAAATAAAGAATTGAATTATGCAATAAGTAAAATGCTACTTCCCACTTTTGATGGCTCATCTCAAGGTTCTGCACATACTTGGGTACAAAAACTAGATGTGTATTTTCAGCTGAATCCAATGGTGGAAGAGGATGCTTTAAAAATGGCCATTTTGCATCTTGAAGGGGAAGCCAATGATTGGTGGTTACATGGTATGAATACCTTGGTACATGATCAAGTTCAAACATATGAATATTTTATTGACAGTTTATTAGAAAGATTTGAGCAAAAAGACCCAGAATTGCCATTCAAAGAACTAGCCCAATTGAAGCAAGTTGGAACCCTTGCTAAATATATGTTGGAATTCCAAAGATTATCGGTTAAGGTGGCTGATATATCTATGGTGAGGTTAGTATTACTCTTTACTGAAGGTTTGGATGAACCCTTAAAAGGTTTAGTTAAGTCCCACAAACCAAATTCATTGAAGGATGCCATGAACTTGACAAGAGATTTACAAAATGTGCTACCTAGGACAAGGTTTCCTCCCAAGCCAAACTTCCCTTCCAAATTCAGATTTGAAAAGAAGCCTTGGAAAAAAGATGCATCTAAAAAGAATAATAAAGAAGGACTAAACATGGAAGAACTTATAGGAAAGAAATTGTGTTACACATGCTTTCAACCATGGGCACCAGGGCATAAATGTACTAAGGGAAAAGCACAATACATTGAAATATTTTCTGATAATGATGAGTATGAAGGGGGTATGGAGGAAGGAAATATTTCAGATCAAGAGGAGGGATATGATACAACAGAAGAAGGGAAACAAGAATAAAATCATCCTTCACCTGACAAAGCAAGGATGGCAGTACTTTCAGCAGTACTTTCAGCAGTGCCTTGTTATCACACTATTCGATGCAAGGGTGTGGTAATAGGACAAAGGGCCTCGGTTTTGGTAGATGGAGGAGCCACATATAACTTCATTGATGCAGACATGGTGGAGATAAGGAAGATACCTACTGAACCATTCGATGGCTTCACCGTTGTCATTCCAAGTCACAACACTATGGAGTGCAAAACATGGGTTCCAAAGCTGCAAATCACCATAGGTAATTACACTTTTTCTGATAGCTTTTATGTGGTTGATGTTGCTGATACTAATGTGGTTTTGGGAGTGCAATGGTTGTACTCTATAGTGGAGCATACAGTAAACTATCAAATTCCTAAAATGAAATTGCAAGATTCGGAAGGAATACTAAGGGTTGTGAGAGGGCAGCACACCTATCCAAATCAAGTAGTGACCTCCCACAGTATGAGATCCATATTGAGGCATGGAGACATAGAATGGGCTGTTGAATGTTTCATCACCTCTCCCAAGCCAAACATAAAGGTTGCTGAACACCCAAAGGAGATAAAGAGACTACTACAAAAGTATGAAAAAGTTTTTAGAGACCTTCCACATGGCAGACCACTATATAGGGGGGTTGAGCACAACATTGTTTTGGAGGAGGGTACTTCACCCATCCAAATACCACCCTATAGAAATCCAAAGAAATTCATAGATGAAATTGAAAAGGCCATCCAAGAACTCCTAGAGTTGGGACTCATTAGACCAAGCTCTAGCCCTCATGCCTCCTCAGTAGTGTTGGTGAAGAAAAAAGATTGAACCTTAAGGATCTGCATAGACTTTAGAGCTTTGAAAAAGAAGACAATAAAGAATAGATATCCTATCCCTATGATTGATGAACTCATGGATGAGCTATTTGGGGAAAAATATTTAACTAAAATTGATCTTAGATCAGGTTACCATCAAATTTGAAGGAAGGAAGAAGATGTGCAAAAGACTGCTTTTAGATGTCACTATGGCCACTTTGAGTTTCTTGTTATGCCTTTTGGATTAACTACTGCTCTAGCTACATTCCAAGCATGCATGAATAGGATCTTTAGCAAGCAGCTTAGAAATTTTGGTTTAGTCTTCTTTGATGACATTCTCATTTATAGCAAAACTTGGGAAGAGCATTTGCATCATTTAGAGGTTGTGTTGCAAGTTTTGCAAGAACAATCATTGTTTGCTAAGATGTCTAAATGTGAATTTGGGATGAAGGAACTTTTATATCTTGGGTACATCATTGGACAAGAAGAAGTGAAAGTGCACATGGAAAAAATAAGGGCTATCCTTGAATGGCCATCACCAAAAAACATCATAGAATTAAGAGGCTTCATTGGAATATGCACCTATTATAGAAAGTTTGTGAAAGGGTTCTCCAAAATGACTTCTCCACTCACTGATTTGACAAAGAAGGCTGCTTTCAAGTGGGATGAAGAGGCTGAAAAGGCCTTCCAAAAAATGAAAGAGGTAATGAGTAGTTGTCCAATACTTGCATTACCTGATTTTACTAAACCTTTTGTTGTGGAATGTGATGCTTCAGGTGAAGGGATAGGGGCTGTCCTAAAGGAAAATCAACACCTTATAGCCTTTGAGAGTAGAAATTTGCAGCCACATGAGAAGCTTTACTCCATCTATGACAAAGAAATGTTGTCCATCATGCATGCCTTGGCCAAGTTCAGACAATACTTGGTGGGAAACAAGTTTGTGGTGAAAACTGATCACAATAGTCTAAAGCACTTCCTCACCCAAAAGGACCACAATGAAAGGAAACAAAAGTGGGTAAGCAAGATCCAAGCTTTTGATTTTTATATTGAATATGTGAAAGGGAAGAATAACATTGAAGCAGATGCATTATCTATAAGACCTTCCTTTTCTCTCATGGACATTGCAAAAGATTGGAAAAACATGCTAATGGTTGAAGATGCCAAAGATAGTTTTGCTTGTGATGTATTAGATGGGGTCAAATGGGATGATAACTACAAGATTTTGAATGGGATGATATATTATAAGGGCATATTTTATTTGGTTCAAAATTCGAAACTCAAGTACAAAATTTTGCAAGAAGCACATGATTCCCCACTAGCTGGCCACCCGGGGATCTTCAAAACTTATAGGCAATTAAGGAAAAGGTTTTTTTGGAGGGGGATGAAGGAAGATGTTATCAAATATGTAAATGAATGTAAGGTATGTCAGCAAAACAAATCTGAACTCACATGCCCAACTGGTTTGTTGCAACCATTTCCCATTCCGGAACAAAAATGGGAGAGTATCTCAATGGAATTCATCACAGGTTTGCCCAAATCTTTGGGAAAGGATTGCATATATGTGGTAGTCGATAGGATGACCAAATTTGCTCATTAATATATCAAATATTATTTGGTGCAATGGAAGGATATACCAAGTGAAGATGCCACATGGGAAGAGGAACAAATCTTGTAGCATCCAAATCTGAAATTGCTTGAGGACAAGCAATCTTGGGTGGAGAGGACTGTAATGTCCCCATTCAAATAAATTCATGACAGGAAAATTCCACCAATCCTACTAGTTCCCTAGGTTGGATGGAGAAATTGGGATTTGCAATAAGGGAGCTAATAAATGATGGTTGGACATTAGAATGGAATAAATATTTAATAAAGAAGCTAAATAAATAAATGCAAGAGAAAACCAAAGTGGCAATTGATCATGAAGACACATGGAGGATGTGGGACCTACCCAAGCTAGATTTTCTATGCCACATGGCATCCTCCTCTTGGCAATTCGAACCCATAAGGAGTCCAACGTTCTTGGGATGAGTTGGAAGGCTCATACACTTGGAAATGTGCATCATAGGTCGAATTGGGATGGAAGTGTAACTCCCATGGAAGAGGAAGAGTCAAATGAGAAGTTATTGGACACTTGGGCTAGATTCCCTAACCTCAATGACAAAAATGATGAATATGATATGACACTTATGACAAATTGCAGAACTGATTGCTGACATTTGACCATTATGACATGTCAGACCTAAAAATAGCATCCAAGGGAGTGCTCAAGGGATTTAGAGAAGCTCAAGAGGTTCCTACTCGAATTGGTTGAAGGTGGAAGGCTAGGAAATGGAAGACACATGGCATATCATGAACCTATCCCTAATTCAAATTGGCTTGGAGTCTATGGATGGAATTGGAACCTTAGAAGGATAATGATGTTTATAAAATAAAGGGATCAAGTAAGAGAAGGGATTTTGATCATTTTCAGAATTTGCATTTGTGAGGAGAGCTAGTGGAGTGCTACTCTACTTGCCTTAGAGCCAATTTCGGGGGTGAAAGATTCCCATCCTAGTTGGTGAATTGGAAAGACCACTCAGACCTTTCATTTGGAGATTTAATGGAGTCATTGTTGAAGTTGCAAGATACAGGGAAACTCATGGTCACTTCTAGTTCAGCTTGTTTCTCCAACCATTTCAAGCTTTCTTTGCATATTCTTGTTCCTTGAGGGATTGCGCACTTGGTGACATGTTGTACTCTTTGGGGGAGCTTCTAATGCCCCATTCTTTTAAAAATTGATGTAAATTATCTGTTCTTAATATTCATAACAGCCTCAGGTCGATATTCCAAGTGGAAATGTATAAATCTGATTATTAATGAGCAAATGGTGCCAATTTCCCCACTATGTTGATGTATGCCAATAATATGTTGATGTATTCGAATGGACCAGCGAAATATTGATGGATTAATGATGTATGGACTGCTATTTATCTTTTCTACAAGTTTCATGTTCAGTGCATAAGCTTTGGGATTCATATTCTTCATTTTTAAAGCATTTGGAGAAGATTGCCTATCATTTCCCCCAAGGTCGAAACTAGTATTTTTCTTCTGATTTGGAGAGGGTTGTAGCAGACTTAATTGAATCAATAGAGATGCATAAGAGTCCATATTAATTTCCTCTAGATGTACCCTGCCTCTAACATGAAATTAGAGAGGGTCCAATAGCAGTTGGAGAGCCATCTTTAGCACCTACCTAAGGGGGGATTCGAACTCCAAATTGCTAGTCAAGTTCCATACTTTGGCCGGAACTTAAAGGAGAGTTGCAGAAGCTTATTGATGACTCTAAATCATCCCTGAACATCATATTTATGCACTAAAACCATTCATACACCTTATGTAACAATTTGGGAGCATTTGGAGCCATTTGGAGGTCTAGAACCCAAGACTAGTCAAAGGTTGAACTAGTGGAAAAAGTTGAAAAATTCACCATTTTAATAAAATTTTAAAAAAGGGACATTATAGAATAACAGCCCATTTAGACATGCAACTTTCAACAATTCAGAAAGAGCATATTCTCCAATTAAACCAGTTGGACGAGCATCGACAACAATATCTAGCCCACATTGAAATCATCCAACAACAAAGGAAGCAATGGCACGATAAGAATATAAAAGAAAAGAAATTCACAGAAGGGGGTTGGGCATTGTTATATGATTCTATATTTAGGAAATTCAAAGGAAAACTTACAACACGGTGGTTAGGACCATACATCATAGATACAATCTACAACAATGGAGCTGTCAGAATCAAGACCATAGACGTGACCGAAATTCCAATGTTGGTAAACGGACACAGACTCAAATTGTACAAGAAACCACAGTCCAAAGAGGAATTTACCCAAAACATTTATAAGAAATATCTAATGCTAATAGAGGACGTACACGCCCTCCACTTAAACTAAATATATTAAAAAGAAAATGAATGAAAAAAATGATGAAAAAAAAGGAAAAGAAAAAAAAGGAAAAAAGAAAAAATGATGAAAAAAAAGAGAAAAAAGAAGAAGAAAAAAGATGAAAAAAGAAAAAAAGAAAAAATCTATCAATCAAAGCAGCACTCACTAATCAAGCGAGCCAGCAACCAGATATCAACCGAAGCAACAATCACAAGTCAAGCGAACTAGCATTCCAATATCAAGTGAGCCAGTGCAAAAGAAACGAGCCAACCCCCACAACTACAGAACTGACAATCAAAACTACTGACAAAGTCAAAATCAACTACGAAACTGCACAATAACTACATAAATCTCCACGTCAGTAGTTAAGGTACACTATACACAAAAAGGTAATCTCTGAATCCTTTGTTTCCATTTTCGGTCAAATCAATTTCTACCTACAGAAGGAATAATTACAGAGCTGAGGGAAGCTCTCTTTAGAAAAGACGGTGGCACACGATTCAAAGTAACCACACCAGGTAATTATTGCCGATCCAAATATGGAAATGATTATCTTACAAATGTCCATATTCCACCAAGATCCTTCATATCAAGCAACAACACAACGAGAAATGATGAAAAGATAAGGCATAAATAGCAAGAAATGATGGGAGAGTAAGATAGAAGTGGGATAGGAATAAGTAAACGAGTTCGACCGGAACATATGAAAGCTTTCAGACCTCGAACAGAGAAAATGCAGTAAGAAGAACACAGAATTCGGTCAGCAAGCCGACTCTCAACCCAGAACAAAGCAAGTAAGTTTATCTGGTTCGCCACCCTAGATTTTATACTGCTCATCCATTCAATAATTTTTGAGACAATGAATGCGGGGTTTAAAAAGAATAAACCAGAGGATCATTCCCCCATCTATGAACCCCAGAGGTGCTCACCATCCTCCGCATTGAGGGGCAGATGCCGTTCATTACTGGTTTAAAAGGACATGATGTAGAAGTATCCCTCGAATTTGCCAAAATTTTGAAACATTTGAAAGAAGAACAGTATGTGACTAGGGTGAAGGGGTTACGCATTCTCCTAAATGAAGAAATGATTGCGACATACACTGGCATACCTCAGGGTTTGCACTGGGGGAAAGATGACAGGGAAGCCAACATTAAGGAAAAAATGAATTTCTTTGCAGAAGGTGAGCATTACGAGGAAGACAAGAATGGTGTCAAAAGAGAAACCATGCCAAATCCTTGGGATGAAGTTGCCTATGTTGTCCTCTAATACAGTACTTGCATGGGGAGACTAAGCTACATACCTACATTTCATTTCAGGATACTAGATCTCCTGAGGAACAGGGGGCATATAAAACCAAACAATAATATCAACATTCATTTTTACCTGTTACAGTACATATGGGAAATGAGTAAGAAGGTGACACAAGGGAAAGAGGATGCACTGGCTCATCATGGGTTAATCAAACTAATTATCTGTGAAGAGTTGACAACACAGGTCCCCGAACTTTCCTGGGAGGAATTCATCCATATCTCTACTGAGGATGTCTAGAGAATGAGGGGCACTCCAATTGCAGGTGTAAATCCATGGTCAGAGCAGAAAGGAAAGAAGATAGCCACTCAGTCAGGGGCCAAGAGGAAAATTGACATAAACATTGACGATAATGAGGTCGTAGCCGAAACCCTGGTAAAGATAAAACATTCCAGGGACGCCTCTAGTCAGAAACTGATAGTATCATCTTCCAGAGCACATGAATTTAGGCGGCAGAGTAGAAGACTGAAGCAGGATTCAAAATCCAGGGAAGAGAGGGAAAGGAAAAAGAAAGAAGAAGAGGAAGCCAAAGCAGGCCCGATACCCCTAGACCAGCAAGACTCTGAGGATGATGGGACAGAACAAGGGGATCATTTTACACCAATGGGAGAAAACACACCACTCAAGGATCATGCAACATCCAAAGAAGAGACACAGATTAAAGAGGATGGCCATCTAGCTAAGGCACTGTCTGAACTATCAAGAGTTAGAGAAGAACTGGTAGCCCCGAAGATTGAGGTACAGATCCATAAGAACCAAGCTGTGTCGTTGGCCTCACCCCCAATCATGCATGAGAAAATTCAAATGTTGAAAATGCAGCATGCTGGCCAACTGAAGCAAATGGAACAATAGAACCATACATTGCAGGAAGAATTGAGTAAAGCTCAGGATAGGTTGGCACAAAATACCAACATATCTTACAATTGGAAACTACCCTAGTCACTACTTCCAAATTGTATGAAGAGATCATCAGGCATAGGCCTCCATCCCGGATCTATACAGTATATCTTAGAGAGAAATGGTGTTGTTTTCAGTTGCATAGACTGAAACATAACTTACCTCTGGAAGTAGCCACCCCGAAACAGTTTGTGGATACTTCTCTGGAGAGCACAGAACTAGAAAAGGATCAGCTATGTGAATTTTTTCTCCACAACCTAGTCGTACCCAATTCACTGAACTGGTCACCAAACCCCTATGTGGGTGACTTCCAGCTCAGGGCGTTGTGTTCATGGATGAACCACAAGATGGAGAGATCACAAGATGCTCACCTCTACCAAATAGAGGAATGTGAAAACACACTATGGATAAGAGCCGAGGCCATGCACCCAGAGAAGGTGATCAATGATAATTGTGCCATAACTGCTGATGAGGACCCAATTCCCATCCTTGAAGAAAAACGTCAAGAATCCATAGAGCATTTTGAAAAAAACACACAGAGCACACTCGGCGAGGTACAAGAGGTCATAAAAGATCGATGGAAAAGAGTTTCAGGAGACTTGAAGAAGCTTGAACCACATTCCCCCCACAGATTGGAAGTCGCGCTAATCAGGGAAAAGATGTACAAGGAATCTTTGATGAAGAACAAACTCAAATGGATTGGAATGAAGTCGAGTCCACCATTCTTTCTCCCCCTAATAATTAAAGAGAATATCGAAGAGGATGAAGAAAGGAGGGCTTGGGCCAAGGAAGAACAGAGTCAGGGATACTACCGTCAAGCAGGAAATCCTAGGGTCGTTGCTTGGGACACAAAGAAGCCATTGGACAGCAGGATGGGTTACCCAAGGATGAGTAACATATTCAAGTTCAAGGGAGATGATGAATCCATAATATAGGTATCAAATACATTCCATTGTTCCATGGAAGAGCAAAGAAACAACCATAAAAACATTCCTTTATGTAGGATAGAATGCAATTTGATTGATAATAGGACAATGTGATTTAGTAGTTATCATTTTCTTTCTTTTAGCATATTTTATCAACTAATCAAGTGAATGAGACTATATGTGGACAAGCACAGGTAAATACGAAAGGATGGCAAGACGCAAGCTTTAATCAAAGCTAAAGAGAGACACAAAGTTCATGTTTTCCCTGATTTATAGGAAAGAATCCCATGGATTGAGGTCGTGATTTCCAATGTTGAAACTAGGGTTGAAACATTATAATAAGTAGAGGCACCTGGGTAGCAGGGGGGACTAACGCATTTTGAAGACTATTTCCTCTGTTTTCCAGTTTTGATATGCAGTATCTAATCTTTACAATTGTTATGGATTCTATGGCATTTTAATGAAGAACAAGCGTTCCTTACCACCTGCGAGTTCATAAGTTTTATTTTGCTCTTGTGATACGCATTGAGGAGGGCCCCCACATTGTGTAGATCATGAGTTCTGTAGTTTATTTATATATTAGTTTATGCATCTTGTTGTTTATTTTTGAAACATATATGCGTGGATTATTTGAGACACTTATTTGATACCAAAGTTAAGTTCTGTGCATAGCGACTTTTCATCTATAGTTCTACAACACAGTATCTGTAGTTCCAATGCATAGAGTCTATAGTCCTGTAGCTATCATCCGCAAAGGCAATTTTCAGATCTATATTATTATTTCCCGCATAGTATTCCTCGACTAGATCGGATTCACGCTCCTAGTTAGATGTCCTTGGTTTCCAATTAAATAGATTTATGCTTTCTTAGATTAGATTCATGTTTTCAAATTAAATAGATTCATGCTTTGGATTTCATAAATTAGATGAATGCTTTTATAGAGTAAATTCCTGCTTTCATAAACTAGATAAATGCTTTGCTTTGGATCTAATAAATTAGATGAATGCTTTCATAGAGTACACTCCTGCTTTCATAAACTAGATAAATGCTTTGCTTTGGATCTCATAAATTAGATGAATGCTTTCATAGAGTAAATTCCTGCTTTGATAAGTTAGAATAATGCTTTTATAGAATAGGTTCATGATTTCAGTAAGTTCATCTCTACTTTCGATTTCAACAAACCTTTAGATGTTTCGCTCCGTTCAGAATAGCTCTTCACCATTCTTCCTAGAAATTGAACACTCAATGATAAATATTCTCTTAATAGTGCACATGCAGTGTTGAGTTCCTCTAAAGTTTGTGCGTTCCTTGGTCGATATTTAAAGTGACGTTCTTGAACTAATACCTGTAAAAGGGTAGGCATTTCCGAATGCCACCACCTGTCTTTGTAGTTTATGACTGGTATATGGTCTCATAAACATCCCATTTACTAAGATTTGATCAGATTGTATGAATTTTTGGATTATTAGTTTCTTGTATTGACACATCAATAAAATTATATTTTTGGACATATATGTTATTTTTTTCTATACTTTCAATTTTCTTGCTTTGCTTCAAAAGCATATTTTATGTTTACATTTCTATGATACCAATTCATATATATTGTTGTACATTGCATGCTTACACTTTCATTTTTCTTTCTTTGCTTCAAAAGCATATTTTGTGTTTACATTTCTATGATACCAATTCATATATATTGTGTAATGAACAAAAAAATATAATAAATAAACATTAATAATAATAATAAATTAATAATAAAGGGCACATTGCATGGGTATATATACAAGCCCTTATTTGTAATCTATCATATTCATCATATCTTATTTATTCATATATAGTTTACTATTTACTTTTCTATTTATGGAGTATTTGTTGTATCCACACTGGAAGTTTCTTATGTGAGTGAACTTTGTTCGTCTCATATTGTTGTACATTGCATGCTTAGATGGTTTAGATTCAGTTGTTTACTATGCGTTTCTTCAAGGTTTAGCTCCTTTTTAGCAATTAATTTCAATTTCAATTTATTTTATTTTCATAGTTGTAAGCTTTATTTTAGTATTTGGTCACGTTTTATTTGTAATTTAACTTAAATTTTTAATATATTATTATACATTGCATATTTAGATAGTTTATATTTAATTGATTATTGTTAATTTCTTCAAGGTTTCACTCTTTTTTTAGCATTTAATTTAAATTAACATTTATTATTTAGCATTTATTTCTTTTCAGAGTTATAGTCTTTATTTCAATATTTGGTTGACTTTTATTTGCAATATAATTTAATTTTTTAATTTAGGATGAGGTCTTTGTTGTTTGGGTAGCAAATTTCATTATCAACAATACCCCCTACCACTAGAGTTAACATTGAAGTAAGTTTCCACACACACACAATCTAATTTTAAAGCCATGCCAAGCTAGACACCATATTATCAAAAACACCATATTATCAAAGTAAGGATTTAACACTAAGATAAGCTTCCACACACACATATGCTATCTAATTTTAAAGTCATGTCATACCAAGCGAGACACCATACACACACATATGTAAACTAATTTTAAAGTCATGTCATACCAAGCGAGACACCATACACACACATATGTAATCTAATTTTAAAGTCATGCCAAATACATCATACAATCAAAGTAAGAAATAAATTCTTCTTAAAATTTTCATCATTCTACTAAAAAAATGTCTACGCATCTGCAAATACAACACATTAAGTTTTAATTAGTAACTTTTTTAAAATTTAAAGTAATACTAATGTCTACACATTTGCAAATACAACACATTAAGTTTTAATTAATAACTTTTTTAAAACTTAAAGTAAGTATTACATATAAAATTATCATGTAAATTTATTTATTTTTCAAATTGAATATTTACTGTTAAGAGCATTGTTGGCCGCATAGGGTGTGCGATAACTGGCACTGCGACGGAAAATTTTCCGGCAAGACACATTTCCACCCGTTCTCATTATTTTTTTGGAATTTTGACGATCTGAGTCGTCTTCAGATGGGCCAAAACCCCTAGGGGCATAGTTCCATGGCATAGTTCCGCAATAAATGGGGTGGAACTATGATTCCGCCGGTTTTTATAACCGGATTTAGGGAACGAATCGCCGGAAAAGTGGGGCGATTTGAGTGCCAGTTATCCCACGCCGCCACATAGGCTTAATCATCCTTTGACCAAAAAATTATCGATGCAACCTAATATTTAAACATTATAAAGATAAAAAAATTATGTTTCCTAAGGTAAACATTATAAAGATAAAGATTTATATTTTGTAAGATATATTTTATTTATGTTTATTTGCCATCTGATTGAATCATGGATAGTGTGCTTCTTATTTTGTAATCATTACAGATTACTTTTAATTGTCTTTTCAAAGAATCTTTATATATTCGTGTCAATAAATCAAGATTCAGGACGACTTCCAAACACATAAAATTGCCACGTAAACACTTGGCATGTGCCAGTCATTACACTTGGCAATCTTCATTCATTAATGCATTTAATGTGATATAAACCACGCCTTGTCCAATCTAAGGCCATTAATGCACAACGCTTCCACCCATGAAGATACAATTAACACAATCCCCCTGGTTAGTTGTTACATGAATAGAAGCGTGACTTATCTACCATTCGAAGGACGAGTACTAGGTATCTACGATCTTTAACGAATGAATCCATAAACGCCTACTACTTTCAAGATTAGTAAAATATATCTTACCTAATCTCATAGGAATAAAATTACTCTATTTTATATAATGGCTTACAAAAAATATACTCTATTTTATATAATCGCTTACAAATAAAAATAATTTATTTTAAAGACTTATTTTCAAGATCTGTTATCTCAAATGTCAATTCTCTGGTTTATAAAATATATCAGATTTCATAGTATAACACTTCAATTTACATTTTCATTTTGGAAGAAGTCTCTTACTGATTTTTCAAAATAGAAATAACTTGAACTAAACCATTTTCATTATTATAATTTTTAAAGTTTTTGATTTATTAATATTATGATTTCCATTATTACAATTTTTATTAATATATTAATTTAAAAGTGTTTATCAATAATAACTTCAAATTTCAAATTTTAGAATTTAAAGAGAAAACAAAAAACTAAATCTAATAGAACCAAATTAAATTTATTTAAAATATCATTAACTATAGATTTTAATATAAATAACTTTGAAGCCTATGATAAGAGAGTTCTTCTTTGAATTTTGTTTAATAAAGGTATCTTAATGCAATAAAAATGCATCTTATTAAATTTTGGAATTTTGTGTGAGTTGAAGAAATTTAAAAGTACTTTTTATTTTTTTATTGGTTTATAATACCTTATTATTCTAGTACATCAAAACGTTAACTTTACAAAAACATGGAAATACTTTAAACGTCATTTTATGTTCCATATTTCAATAATAATTAACAATTTTTGAATTGCATGGCTGCTCACCTTAAGTAACTCGTTTTCATTTTTTAATTCAATTTATGAATCATATTATCTCTCTCAATGTGTTGTCTTCATGTTTTTCACCTAACCATTCTTTTTCCATCAATTACAGTATTGATTTCCTAGTATCATTCTTATTGTAATCATGCCTTTCCCCTCCTTGCTGCCATCACCATGTTTTTTCTTTTGTTTTATTTAATCAAGAACTTTTTGTTAATATGAACTATGGTAGAAAATTCCAATACAAGTATGGATAGAAATATTATACAAAAATGCTATTAAATACAGAAAATTAATTAACAAAAATTCAAAACTTGTGTTACAATGATTGTCATTGTTTTTTTTTCTTTCATTTTATGATATTCATACAAACAAACCAATATCACAAGATTATTTTTTATATAAAAAATTAATTATATCCTTATCAATTGACTTTTTTTTATTTTTATTTTATCATATTCAAAATCAACAAACCAATGTCATAAAAGGTAAGATAAGGTATGATATGCAAACATAATTAATTGAGAACAACAACCTCTTAATCAAACCAACGACAAGTAGGGTATATCCATACCCTTTTCTCATCAGTTTTCCTTGTGTACCACACATTTCAATGGGTAGGTTTTACAAGACCTTAGCTCATTAATCAATTCATGTATATGTAGTTACAAAAATAAATCTTTATCTCTGCTTGGAATTTAATTTATTATGTAGTTAGTATATAATTCAAAATGGGAAAGTGCCACTTTTGAAATTATAATTTGTATTTTACTCTTAACGAACAAATTTGTAATTATTTAACATTTTTTATTAATTTGCATTATAATATTCATTTCGATCTCCATATTTAATTGGTTTAAAAATATCAATTTACAGTTTAAAAAAAAATTGAGCTAGAACGTAGTTATATATATATATGATTGTATTTAAAATGTTATCTCATAACCATAGTTCCATCAATGCTGAAACAAAAATTGAAAACAAAAATAACTTCTGGCTGTGGGGTTCGAACCCTAATTGAGCTAGAACGCAGTTATATATATATATGATTGTATTTAAAATATTATCTCATAACCATAGTTCCATCAATGCTGAAACAAATATAACTGAAAACAAAATTAAGTGCTGGCTGTGGGGTTCGAACCCATTAGCAAGAAAGTGGTGAGATTGCTGGCTGTGGGGTTCGAACCCACGCGCACTTATGTGCAGAAGATCTTAAGTCTTCCCCCTTAACCACTCGGGCAAACCAGCTCAGTTATTTACTTTTTATTTTGTGACATTCCTATTAGCTATATATGTATATATATCTGGGTTCTTGCAACGGGTTGCAATATCTTATATACTTTTCCAGCAATGGATTTTCATAACTAAAACAGTTAGTCCCGTTTATGCGTTGAATGAAATTAATGGGTGCGATAGGTCGCCAGTTCGATTCTGGCGATGCCCTCTTTTTAATTTTTAAGCCTTGCTATTGATATGGAAGCTGTCTAAAACTTCGACGATTTCGTCCGTCCGGCCAAAACTTGGTCGTAATCCGGCGATTTGTGTTGATTAAATCGTTTTTATGAATAGCGCCCCGGAAAACCCCTAGGGCATCCAAATTATGCAGGATTAATACTGTTATTTGAGATCCTAAAAATTCTATCACGGATTCCAACAAATTTGGGTTTGAAAAACGATTTTCTCCAGGCGAAATCGTAGAGGTTTTAGACGACTTGATTGAGATATTACATTGGCGAACAATAAAGTTTCATCAATTAATCAATAATTCTTCTCACATTACTCCAAAAAAATTATCAACATAATTGTTGAACCATTATTTTCTTTTTAGTTAACATGTTTACACGGATATATGGTTTTATTTTAGAATTTGGGGTGGACCAGCACCTGGGTGGACTAGCACCTATGCTTTTCCTAGATTGCACGAGGATGAGACAAGTGTACTGTCTAGATTGGTTCTATGGTTGTCGTTCCAAATTCAAAATAACCAATTATAAAAGAAATATAAAAATAACTGGTAGTTGATGCATGTATAACTCTTAATTGATGCATAGATAACTATTAGTTTGTGATGCATGGATAGCGGGCAATTTGTGGGAGAGTTTAACTATAAAAAAGAGAGACCAAGTAACATATAACTTATTCATAGCACTTAACTTGTGGCCTATCGGTGTTCACCAATGACAAGTTAAGTGGTTGTGCTAGTTAGTTTGTAATAACATATAAGTTTTAATATGTCATATATTTAGATTAATTTGGTAGTTATAAAGATTTAGGACTCTCACATGATGGTTCATTGGTTGCACGATGACTACACTTGCTTGCTTAACTCTCCCATCTTCATTGGTTGTTTTTTATGCCAAAGTACACCCTTACCGAAGGAAGTGTGGTCTTCTACTAACATAATGGTTGATTGGTTGCAGAGTATGCTTGCTTGCTCGACCTTCTCCTCTCCACTTGTTGTTTCTTATGCCAAGGTACAAACTTATAATGATGAAGTGGGCCTTTCTACTAACGTAATGGTTGATTCATTGTGAGGTGAGTGTGCTTGCTTGATAGACTTTCCTCTTTTCACTTGTTTCTTATGCCAAGGTACAACCAATGTAACACATTGGACACAATACAAGCCAAAGATGGAAAGATTTGGAAATAGGGCATGCTATTAACACAATGGTTGATTGGTTGTAGGTGAGTATTCTTGATTACTTTCTTGGCATTCTCTCTTTACTTGTTATTTGTTATGCCAAAATAAAACTGCAAACTAAAGATGAAAGGACCTATAACCAACAATGCAAACTAAAGATGAAAGGATCTATAATAAGTATTTGAAACATTAAAATTGTCACAATACAATTCAAAGACTAAGGACTCATTGAAAATAACCAAGTAAAGATGGAAATATTTATAATAAATATGTAAAGTATTGAGATTGACATCATAAAATTCAAATATAAAAGGATTTGTAACAAATAGTTTACATTGTTTATATGGAATGTTGAGCTAATGTTGGGTACACATTTTATGGGGTGTAATGTTACTTGAAACCGCTATGTAACTACAAGCACGATGATCTCATCCAAGGCACCTCAAAAGTTCGTTTTGAAGGTTCATTATGATCCAAGGCACCTCAAAAGTTCGTTTTGAAGGTTCATTATGAGGTAATAACAACTCTATTAAGAAAACTCCCTTGCCTTGGTTGTAGGGATAGGAATTGATTCGGAGAACTTATCAATTCCTCACACACAAATCTATGTTTTTTAGCCTAAGTTCCTATCGGTTTTTTCAGTTTAACCAATGATTTGGTTTGAGGTCTTATTTGGCCTCAAGTTGAGACCATTCAATGAATTCAAGTGAGTTGTAGAGGGGGAGGTTTGCAGGTGTGTGTTTTGTTATGTAATGTCCGATATGTCTTAAAATGGTGCCAAAGGACCATATGTCTAAAAGACAAAACAGTGCCAACTATGTTTATACAGTCTAACAATTAGATATACATAAAGCATGAAAAAAGAAAATCTCATGCTCATGCTGAGAGCCACACTCACAAAGGAAATGGAAGATGTGGGAACACTAATACAATTCATGATTCCAAACATGCAAATATAGATTATGAAAAAATTTAACCTAATAATGTTAACTATTTTCTTTCTTGCATTACCTTTAGCATTAATTGTTTTGCTTTCTTGGGTTTAAGAAGCTCTCAAATATACAAAAGGAAATGGCATGACAAATTTGGCCTCATAGGGTTTGTGTTTATACTTCCATCGACAGAATATAATATTGCATTGTACATGTAAAGCTACGATGTTTATTATATATTGCTATGTAGTGAGTGGCGTTTTAATTAAGGGCCAAGCCAATATCATGCAAATCTGGTTTCTCTTTATTGTTTTGGCCATGCTTTCATTGAATTCATTTCGATTAAATAAATTTTTTTTATAGGGAAAGTGTCATTGAAAATAGAACAAGTGTTCATAGATATATATGAACACATGTTCCTATAATATATATGAACATGCAAATTTAGCTTCTAACTTAACGTTGACCTCTTTGAAATTTTGTAACACCAATGCCAATTTCTAGAGGAACAAGCCGAACACAATTCATGCTTTTTCCACTAGTTCATTGTTTTGTGACAAATGAGTTATGATAAATAGTAATTATCAATGTCAGAATAAGCTTTGAAGAAATAAATACACTAGTACTCAACTGCAGGCATGGATTGATTGAAAAATCGAATGAATTTAGTTGTGTGATGATTTACATATTAGATGATAATGTCAGAATAAGCTTTGAAGAAACAAATACACTAGTGCTCAATTACAGGCATGGATTGATTGAAAAACCGAATGAATTTAGTTGTGTGATGATTTACATATTAGATTATTTAGGGTGGATAATTTTTTATGAATTTCATATTATTTGTTGTGAGAAGTGCATCAATTGCACTGACTAAAGATAGATTGATTGCATTGGATGACACCTTACTCTACTATCATATTCTTTCCAATTTTTTTTTTAAAGAGAAGCAATGTGTTATTCTCTCCTCTCATGGAGAGGGAGATCACTTTGGACTTTAATGCATCGTTTCATATGGTCAAATGTTTATACCATCTTAAGTTATGTCATTTCGCTCTCCCACTAGAAAATTAAAAGCTTTCATTGGTCCAATTGAAACTGGTGGACAAAATATAAATGGCAAAATTATTTTGAAAGCGCATTGGTTTAGCCTCTTTAGAAACATTGAGGTTTATTTGTTTTAATTTCACACAAGTACCTTGCATTTTAGATATTTTACAACACGTTTTTTTATCATTTGTCCATATCTAGGATGGTGTGTTTGAACACTTTCTAGCAAAATGCCCACTTGAAAATTTGACAATGACGAGCTGCGCTAGGCTATGAAAGGTGTGTTGTTTCAAAATTTATTCACTCGATTTCATGTTTATTAAATTTTGAGGAAATTACTCTATAATATTATTGACAATATACTACCAGTTGGTGATATCATAATTCATGTGGAGTATTTTAAATATTTCGACCATGAATTCGTTGACACAAATTAAGCTCTATGACTCGAATACAGATTACCTTTGTTGACGGGGTACCTATCCCTAAGGGCTGGGTTTGCATCCCCGTCCTGGGTACCGTCCCCAAGTTCTAGAAACAGGGTCGGGTACTTCATAGATGTCCCCTGAAGTCCCCGTCGAAGTCCCCAGGCACCGGGTGCCTTTGGCCCCAAAATAAGAAACTTCGCTCAATTTGGGGACGACATCCCCCGATTTTGGGGACTTTTGGGAAACTTCGATTTGTGAAATTAAAAAAAAATATAATTTTTATAAAAATTATAAACAATATAATTTTTAGGAAGAGGGATGGGGTAGGTGTGGGTCCCCGTACTCTCTTAAGACCTCACACGCCTGTCCACTACTCCCAATGCATAGCTCATGTTGGAGCATGCCCATTGTCCAACAAACATTAATTTTTTTTACCACTATCCAAGAATATAAAATTTAAAATTTTAAGTTATCAGTCCAATTTTTGTCTCAAAAAATCACTGTGTACTGTTTCTTATCAAAATCACTTAATGGCATAATTATTAATATGATGAAATATAAATTGATAATGCTGATACTGATACATGTTATTTAATTTTTGATATTTTAGTTTATTTATTCCAATTTCTAGTTCGGGGTCCCTCAATTAAATTTTATTGTTTCAAGTTACCAACCAATATGACATCATCAAACCCTCCATATCCTCTTTGGAAGAATGTGGAGAGGTCAAAACCAATGAAAGGTGGAGGGATGGAAACCACCTATAAAATGTCACCATTGTCAAACTGAATGGAGGGGCAACTACACCTGGGTTAAAGCCCATTTCATGAACATTCCAAAGAAGGTTGTCGAGGCTTGTCCGGGAGACCCAAAGGATCCCACTAAACTCCCAAGTATACAAATGGATCAATGGAGGGATGATGGTAAGGTAGGAAAACAAATCTCACGGTCATCTCATGTTGTTGATAATGACAATGATGATTCCAATGAGGACGAAGTTCCATCCAATGATGAAGTTCGTTTTGGTGATGAAGAAGTTACATGAAAGGCATCAAAAAGCAATGTATCATCAAACAAGAGGCCTAAAATTGTTGGTGGCATATATGACATGTTTGATTTGAAGGGAACAGAGGGTGTTGATCTTGCAATAGCAAGATTTTTTCTTGCATGTGGCATCCCTTTTAATGCAACTCGCTCACCCTATTTTGAGCAAATGGTCCGTGCCATTAATGATGGACCCGCGGGGTATAAGCCACCGGGTTATGATAAGCTTTGAACCGTGTTGGTGGACAAGGAAAATGAATGCCTTGAGAAGTCAATGGAACCATTGAAGGGCTCTTGGAGTGTAGATGGGTGCTCCATTGTGATGGATGGTTGGAGTGATTGTCGAAATTGTCCATTGATAAAAATTATTGTCTCTTCTATATCCGGTTCATATTTTCTAAAGGCAATTGATTGTTTTGGTCAAGAAAATAACATTATGTTCTTGAAAGACCATTTATGTGATGCCATTGCATAGGTGGGGCCATCTAATGTCGTTTAAGTGATTAACGATGCAACCCGAGTGTGCAAAGCAACATGGATGATGGTCCAAAAGGAGTACAGGTTCTGATTTACAATTCTGATTTTTAATTTAATAATTTAGTAATTTACAATTTGATTTTGTTAATTTGTTTTTGAGTTTTAAAAAATTATTTGGGTACCTAAATAATAAAGCTGATTTTTTTATTGTTTCATGAATTGTTGATATCCTTAGGCACATTTTATAGACACCATGCGCAGTGCATTCTCTCAACAATGCATTGAAAGACATTGGAAAAATTGAGTGGATTCGGATGCTAATTGAAAATGGCTGAAAAATTCAAATGTTCATGTGCAACCACCACCATTCACAAGCCATTTAGCACGTAGGCATGCCAAACTAGAGCTTAAACCAGCTGATACAAAATTTGTAACCTACTACATTTTGCTTAGGAGGCTTCTGGAGATGAAAGGAGCTTTAGCTTCCATTGTAATCAGTGATATGTGGAATCAATGGAGTTTGTCTAGCTCAGATGCTACTGTGGGGTGAAGAGATTGATTTTGGATGATAAATTTTGGGGTGATGTCAAATTTGTTGTGGAATTTGTAGATCTGATATGTGATATGCTCCGCTATGCAGACACATATGGTCCATGTATAGGTGAGATTTATGAGAACATGGACTTTATGTGTGAGAGGATTAGATCCATCATAGATGAGAAAGATCCCAATTTATGGGTATATTTGAAAAATATCATATATGGACAGTGGAACAAATTGAACAACCCACTTCATATGGAAGCCTATGCAGTGAATCCAAAATGGTATGATCCCTCGACAGGAAGGAGGCCTCCTTTCCAAGACAGAGAGGTGGTGAAAGGGTTTATGATTGCAGTTAAAAAAATTATTGTTCTACAGAAGAGGCCTTTGAGATAAGAGGCCAATTTGCCCAATTTTCATGTGGGCGAGGTGTGTTTGTCTCACATGCTTCTTTGATTGATAGGCACAAGAAAACAAATCCAATTGATTGGTGGCGGCTTCATGGTGTTGATGCACTTGAGTTGTAGCAATTTGCCATATGATTACTTAGATAGGTAACTAGTTCCTCATCTTGTTTTTGTATTAATTAAAATTTAATTTACATACTTAACATTGTCGTCCCTTAGCAATTCTAATTTTTTATTTGGGTAGGTATCTATTTCCTCATCTTATGAGAGGAACTGGAGCGCTTATTCTTTCATCCATTCAGTGAAGAGAAACATATTAGGACTGAAGAAGGCATAGAAGTTAGCCTACATTCATAGCACACTTCGTCTCATATATCAGAAAGACCTAGGATACAAGGAGGATCCTTTCAAGAGATGGGACCAATTAGTAGATGATGCCACATGTGTGGATGAGGAGATACATCTGGATGGCCTTGCCGAGATACCTTCAGTTTTTATGGATGTGGAGGAGCTTCCACTTGAGAGTGATGACTACCTAGAGAGCTTATTGACTGAGGACCTCGATGAGGATAGTGATGCTATAGATGCAGTTGGCCTAGATGGCATGGCTTGATGAAGCCAACTTAGCTATGTTATTGATGTTCATTGTTCATTGTTCAATGTTTTTCGCATTTTTAATTTTGGATGTAGACTTGTTGCATGTTGGTGTATGACATTGTGATTGGACATATATCATGATTGATGAATAATTATTCATATGAATATGCAAACAATAATTTTGTAATGTCCCCAATTAAATAATTTTCAAATAAACAATTAAGTTGGTCTCTGCAATTCCTAAAGGTTATGTGGGAAAATTAAAATATTGATATTTAACACCAAGGCCTATAGTTTCTCATGGAAATTCAAAATTCAAAATTGATGGTGGAAAATAGGCCAATAAATTATGGAAAAATCATTAATTGCTCCAAAATGAAGTGGCATGAGGTCCTACTTGGACTTGGGGGTGCATAAGTAGATATGTGGGGTCCACATGAGGGAATATTCCTCTTTTACATATGGTACCATCCTCAAATTCTAATTTGAAGGGGTAAGTAATTCCCGTGGGGAAGGTGACCCGTGGGGAAGGTGAAAAGTCACAGGGCTATTTTTAGTCAATGACAGATTCTATGACAACCCTATGACACCTTATGACACTTATGACAGATTCTCTTACAACTATTATGACATTTATGACATGTAAGAGATAAAAATAGACCCAAAGAGGGTGCATGATGTGTGTGAGGCCCAAGGAATCTTTATGAAGGATTCTCAATCGAAATTCATGAAGGAGATCAAGCAAAATCAAGACAAGTGTCACTTGGGTTAATGTAACAACCAAGATTAACACTAATTCAGGTTAATCAACCAAGAGGAGGGAAATTCAAGTTTCTTGGAGGGAAAGGAGGCCAAGGAGGTTATTAAAAGAGGAGCAAGTCGAATTGGGTAAGTTTTTGGTAATTTTTCATTTGCATATTTGAAATTTGGGAGAGCTTTAGCTTGTCCTTGCACGATGGGTGTTTACCTTCCCTTCCATTGAACCAATTTCGAAGGTGAAAGATCCATGTCCAATTTGGTTACAGGAGAGGCCATTCATACCTCTTATCAGAGATTAATGAAGGTTTTTTTTGCGGGTTCAAGTCCCTCTTCAGTTCGAGTTCATCTACTATCTCTTTCTCCACTATCTCTGCTCTCAATCTTCTCTCAATGTCCATGTTCTAGTATTGATGGCACACTCATAGTTGTGTAGATTTTGTGGAGGATGATTTTTTGACTCCATGTTTATATTAACTGATGTATATCACTGTATTGAGCTGCACATTGGATCCATATCTCAAAATTACATGCCTTTCATGTAAAATTTCCAAGCAAACTATTAATTCGAGCTAGTTTCCCCTCTATCTTCATATGGAGTTTTTGGAGTAGTCTTATATTTGTTTTACATCATAATTTCTCTGATTTTTGCTGATGTTTCGAGCAGATTATGATGTAATGTTGATGACCAAAATACCATGTGCAGGCCCCATGGGATTTTGATTAAATATCGTGCAACAAATTTCATCTCCATTGCTAACAATTTCCACAAAATTTCTATGTCTCACAATTTTTTATTTTATGGGAGTGATGGAGGATCATAGAACCGGATTAATGATGCATTTTGGTTTTCCTTGAGTTCCTCTATCAAATCCAAGTCTCTATTCATAAAATAGGGAAGGTCATACAGTGTTTGAGAAGCCAAAAAAGATCATACTGTAGTGGGGTTTTAACCATCGAATTCACTAGTGTTTTTCCCATTCTTTCCTTCTTGAGAAATGCAAGACATGAATGTATTAAATGAGTATATGAGTGTCTAATAGATGTATTAGGATGTACTAATACCCCTCAATCCATTCCATACAAAATTCCAAATCATTTGGATCATTTCAGGTTCACTAGTCCAAAGTCCGAAATTGGCCAAATTTGAGCAGACTTGAATAACATGTCAAAAGGAGTTTTATGATTCGACCATGGAGTAATTTATGTCTATTAGGATGTTTTAAATCCCATAGGGTCCTTCCAAAATAAATTTGGAAAGGTATGGAGGGGCTTGGAACAAGATAAGAAATATTATTTTCCTAGTTTTCCTATTTTCGAAACTAGACAAAGTACTGGAGGAGGATGTGAAGTGTTTGTAAAAATTCCTCAGCCACACAATCTTAAGCAACCACATATATAATCTTGTAAATCCAATCAGAATCTCCATATCAATCTCCTAGAGCTGCTTCAGTAGTCTCATAACCATGAAATTAGTGTGAAATCATTGCCAATGAGGGTTTTAAGAGAGAAAGCTTCCACTGTCTAAAGTTTTAAGCATATATTGAAATATTTTATGATAGTGTTCCTAATTTTTCCAAAAAGGGACATTACAGCGGTATCAGAGCATGGTCCTTGAACCTATGCATTGAGTCATCCATTGAAGAAGAAAATTGCAGCCATGTCTTATTCAGATTCATAGTATGAGAGGAGTATTCTTTCTATGCCTCAGAGGAAAATGATTTCTATGAGCAGTATGATGATGAATATGATGAGAAATATGAAGATTACTGCAGACTGTATGAGGAAGAAAATGTCCAGTAGGTACCTTCTACAAGTATCTTCCATCATATCAAATTTGGAAGAAGAAATGATGGTTATTCATATATCCATGTGTATGGAGAAGATGCATGTTCCACAATCAAAGATAAGCCTTCAGAGGAGCATTAAAGGAGTAAAAATCAGCCTACTTATGAAAAGAGTGGTGAAATATCCGAAGCTCCATGGGATGCATGTGTTTCCTAATTGACGAGAATTTTTGGATCTTATTCAAAAAGAGGTTCCAAAGATATTGATCCTAAGGCAACCAAGGGGCAAGATGCACCAGCTTGATTGAAGGAGCACAAACAAAGTACCAATCAAATTAAAGGAGAAGAAAGGAGGACCAAATGTGAAGCTTCATTAGAACTTGAAGAGGATCATATAGAGACATCTAATAATGGATGTCCATCCCTCTATATTGGTGACATAAAGATCGAACTTGATGAGGTTGCTGCAAGTCCCAACTCCATTGAGCACAAAGAAGAAGACCTTGTAGCAGAAAAATATGAACGAAGATTAGCTTCCCAGTCACCACTTGATCTTCCATGTGAATTTGATCCCAAGAAAAAAGAAGAAAAGGAGGTTCCCTCTCATGAACCATCCTTCATTAGAGGGTATTTGAAGATGAGTGAAAGGAAGATATATGAGGCCCTTAGCATACTCCAAGACACTCAAGCATTGGTGTCAAATTCTTGTTGGAGAGTTTCTTAATTGGAGGAGCCATCCTTCCTTGAAGACGTGGAGAAGATTCAAAGATTAATATGCAACATCGAAGGTAATTCCGTGTCTTTGATTTTTGATAGAAACAGTTTGGTTGAGCTTAATGAATAGTTACATGAAGCATACTTGAAGAATAATGAGGATATTCATAAGCTCAAAATTCAAAATGAACAACTTCTTGAGAGGTTGCAAGATACTTGTTCTTCCTCCTATGTTTCAAATTGTCATATGGTAGATTGCTTGGAGGATTCTCATGACATGATGGATCATGAGAAACATGGCAATTTACATGTGCTTGATTTGTTTGAAGATGATCTTGATAAGAGCCAAGCGATTATTGTGGTGGAAGAGGAACTTGAGTTGCCTCTTGATGATGGTTATGCACTTTTTGAATAAGTGCATGATTCCTCTACCTTGGAACCAACCTATGAGGACAGTTTCACGCTTTTGAGGGAGGTGCATGATCCTACCTCTATGGAGCCTTCACATGATGAAACTTCTGCACTTTCTGATCATTTGGGTCACTTGGTTCATTCTCCTACATCCTACACTTCCATATTTTGCAGCATTCATCCTAATGAAGTATGGGTGAAAGGTTTCTTTCTGATGGTGCCACATGAGGAGTATGAAACTCCTATCTCTCATTTTGATGATGACATGATTAGAGCACCTTCTTATTTACAATTGAAATATCATCCTTTGTTACCTTATGATGATACACATCTACATGGAGGATGCAATAGTTCATTGATGTTCACTTGCATAACTTGAAGACTCGTGATTTTCCTTGCTCCTTGCTTAGTTCATTTGATGTTGGAGGAAATTCATCTAATACTTATGTGAAGAGATATATGATTGAAGCACATTCCTATTGAAAGCACCATCCTTTGTTATTTCTTGATGATACACATATTCATGGGTGTATTGATGAGATCTTTGAGCCACATGAAGTCTCCCTGATTTCTTTGCTCCTTGGTTCAAAATTTGGTGGAGGTTCTTCATTCACTTCTTGGATGAAAGAACACATGGATGAATATTTTGATGCATCTTACATTCTTTTGGAGTAGCATTATAGGATATGGGATTCTCACCTATTTCATTATAGAAGATTTGATATAATACTTGATGCTTGTGTGTATGGGGCACATGATGATCTACTTACTTGGAATAATACTTGATGCTTGTGTGTATAGGGTTTGTGTTTATGCTTCCATCGACAGAATCTGCGAATAATACTTGATGCTTGCGTGTATAGGGTTTGTGTCTATGCTTCCATCGACAACATATAATAATGCATTGTACATGTAATGCTACAATGTTGATTATATATTGCCATGCAGTGACTGGCGTTTTAATTAAGGGTCAAGGTAATATCATGCAAATCTGGTTTCTCTTTATTGTTTTTGCCATGCTTCCATTGAATTCATTTCGATTAATTTTTTTTTTTTTTATAGGAAAGTGTCATTGAAAATAGAACAAATGTTCATAGATATATATCAACAAATGTTCCTATAATATATATGAACATGCAAATAGATTCTAACTTAACGTTGACCTCTTTGAGTTACAATAAATGGTAACTATCAATGTCAGAATAAGCTTTGAAGAAATAAATACACTAGTGCTCAATTGCAGGCCTTTCACATGCATTCTTCGGTGAATACATGAATAGTTATAATTTCCGCACCTACAACCACTTAGTTACTTGACCGAAGTGTGGATCTATGCAAACAACAACCTACATCATTTCCATAGTGAGAAGAATAAGTCTTCTTAATCTGGTGTACAAACACAAATTTCATGTAAGTGGTAAACAAGGAAACATCGCTGAGAAGAATGCATCAAAATTTACGAGTGTTTGCGTATTTCAGTTCAAACTTATGAAAGAGAACCGATGCCTTTAGAAAGATTATTTATTTCTCAAGGGCCCTTGGAACCACTGCGGGAAAACTGGCCTTTGGAGCAACTAGGAAAAAATATACTAATGTGCACACCATACACACAATGTGATTCTATACATAAAGATCACAAGCGTCTTATAAAGTTATTGTTGTTATTTTATATTTTATATTTTAGGGGTTTTGCTTATGGGTTTTATGAATTTGGTAAAATGGCTTTTATTGATGAGCAATAGAGTTATGAGTGTCTGCTAAGAAAGTGAAGGAGAGGAATAAGGTTTAACAAGGAAATTCATTTATTAAAATAGTTTTATACAGGCATGGATTGATTGAAAAATCGAATGAATTTAGCTGTGTGATGATTTACATATTAGATTTTTAGGGTGGATAATGTTTTATGAATTTCATATTACTTGTTGTGAGAAGTGCATCAATTGCATTGATTAAAGATAGATTGAATGCATTGGATGACACCTTACTCTACTCTCATAGTCTTTCCAATTTTTTTAAAGAGAAGCAACACGTTATTCTCTCCTCTCACGGAAAGGGAAATCACTTTGGACTTTAATACCCCATCTCACATGATCAACTGTTTATACCATCTTGTTCTGTCATTTCTCTCTACCACTAGAAAATTAAAAGCTTTCATTGGTCCAATTGAAACTGGTGGAAAAAATATAAATGTCAAAATTATTTTGAAAGCGTGTTGCTTTAGCCTCTTTAGAAATAATGAGGTTTATTTATTTTAATTTCACAAAAGTTATGAGTCCATTTTTCTCTCAAAAAATCACTGTGTAGTGTTTCCTATCAAAATCACTTAATGGCATAATTATTAATATGATGAAATTATAAATTGATAATGTTGATACTAATACATGTTATTTAATTTTCGATATTTCAGTTTATCTATTCTAATTTCCAGTTTAGGTTCCCTCAATGAACTTTTATTGTTTCAAGTTCCCTACCAATATGACATCATCAAACCCTCAATATCCTCTTTGGAAGCATGTGGAGAGGTCAAAACCAGTGAAAGGTGCAGGGGGGGCAACCACTATAAAATGTCACCATTGTCAAGCTGAATGGAGGGGTAGCGACACCTGGGTTAAAGCCCATTTCATGAAAATTCCAAAGAAGGGTGTTGAGGCTTGTCCAAAAAATTTGGAGGATCCCACTAAACTCTGTAGTGTCCCTTTTTAAGAAATTGGAAAAAGTGGGAAAAAATACAATTTTTGGCCAATTCGACCCTTGGACTAGTGACCCAAATGCTTCCAAATGGCTCCTAAGTATTTTGAATTGGGTCTGAAGGTGTTTGAAAGGTATTAAGGCATAAAAATGAATTTGATGGGTTCTTAGACACTCTCAAAAGACTTCTGCAACATTCATTTAACTTTAGGAGAAATTGGGGAATTTTACTAGTAATTTCGAGGTTCAAACCCCCAAGGGTAGAGGTCACTAATGGCTTCCCAAATGCAGTACGAACCTACAAAATTTCAGAAAAGAGACATGGAATAGTTATAGGACTTCAATGGGAACCCAAATGCATCATTAATCAGTTCCTAAAGGCTGTTTCAACTCCCATAAATCAGATATTTGTAGACATGTCTTCACATAGGGGGAAATGATAGAAAAACTCCCCAACTTGCTATGAATTTTCAGATAAATGTTCCAATGACTTGTATAATGTGTATGAAACATATTCAGTACATTAATGACTCTCCATACAGTAGTAAAATCACATATATTGACTGAAACAAATCGAAACCAAACAACTTCAAGCTCTCACAACAAGATATAGGGGAAAATGGCACCATTCATACATAGTTTGGCATTTTTACATAGTTTCACTTGGAGTTTCGACTTGAGGTTATTCTGAGAATCAAATACAGAGTGAGTACATCATATTACAAATAAATGGGGCCCCTTGTAATTCCCCAAAGAGATCAGAATCTCACCATGTGCGCCCTTCCTCCAAGAGCAAGAATATGAAGATAAATGTGAGAGAGATGTGGGAGAAAGTTGAAGAAGAAAAGATCACGAGCAACTCTGTATCTTCAACCTACAACAAATTAATCCATTGTAGCTCCAAATAAAAGGCCTGAATTTCCTCTCCAATTTCCAATTAGGATGGGAATCTTGCACCCTCGAAATGGGTACTAAGGCAAGTAGAGTAAACACTCCACTAGCATGGACAAGCTATGCTCTCTAATTTGCAAAATGAGAAATGATAAAAAATACCCTCTCCTTTTTTCTTATCTTTTATAAACTTTCCAAGTCCTCCATGGTTCGAATTCCTTCCAAAAGCTTCATGCCAACTCGAGTTGGGAAGAGATTCCAATGAGTGGCACTTGTCCAACAATTCCTAGTCTCCATCTTCCATCAATTCGAATGGGGAAGCATATTGGCTGCCATAAATCCCTTGTGCGCCCTCTCGGAGGATATTTTTAGCCCCGGCATGTAATATAGGTCAGATGTCATCAATCAAGTCTGATCCTTGTCATAAGTGTCATAGCATCTTCATCATTGTTGCCATAGAAGCTAGGGAATCTAGCCCAAGTGTCTCAATATCTCTAAGATGCCTCTTCCTCTTCCATGGGAGTTACTCTTCCACTCAAATTCGATCCTCATTGAGTCATGACAAGTATAATGACCTTCCAACTCCCCCAAGAACATTAGAATCCACCTTGGATTCAAATGGGTGAGAGTAGGATGCCATGTGGCATGAAGAATCTTGCTTTGTGTGGGTCCCACACCACCAATGTGCCCTCATAACCAAGTGCCACCTTATTTTCCTATTGTAAATATTTATTTAGCCCCTTTTAATAATTTTATTTCAAGAAAATATCTATTTGGGGTTTAATAGCTCCCTTATTCCAAATCTATATGTTTCCACCCCAACCTAGGGAACTAGTAGATTGGTGAAATTTTCCCTTCTAGTGATTTATTTGGATGGGGACATTTCAAACTCCCTAGTATACAAATGGATCAAAGGAGGGATGATGTTAAGGTAGGAAAAAAAATCTCACATCCATCTCGTGTTTTTGATAATGACAATGATTGTTCCAATGAGGACGAAGTGCCATCCAAGGATGAAGTTCGTTTTGGTGATGAAGAAGTTCCATCAAAGGCATCAAAAAGAAATGTAACATCAAACAAGAGGCCTAAAATGTTTGGTGGCATATGTGACATGTTTGATTTGAAGGGAAGGGAGGGTGTTGATCTTGAAATAGCAATATTTTTTCTTGCATGTGGAATCCCTTTTAGTGCATATTGCTCACCCTATTTTGAGCAAATGGTATGTTCCATTAAGGATGGACCCGTGGGGTATAAGCCACCGGGTTATGAGAAGCTTTGAACCGTGTTGGTGGACAAGGAAAAGGCATGCCTTGAGAAGGAAATGGCACCATTGAAGGGATCTTGGAGTGTATATGGGTGCTCCATTGTGATGGATGGTTGGACTGATTGTCGAAATCGTCCATTGATAAACATTATTGTCTCTTCTATATCCGGTCCATATTTTCTGAAGGAAATTGATTGTCCCAGTCAAGAAAATAACACTATGTTCTTGAAATACCATTTATGTGATTCCATTGCAGAGGTGGGGCCATCCAATGTCATTTAAGTGATTACTGATGCATCCCCAGTGTGCAAAGAAACATCGATGATGGTCCAAAAGGAGTACAGGTTCTGATTTACAATTCAGATTTTTAATTTAATAATTTAGTAATTTACAATTTACAATTTGATTTTGTTAATTTGTTTTTGAGTTTTAAAAAATTATTTGGGTACCTAAATAAGAAAGTTGATATTTTTATTGTTTCATGAATTGTTGATGTCCTTAAGCACATTTTATGGACACCATGCGCAGTGAATTCTCTCAATAATGCATGGAAAGACATTGGAAAAATTGAGTGGATTCGATTGCTAATTGAAAATGGCCGAAAAATTTAGATGTTATGTGCAACCACCACCATTCACAAGCCATCTATCGTAGGCGTTCCAAACTAGAGATTCTTAAACCAGCTGATACCAAATTTGTAACCTACTACATTTTTCTTAGGAGGCTTTCCGAGATGAAAGGAGCTTTAGCTTCCACTTCAATCAGTGATATGTGGGATCAATGGAGGTTGTCTAGCTCAGATGCTGCTGTGGAGGTGAAGAGATTGATTTTGGATGATCAATTTTGGGGTGATGTCAAATTTGTTATGGAATTTGTAGAGCCGATGTGTGATATGCTCTGCTACGAAGACACATATGGTCCATGTTTAGGTGAGATTTACGAGAACATGGACTCTATGTGTGAGAGGATTAGATCCATCACAAATGAAAAAGATCCTAATTCATGGGTATAGTTGAAAAATATCATACATGGACGGTGCAAAAAATTGAACAACCCACTTCATATGGTAACCTATGTAGTGAATCCAAAATGGTATGATCCCTTGTCAGGAAGGAGGCCTCCTTCCCAATATAGAGAGGTGGTGAAAGGGTTTATGATTGCAGTTAAAAAAAATTATGGTTCTACAGAAGAGGCCTTTGAGATAAGAGGCCAATTTTCCCAATTTTCACATGGGCAAGGTGTGTTTGCTTCACATGCTTCTTTGACCGATAGGTACAAGAAAAAGGATCCAATTGATTGGTGGTGTCTTCATGGTGTTGATGCACCTGAGTTGTAGCAATTTTCCATACGATTACTTGGACAGGTAACTAGTTCCTCATCTTTTTTTTTGTATTAATTAAAATTTAATTTACATACTTAACATTTTCATCCCCTAACAATTCTAATTTTTTATTTGGGTAGGTAGCTAGTTCCTCATCTTGTGAGAGGAACTGGAGCACTTATTCTTTCATCCATTCAGTGAATGGGAACATATTCGGATCGGAGAAGGCAAAAAATTTAGTCTACATTCATAGCACACTTCGTCTCATATCTTAGAAATACTTAGCAAGAAGGGTCCTTTCAAGAGATGGGACCAATTGGTAGATGACGCCACATGTGTGGATGACGAGATACAGCTAGATGGCCTTGTCGAGATACCTTCAGTTTTTATGGATGTGGAGGAGCCTCCACTTGAGAGTGATTACTACCTAGAGAGCTTGTTGACTGAGGACCTCGATGATGACAGTGATGATATAGATGCAGTTTTTGCATTTTGAATTTTGGATGTAGACTTGATTCCTGTTGGTGTATGACATTGTTATTGGACATATATCTTGATTGATGAATCATGATTCATATGAATATCCAAACAATAATTTTGTAATGTCCCAAATTAAATAATTTTCAAATAAACAATTAAGTTGGCCTATCCAATTCCTAAAGGTTATGTGGAAAAATTAAAATATTGATATTTAACCCCAAGGCCTATAGTTTCTCATGGAAATTCAAAATTCAAAGTTGATGGTGGAAAATAGGCCAATAAATTATGGAAACATCATTAATTGCTCCAAAATGAAGTGGCATGAGGTCCTAGTTGGAATTGGGGGTGCATAAGTGGATATGTGGGGTCCACATGAGGGAATATTCCTCCTTTACACATGGCACCATCCTAAAATTCGAATTTGAAGGGATAAATAACTCCAATGGGGAAGGTGAAAAGTCACAAGTTTATTTTTAGTCAATGACAAATTCTATGACAACCTTGTGACACCTTATGACACTTATGAAAAATTCTCTTACAACTATTATGACATTTAGGACATGTAAGAGATAAAAATAGACCCAAAGAGGGTGCATGAGGTGTGTGGGGCCCAAGGAATCTTCATGAAGGATTCTAAGTTGAAATTCATGAAGGAGATCAAGCAAAATCAAGACAAGTGTCACCGGGATTAATGTAACAACGAAGATTAACACTAATTCGAGTTAATGAACCAAGAGGAGGGAAATTCACGTTTCTTGGAGGGAAAGGAGGCCAAGGAGGTTATTAAAAGAGGAGTAGGTCGAATTGGGTAAGTTTTTTGTTAAGCCCTAAATATTGGCACATTACCCCCTATGTAGTGGCACATTAACCCCTTTATTATGGTGCATTACATATTATTGATGTCAGCTTGGGTCTATTAGTGGGTCTATTAGTTGTTATTGTACCCCTTTGTCTCCTATATGTAGGAAGGAGACCTTTTCATTTTAGTCATCATTGTATCTTGTCTTGTCTTATGTACTTTGTACATTGTGTAAGGAGGTTCCTCCATCGAAGAGGATTGTTATTCATCTCAATTAATTATCATTAAGGTGTGGATTACTTTCTTATGGTCTATTTATTCTATTTTTATGCTATATCTGGGACTTGGTTGCATAGCATTTGGTATCAGAGCTCTTTCCTTAAGACCGGGTTCTTCAAAACGAGTCATCTTGGCATTTTAGCCATAATTTGTTTTCTACAAGGATTCATACAACAAGATTAAAAACCACTTCTATAAAAGGCCGAACTATTTGTGGCCCAAAATTCAGGTCCTGAGACATCACATGTTCTGAGATATTGGCCTCAGAGTCTAGGGTTTTTTACTAGTCCAAAAACTAGTCTAAAACAAGTTTTCTAGGGAAACATGTCATATATGGGGAATTCGAGGTCCAAATTGGGTGATACTAGTTGATCAAAAAGAGTATGGACCACAGTATCTGTGGTATACATTTCAGATTCAGATCCAAAATATTGGACACGTGGAATTTTGTACAAGTTTGATCTTCTGAAAGGACCAAAAATAAGAATTGTTGGGAGATTCACAATAAATTTCTATTGGCATATCAGAAGTAGGTCATACCTACGACATAAGAAAGAGGAAACCTAAGGATATAACAAGACGAATTTCCAAACTCAGAGGAGTCAAAATTTGAATTTTACCTCAGTTTCAAGTCATCCCTAAAACAATCTTCCAATCGGGGTTTGGAAAAAGGTACACCATTTTAAATTTGAATAACTTTGAGTAGAAGGATCTAATTGTGGTGAAACATGGGGTGTGATACTTATTTGTATTGTTCATAATTCCACCAAAAGGAAGTGTAAAAACTCACACTCCACTCAAACCACTTGATGATTCATCCCCAACATAGGATGAAAGGGAAGACCTATCTTTTTGAGTGTCCGAGTTGGAAGAGATGATTAAAGGATTTGTGAAAGCAGTTGATTTAGTTAATTTAGAGGGGAATGTGATGAAACATATGGATAATAATATGGAAGAAAATATGAAAGGGTTGATGGAAAAAATGGGAAATATTGATAATCTCATACAAAATTCAAAGGATACTCATTCTCCAGGTGATGATGTGTTCCGCGATACACAGGAGGATAAAGATAAGGTCCATGTTGAAAAACATTCCATGAATAAGAATATTCCAAGAGGAAATTATTCTGATAATGGAAATAATCACGGATGGTCACCAAAAGATACCCAAATTCCCAAGATTGACATGATAAAGTTTGATGGAAATGATCCAATAACATGGATATTCCAGATGGAACAGTTCTTTGATCTACACTAGGTTCCAACTTTGCAGAAGGTAACTATTGCATCCTTATATTTAGAGCTTGATCAATTTGTATGGTACCAATGGATTTGTAACCGTAAAAAGGACTCTATTGTCTCTTGGTATATATTCACAAAAGAATTGATTGCATATTATGGGGACATAAATAGCAACACCTTCTTTATTTAGTTGGTAAATCTCAAGCAAAAAGACCTAGTTAGTGAGCACGTCAAGCAATTTTAGAAGCTAATTCTTAGAGTGAATAATATTTCAGAAGATAATTTGTTGGATCTCTTTATTGGAACTTTGAAGGATCACATTCAACATGAGTTTCTCCTTTGGGAACCTAATTCCTTTGAGCATGCATTTAGGGTGGCAAGAAAAGTTGAAATTTTTTTTATGGCAACAAGGAAGTCTACCACTTACAACTATAAAGAAGGAAGTGTGGTCTCCAGTCATCCACAACCTACAAGGTTGACACCAGAACAACTGTTGAGTATGATTGTAATTAATATCAAATAAGTTCATTAATGACAAAGGAAAATTATAAAAAAATGTTGTAAATGGTTGACACTATATTTAGTCGATGCTTAATTCTGGTTGGCTCTTAAAACTAGTTGAAAATGTCGAAGCAAAAAGTGGTCAATAGTCATATAAAGTTAGTCGGTGCCGAAATCTTGTATTATGGTCGAGTCGTTATAAATTAATTCAATAGTCGACCTCTTGTCGACATATTTTCAATCAGTTCCGACCTCTTGTATTATGGTCGAGTAAGTACAAAGGCAAATTTCCCTTAAAATGTTTCAACTGTGGGGGAATTGGTCACTTTGCTTCCAAATTCCCTTATCCCAAACAAGAAGACAATGATGAGTGCCCTGGCGACTTCAAGAAGAAAAAAATGAGTTTTAGGAAGAAAAACAAAAAGAAGACCATTTATTCCATGGATGATAGCTGCTCAGATGAGTCTAGTGAAGATGAAGAAGCAGAAGTTCTATTCATGGGAATAGAGAGCGAAAAAAACCCTGAAGAAGAATTACAAGGGGTGGTAGATCTTGAAGCAGATCTCATAAGTGCTCTTGAAGAATTAAGGAAGTATAAAAGGATGTACAAACAATTAAAAACCAAAGTGACAAAGTTTGAAGAGAAAAAAATGATACAAAAAAAATTATTGATGACTTAAAAAACCAACTTCAAGAAGCTAAAAAGATTGAAAACAATCTAGAACAACAACTCAAGAAAAGAGAGCACGAATTAGAGAAGTTTGAAACTGAAATGGTCTTACTTAGAAAGAATATCGATGAAGAATCCTTTCAATCAAAGTTTATGAGCATGTTAAAAACTTTAGATGACATCCTAAGTTGCCAAAGACCATCCAGTTGTTGGAATAATTAAAACCCATACTATGTGTCAATTAATACATTAGAGACATTAATTAATCATTTCATGATTAATTACTATGTATTAGAGCATATAGTTGCCATATGAGTCATTGTGTGGACCACAAGGAATCCAGGTGTGGACCAAAAGTTTCCTAAGTCACTTGAGCACATTATTACTGATTCTGGATAAGATTCTGGTGAGAGTGGCACATTCCTACTTTTTACTGCTTTTGGGTGAAAGGTGAAAAGCTACTTAACTAGGGAAAGTGTTTTTTGGACCACTTTCACTCCTTGATGTTTCTTCCTTCCAATTTTGGGATTTAGCATGTTTTTTCATCACACATCACTATATGATCACTAAATCATAAATTCGTGAGCCTTTGGTGTGACTTGGAGAACACACTTGCCACCTAGGGGGGTTTTGCATCATTTTAGTAAGTCTACTTTTGTGAGGATCCAAATGAAATATTTAGCCATTCGAATATATGATGTAAAAATTATATATTGACAGCCATTTAATTTCCCAAGGTTGGATGATGTATTTTATTCATGATAGTTAATACAGTTTGTATCTATTGTGAGTAATTTTCTGTGTTCTTGAATAGTTGTGTGAGATGTTTTGTGAGAGTGTAATTTCTTGATCAGATCTTGGTGTGAACTGAATTTCACATGGTATCAGAGCTATCGATCTATTCCTTTATTCTTCTATTGTCTTGTAGGATCCAACCAGTCTTAAGGAGGGCCCAATAATTCATCCAGAGGGCGCATTCTATCATCCAGAAGGCGTAGTGAACAATATTTGGGCACACCCAAATCACTCCAAAATTAATTTCAGATCTTCCATGGAACAGTCACATCAGATCATCCTCACTCCATTCAATCACTTTGACTGGAAGGCGCAGATGGAGATCTTGTTGAAGAGAAAAGGCCTCTACAGGGTGACTAAGGAAACTGAAGCTGAGCCAACCTCAACAGTTGAGAAATAAAAGTGGCACAATCGAAGAGATGAAGCCTATGGACTGTTGTGTATCACTACATCCAGGAATATTCTATTCCATCTCGATGGTCTTACCTCTCCCAATGAAGTTTGGATAAAACTTCAAGAATTGTTTGGAAAGACTGATGAATTAACGGGCCATCAATTGGTTAATGAGCTAGTCTCATTGAGTCCACAAAATTTTGATAACCTTCAGGATTTCTTCTCCAAATTCAAATCACTTGTTTTGCAGCTGAAGCAATGTGGTATTGAAAAAAAGGATGAGAAATTAGTCTTGTCCATTCTCTCCAAACTTGGCTCTGACTACTCAGTCTTTGTTTCGACCTTCCATTCCACAAGGAAGGAAGTTAAAAATTGGAAGAGCCCGACACTTTCAGAATTCATGGAGTCATTGACACAAGAACAAGACAAATTGGTCTTTATGGGAGCCATTAAAAATCCATCCAAAGACCACTGTTTGAATGTTGGAGATTCAAAGGGTTCGAAAGGGAAGAAGAAGGGAAATTTCAAGAAGCCCACTGATTAGAGGAAAGACAAGCAAAAATTTCTTGAAGACTCCTCGAATTTCAAGAGAAATCCAAATAAGAAAAATGAGAGGACAAAGTGCAATTATTGCAGCTAGGGCTTTCGTCTTGAAATCTCTTGCATGAAGAAGACGATTGACCAAATGGCTCAACTCTTGGAGAAAGACAACATTCCTCTTCCAGAGAGCACAAGGAGGAAGGATGGAGGACAAAATTATGATGATAAGGAGAGAGTACATGTACTGATGGAAAGCACATCCAAACCTACCTCATTCATTATTGATTCTGGAGCTTCAAGACACATGGTGTCTACAAGTAATTTTTTTACTTCACTTGACTCCTCCAGTGGTCCAAATATTGTATTGGGTGATAATTCCAAAACTTCTAGCAAAGGAAAAGGCAACATAGATCTCGAGTTTGGTTCATTCAATAATGTCTTGTATGTTCTTGGACTTGCTACAAACCTATTGTCAGTATATCAGATGACCCACACAGGTTTACCCAAAAAGGTAACCTTCACCCCAAATGATGTTGAGATATGCGAATTGTCTATAGGATGAATTGTTGCATTAGGCACTGCTGACCATAGCTCTAGAATCTACAAGTTTTCTCACTTTGTGCCATATCCCTCACCTTTTGCTCTTTTAACCCATGCCAATGACTCAAGCAATTATGGAATGAAAGATTTTTCCATCTGAACTATAAATATATTTCCCAACTTCATGAGAAAGAAATGGTCATAGGGCTGCCCAATATCATATTTTCCAAAGGTGTCTGTCAATCTTGTATCCTAGGAAAACACCTTGAGCATAAGTATGGGAGATCCAAAACTGAGAGAACCTCTACACCATTGGATCTTATTCACACTGATATATCAGGTCCATTCCCTCATGAGTCTTTGAACCATGCCAAATACATCCTCACTTTCATAGATGACTTTAGTAGGTACTGTTGGATTTATTTCATCAAGCTAAAATATGAAGTTTTTGGTCTATTCAAGCTATTCAAAGCCTCAGTTGAGAACCAGTCTGGTAGACATATAAAAATTATCAGATCTAATAATGGTGGTGAGTACATCAAATCAGAGTTTCAAAAATTTTGTGCCTCTTCAGGAATTCGTATGCAACACACAGTTCCATATACACCTCAACAGAATGGGGTTGTTGAGAGGAAAAACAGGTCTCTTAAGGAGATGGCCACATGTATGCTTGAGTCAAAGTATTTATCTCCAAATATTTGGGTTGAAGAAATAAATTGTGCCACATATATTCAGAACAGAGTGCCACACAAATCACTCAAAGGTATCACTCCTTTTGAGGCTTGGATAGGGCACAAACCTGATATCTCTCATTTCAGGATTTTTGGATCAAAGGCTTGGGCTAGGATTCCACTTGAGAAGAGGAGGGCTATGCATCCCCAAATCCAACCATGTATTTTTGTTGGATATTCAGAGGACTCCAAAGGATATAATTTGCTGAACTTGACCACTCAAAAATCCTTCATAGAAAGAAGTGTAAAGTTCGAAGAAGAGCCCTCTCAGAATGTTGCAATTGGAGAACCATCTTCACCACCACCTGAAGAAGTAAGTGATGATCCTATTGAATTTTTTGATTATGATATTTCTGATGATGAGGACCATTTTATTGAAGATTCTAATTCACCAACAAATCCTAAATGGGATGCTAATACTTTGCAAGCAGCAGGTGAACTAGTGGGAAATCCTCAGGACACAAGGAGGACTAGATCACAATTTGAGACTGGTCTTAATGTGAATGATCCCTACCTATCTGAGAGATGTTATATGATGGTATATTATGATACTCAGACATATGAGGAAGCTTCACATGACCCAATATTTCATGCTTCCATGAATGAGGAGTTTCATTCATTGCAAAAGAATGAAACATGGGAGATAGGCAAGCTCCCTGCAGGCAAACAATTGGTAAGGTGTAAGTGGATCTAAAAAATCAAGTGTGCAGATGATGGTACATAAGTGAAATATAAGGCTCAGATGGTGGAAAAGGGATTCTCCCAAGTCCATGGCCTTGGCTACAATGAGACTTTTGCACCAGTTTTACAGAAGGATTCGATAAGCCTAGTTCTAGCAATTTATGCATCCAAGCGCTGGGAAGTGCACCATATGGATGTCAAGAGTGCATTCCTCCATGGGAATCTTGAGGAGGATATTTATATGCAGCAAACATAAGGGTATACATCGGATCCTAACTATGTGTGCAGGTTGAAGAAGTCCTTGTATGGGCTTAAGCAAGCCCCCAGGGCTTGGTATGCCAAAATGGACAACTTTCTCTTGTCATAATCTTATGTTCAATGCAAATATGATCCTAATATTTATATGAAGCTGATTGATGGTTCAATAATGATTATAGTGATGTATGTTGATGATTTTCTAATCACAGGTAGCTCTACTGATCAAATAGCTTCATTGAAGACTACTTTGCATCATGCTTTTTCCATGAGTGACTTGGGAATTCTTAAGCAGTTTTTGGGGCTTGAGATTTCTCAAACAAAGAATGGAACAAAGGAATCTCAATCCAAATATGAATCTAATCTGATATAGAATTTCAATATGGCTGATTGCAAGCCTTCAAATACTCCATTCCTTTTAGGAGTTAGACTTGAAGAAGCAGAATCTACACCCTTGGTTGACAACACTTTGTATAGGCAGCTTGTTGGCAATTTGCTATACTTTACTCACACTCAACCTGATGTTGCTTATGTTGTGAGTGTGGCATCAATATACATGGAGCAACCACATGAGCTTCATTGGAGGGCTGAAAAAATATTTTTTCACTATGTGCAAGGCACCAAGACAGATGGGATTCACTATGTTGCAGATTCTAGGCTAGATCTTCTTGGCTTCACTGATTTAGATTGGGATGGTGATAGTCTTGACAGAAAATACACATATGGATTTGTATTCATGCTTGGATGTGGTCCTGTTTGCAGGTATAGCAAGAAACATAGTGCCATTGCACTATCTTCAGTAGAGGCCGAGTACAGAGGAGTAGTCAATGCTGCTACTCAATGTGTGTGGTTGCAGGGTATTCTTTCAGAGTTTGAGATTTCCTTTAGTACTCCTACTGTCATCTTTTGTGACAATCAAAGTTCTATAAGGGTCTCAAGTGATCTAGTACAAAGACAGAGGACCAAGCATATTGAGATTCATATGCACTACATTAGGAGGTTAGTGCATGACCAGACCATTGATCTGTAGTATTTCCCAACAGGTGAGCAAACTATAGACATCTTCACCAAAGCTTTCACTGAGAAGAATTTCAGCTATCTTGGATCACTACTTCGGATGGTTGAACATGTGGTGGAGTGAAGGATTGATCAGAAATATTTCAATTTTGATTTTTCCATGTTTTGAGGGGAGTTTTTTTCCATGAGGTTTTCCTTCTATCCTTATTTTTGTGGACCAGGCAGTATTGTACAAGGTGACCATGTCTTGTTACTGGGCCCTTAGTATTTTCATTTTCTGATTTTTACCACATAAAGTCAAAATTATGGGGGGATGTTGGAATAATTAAAACCCATACTCTGTGTCAATTAATACATTAGAGACATTAATTAATAATTTCATGATTAATTACTATGTATTAGAGCATATAGTTGGCATATGAGTCATTGTGTGGACCACAATGCATCTTTGGGGGGACCACAAGGAATCCAGGTGTGGACCACAAGTTTCCTAAGTCACTTGAGTGCATTATTACTGATTCTGGATAAGATTATGGTGAGAACAGCGGATTCCTTCTTTTTACTGCTTTTGGGTGAAAGGCAAAAAGCTAGTTGACTAGGGAAAGTGTTTTTTGGATCACTTTCACTCCTTGATATTTCTTCCTTCCATTTTTGGGATTTAGCATTTTTTTCATCACCCATCACTATCTGATCACTAAATCAGAAATTCGTGAGCCTTTGGTGTGACTTGGAGAACACACTTTCCACCTAGGGGTTTTTTGATCATTTTGGTAAGTCTACTTTTGTGAGGATCCAAATGGCATATTTAGCCATTCGAATCTTTGATGTAAACATTATATATTGGCAGCCATTTAATTTGCCAAGGTTGGCTGATGTATTTTATTCATGAGAGTTAATACAATTTGTATCTATTATGAGTAATTTTCTGTGTTCTTGACTAGTTGTGTGAGATCTTTTGTGAGAGTGTGTAATTTCTTGATCATATCTTGGTGTGAACTGAATTTCACACTAGTAATACAACTGGATTAGGTTATGACAAAGGAATGCATTCAGAACAATCCTCTTCCACAATAGAAGATGGAAATAAAAGGAGTTATGCTGTTGTACTCAAAGACCCTGTTGGAAAGGAAGATAGTAAAAAAATGTCTTCTTTTCAAAATGAAAGTAGGACATGAAAAATGCCAAGAAGGCCAATGACAAGCAGAAATCTGCAACTCTTTTTGGGTAATTGTTATGTTTGTAACAATTTTGGGCATAAAGCATTTGATTGTAGGATGTACCAAAAACATAATCGAAAATTTCCCTACAAGGAAGACAATTCTAGTGATATTCCAAAAGGCATAAGTCAGAATTCTTTTTCATCCTTATAGAGGTATGACATAGAATGCTACAAATGTGGTAACTATGGGCATATAGCTAGAAAATGTAAACCAATGATTCCTATTGAAAAACGAGCCACAACTAAATACAAGGAGCAAAGAAAGGCTTGGAAAAAGATAGAAAATGTGAAAGACAAATGTTTGATAGCTCTATGTGCCATAGAAAAGAAAAATCTATGGCATGTGGACAGTGGATGTTCAAAGCACATGACGGGAGACCTAAACAAGTTCATAAGCCTAAAAAGAGATCAAAAGGGAAAAGTCACTTTTGGAGATAATTTATCTTCTAAAATAATTGCGAAAGGTACAATGGTTATTAGAAACAAGGTTAAGGCAAAAAATGTTCTGCTAGTAGAAAACTTAAAACCTAATCTCCTAAGTGTGATTCAAACCTGTGATCAAGGGCACATTTTCATATTTGACTCCAAGAAATGTGAAATATGAAATAAAAATTTAGGAAAACTTATTGGGACTGCTGTAAGAACTCCAAGCAATGCATACATCTTAGATAATGAAGAACAATGTTACATGAGCCAGACTGATGAAAGTATGCTATGGCATAGAAGGATGGGGCACTTGAAATTTGGCAATCTTGTAAAAGTAAGTAAGAAGGGATCCATAAGAAACTTTCCAAAGATCATAAAAACTCCAAACTATGTTTGTAGACATTGTCTTCATGGGAAACAAACAAACGCAAGCTTCAATATCAAAGAACATACAACATCATAGCCATTGGAAATAATTCACACTGATCTTTGTGGACCTAAAAGAACTAAAAGCATGCAACGTGAGTGTTACTTCATGTTATTCATTGATGATCAGACAAGGATGGCTTGGGTAACATTCCTCAAGGAAAAATCATAAGACTTTGTGAAGTTTAAAGCTTTTAAAGCACTAGTTGAGAATGAAACAAATCTCAAAATTAAATTTCTAAGGTCAGACAATGGTGGTAATTTTACTGCAAATGAATTCAATGAGTTTTATGAAACTCATGGAATCAAAAGGTAGTTTTCAGCCCCCAAAACTCCTCAACAAAATGGAGTTGTTGAGAGAAAGAATAGGACAATTCAAGAAGCAGTCAGAACCATGATTAATGAAGCTAAAATTCCAAATAGCTATTGGAGAGAAGCAATTTATACAGTTGTTTATATACAAAATAGAGGACAACTCAGGGTAAATAATGATAAAAATCCTTACGAGTTATGGTTTGGAATACCAACATCATTCAAGTACTTCAGAGTCTTTGGAAGTAAGTGCTGCATAAAGAGAGATGATGATGATCTTGGAAAAATTGACCCCAGGATAGATGAGGACATATTTCTTGGATATTCATCCACCAAAAAGGCATACAAATGTTACAATCTAAAGTCACACAAGATCATAGAAAGTGCAAGTGTAATTTTTGATGACACTAAACCAAGAAAAATTAAAATTCAAGAAAATGAGGACAATGAATAAACTGATGGTGAAGAGAAAGATGAAGATTCTCAAAAGGAGGAGTTTTTAAAAGAAGGAGGATTTAGAACAAGAAAAGGAACAAAAAGAAGATGAAGAATCACATGAAAGTGAAGACGAAGATTCTCCTAGATCTGATACAAAAACACCATCTAGAAGAATTCAAAAGAATCATCTTGAAACTCTAATCATAGGTGACAAGGATGCAGGATTCGGCAAGATGAAGACCGATGTTTCAAGAACAAGCATTAATCTCGTTAGTTGAGCCAAATTTGTTTGCATAAGCTAGCAAAAATAATGATTGGATCAACGCCATAATGATGAGTTGGACCAAATAGAGAAAAAGCAAACTTGGGAACTTGTCCCAAGACTGAAAGGCGTGAATGTTATTGGGACCAAATGGGTTTTCAAGAACAAGTTTGAGGAGGATAGTCAAGTCATAAGAAACAAATCCAGACTAGTATGCAAGGGATGTGCTCAAATAGAAGGTATTGAATTTGAAGAAACTTTTGCACCTGTGGCAAGACTTGAAGCCATTAGAATGTTTTTAACATTTTCATGCTACAAAAACTTCAAAGTATACCAAATGGATGTAAAATTTGCATTCCTTAACGGAGAAATTGAAGAGGAATTCTATGTTGAACAACCTTAAGGTTTTGTCTTATCACAAAATAAAGATTATGTTTGCAAACTAAAAAATGCACTTTATGGCCTCAAACAAGCTCCTAGAGGATGGTTCTCAAGACTGGACAAGTACTTGAAGCAGCAAGGATATAGAAGAGGGGCCACTGACAGTAATCTCTACATAAAGTTTGAAAACCAAAACATGATCATTGTTGTTGTATACGTAGATGATATCATATTTGGAAGTGATCTACAGATTCTGAGTGTAAAGTTTGCTTAAAAAATGAAGGATTTTGAAATGTCAATGTTGGGTGAAATGTCATTATTCCTTGGTTTACAAGTCTCTCAATTAGAAAAAGGGATCTTCATCTCTCAAACCAAGTATATCAAAAAGTTTAAAATGGAAGACTCAAAACCTATTAGTACTCCTATCGGCAAGATGAAGACCGATGTTTCAAGAACAAGCATTAATCTCGTTAGTTGAGCCAAATTTGTTTGCATAAGCTAGCAAAAATAATGATTGGATCAACGCCATAATGATGAGTTGGACCAAATAGAGAAAAAGCAAACTTGGGAACTTGTCCCAAGACTGAAAGGCGTGAATGTTATTGGGACCAAATGGGTTTTCAAGAACAAGTTTGAGGAGGATAGTCAAGTCATAAGAAACAAATCCAGACTAGTATGCAAGGGATGTGCTCAAATAGAAGGTATTGAATTTGAAGAAACTTTTGCACCTGTGGCAAGACTTGAAGCCATTAGAATGTTTTTAACATTTTCATGCTACAAAAACTTCAAAGTATACCAAATGGATGTAAAATTTGCATTCCTTAACGGAGAAATTGAAGAGGAATTCTATGTTGAACAACCTTAAGGTTTTGTCTTATCACAAAATAAAGATTATGTTTGCAAACTAAAAAATGCACTTTATGGCCTCAAACAAGCTCCTAGAGGATGGTTCTCAAGACTGGACAAGTACTTAAAGCAGCAAGGATATAGAAGAGGGGCCACTGACAGTAATCTCTACATAAAGTTTGAAAACCAAAACATGATCATTGTTGTTGTATACGTAGATGATATCATATTTGGAAGTGATCTACAGATTCTGAGTGTAAAGTTTGCTTAAAAAATGAAGGATTTTGAAATGTCAATGTTGGGTGAAATGTCATTATTCCTTGGTTTACAAGTCTCTCAATTAGAAAAAGGGATCTTCATCTCTCAAACCAAGTATATCAAAAAGTTTAAAATGGAAGACTCAAAACCTATTAGTACTCCTATGGTCACTGGTTGTAAATTAATCAAGGATGATGAGTCTTTGGAAGTAGATCATACCATGTATAGGTCAATGATTGGTAGCTTTCTATATTTAACCACTACAAGACCAGATGTGATGCAGTTTGTAGGTTTGGTCACCAGATTCCAATCAGCTCCCAAAGAGACATATGTGGCATCAGTAAAAATAATCCTTAGATATTTGAAAGGAACTATGGAGTCTGGTTTATGGTATCCAAAAGGAAATGACTTCAATGTAAAGGAATTTATTGATGCAGATTGGGAAGGAAGTATTGATGATAGAAAGAGCACCAGTGGAGTAGCATTTTACTTGGGAGATTTCTTGGTATCATGGATAAGCAAAAAGAAGTCCTCCATTTCAATTTATACAATAGAAGCTGAGTATATTGTTGCTGCATCATGTTGTACTCAAGACATCTGGATGAAATAAAAATTAGAAGATCTAATTGTGAAAATGAGGACCCAATTGTGATACACTATGACAACACAAGTGTATAAACATATCCAAGAATCTAGTTATGCACTCCAAAACCAAGTGTCACAAAACTTTTTCAAGTTGGAGTATGTTGATACAGTGGAACAAATTGTAGACATATTTACTAAGCCACTAATTGGATGGTGTTTTTCCGATCTCAGGAAGAAGATGGGGGTTATCTCTCTTCCTTAGTATAAACTGAAGATTGTACCCTATCACAAAAGATGGATATAGTTGATAGGTGGATAAATGATGACATGGGGATTTTTGAGATCCTTTGTCATTAATATCAAAGGGGGAGAAATTTGAAGAGCTGTTGCCATCAATGAAAAAGGGGGAGAATGTTGAGTATGATTTTAATTGATATCAAAGAAGTTCATTAATGACAAAGGAAAATTACAACAATTTGGTGTTAATGGTCGACGCCATATTTAGTCGATGCTTAATTCTGGTTGGATCTTAAAACTAATCCAAAAGGTCAAAGCAGAAAGTGGTCAATAGTCATATAACGTTAGTCGGTGCCGACCTCTTGTATTATGGTCGAATCCTTAAAAATTAAGTCAATAGTCGACCTATTGTCTACATATTGTCGATCGGTGTCGACCTTTTGTATTATGGCCGAGTCCTTGCAAATTAAGTCAATTGTCGACCTATTGTCGATCGATGCCAACCTCTTGTATTATGGTCAAGTCGTTGTAAATTAAGTCAATAGTCGACCTCTTGTTGACCTATTCTCGATCGGTGTTGACCTCGTGTATTATGTGGTCAAGTCATTATAAATTAAGTAAATAGTTAACCTCCCGTCGACCTATTGTCGACCACTGTCGGTCAAGTCGGAGTCAGATATGTAGTCAGCAAGTTGGAGTCATATTCAAAGTTGTCCGTCAGAACTGGAGTCACAAGTAAGAGTCACAGTCGGAAAGTTGGAGTCGAAGTTCGACATCGAAATCGACAAGTTGGAGTTGAAATGGTAGAGTCGAGTTCGACATCGGAATCGAAAAATTGGAGTCGAAACAACGGATTTGGAGACACTAAATTAAGAGTGTATTTTTTAGGTTCAGACTCTTGACATCGGAATCGATCAGTTGGAATCAGAATGGCGGAGTCGGAATTGATGGTGAATATCAACACATTGTAAATCAACGAATAAGAAATTCAGAGTGTTTCATAATCGTGTTGTTAATATTCCCAGGTTAAAACAGAGAGGTAACTTCTAATTATTGTTATTTGTAAAGGGTCATGATGAAGATTCGTGACTTTTAAGTGAAGAGGAACGATTGAGGGTATATAAACATGGATTTAATCCTTCAAATAAAGTGTCTCTATACATTCAAATAATAGATCAAAAGGTGTACATAAAACATAAAACAAATAACATTTAAGGATGGTTGGGAGGCACAAGGACAGGCTACAAAATCCTGCAGGAAGTCGTAGCTTCCTTCCAGTTGTTGGTAGTAAACATGGTGTCTCTACATCCTTCAGTTATAGATGAAAATATTGGGTGTCATTGCATCCTTCAATTGTAGCTAAAAATCTTGGGTGTTGTCGCATCCTGCAAGTTGGTGCTTGCAAATACTTGTAAATATAATTTTGCAGTAATAGAAAGTGTTTGTGGTTTTCCCAATTGGGTTTCCACGACAAAATTTTGTGTTCTGTTTCTATTGTTTATTTATCTTAAAAGTGATAAAAATTGAATAAATATCTAAATATTGATTCACCCACCCCTCTTAGTATTACTTGATTTTCCAACAAACAACTAGAGGAAAAAATAGAAAAAGGGCTTTGTTTTAGTTGTGATAGAAAATATAGTAAGGGCCATAAGTGCACTGAGAAGAAACTATTTTGCATATATTGTGAAACAGAGGAAGAAAATGAACATGACGCACCAAACGAACAGGAATCATCTCAAAATGAAGAAATAGAATATACTACTTCTGAAGAGATTACTCCCACCATATCTTTCCATGCATTGGCTGGAATTATCACTCCTCAAACTCTCAAGATCAAAGGATATATCAAAAAGAAAAGGGTAACAATGTTGACTGATTCTGGTAGTACTCATAATTTCATTCACTGTAAATTAGCCAAGGTTCTCAATTGATTTGTATATCCAACACCAAAGTTTCAATTAATTATTGTAGATGGAGGAACTATCAATTGCTCAGGAACATGCCATAATATCAATCTCACTATGGGGGAATATGTATTGAATAGTCTAATGATTGCAATTCCAATGGGTGGTGTTGATGTTGTCTTAGGAGTACAATGGTTACAATCATTGGAAACAATGGATTTTAATTTTCAGAAGCTTTTCATGAAATTTTTATGGGAAGGAAAGGAATATGAGTTAAATGGTATCACAGGGAAACCATGCAAGGTGATAAGCTATAATGGTATGACAAAATTGATAAAAAGGGGACATCAAGTTGTAATTGCAGAATTATGCTCATTAGATGTTCAAACATCTAAGTCTCTTATTTCCACAGATCTCCAAACGGTGACTGATAAGAATTCCAAGGTATTTGAAGATATTCCAAAAGGTATTCTACATGTTCAAGATTTTGATCATGCTATTCACTTAATTCCAGGAAGTGTTCCTCCTAACATCAGACCTTACAGATACCCCTATGGATAGAATAGTGAAATTGAGCATATGGTTGACAAAATATTAGAGGCCGGCATAGTTAGGTGTCGTGTCCCTTTTTAAGAATTTGCAAAAACTAGGAAAAATTGCAAATTTTGATCAATTCGACCCTTAGACTAGTATTGACTCAACTGCTTCCAAATGGCTCCAAATGGTTATGAATTGGGTCTGAATGAGTTTGGAAGGTATTCAGACATGTAAATGAGGCTTATGGATGCATGGAAACTCTTAAAACACTTATGCAACATTAATTTATAATCAGGGAAAAATAGGGAACTTTACTAGTCAAATCGAGGTTCAAAACCCCCAAGGGTAGGGGACAAGGATGGCTTCCCAACCAATGTAATACCTTCCCAAATTTCAGAAAAGAGACATGTTATTGATAAAGGACTTCAATGGGCTCCCATATTCATCATCAATTAGTTTATATAGGCTTCCACAACTTCCATAAATCAAATTTTTGTATACTAGCTTTAACATAGGGGGAAATGATAGTAAATCTTCACAAATGGTTATGAAACTTAAGAATATTGATCCCAATGCTTCTATAATTAATATGAAACTCCTTCATCATATTAATGGCGCTCTATACAACAATAATATATCATATTTTGAATTAACCATTCAAATTTGACACCACTTCAAGTGCAAATAACAAGGTATTGGGGAAATGACACCATTTATTCATAGTTTAGCATTTGTACATAAAATATATTGGAGTTTCGATATGAAAGTATTATGAACAGTAAATAAAGAGTATATATATAATATTACAAATATATGGGACCTCAATAACTATCCCAAAGAGATCATCACCTCACCAAGTGCGCCTCTCCTCAAGGAGCAAGAATATGACAAGAAATGGAAGAATTGTTGTAGAAGCAAGTTGAAGGAGATGTGACCACAAGATGCCCTGTAGATTCAACCTATAACAAAGTAATCCATTTTAGCTCCAAATGAAAGGTATGAATGGCCTCTCCAATTTCCAATTAGGATGGGAATCTTTCACCCTCGAAATTGGTGCTAATGCAAGTAGAATAACACTCTACTAGCTCTCCTCTCCAAATGAAAAATGTAAAATGATCAAAATATGATCTAATTATTTGTTCCTAAATTTTATAAACTTCCTAAGTCTTACTTAACTCGAATTCCATCCATGAGATTCATGCCAGCTCGAATTGGGAAGAGATTCCAAAGTATGCCACTTGTCCCTCCAATCTAGCCTCCTCCTTCACTCAATTCAAATAGGTGTCTCTTTGGATGCCTTAACTCCCTTGTGCTCCTTCTTGGAGGATATGTTTAGCCCTGCAATGTCATGTATTTCATATGTCATCCATCAAGTCTGATTTTTTCATAAGTGTCATAGGCATCTTCATCATTGGTGTCATAGAAGCTAGGGAATCTAGCCCAAGTGTCCCACTAGCTCCAAAATGCCTCTTCCTCTTCCATGGGAGTTACTCTTCCTATACATTTCAAACTCATTGAGTCATTCCAAGTATTATGCCCTTCCAAATCCCCCAATAATAGTGGAATCCACCTTGGATTCAAATGGGTGAGAGTGGAATTCCATGTGGCATGGGGAATCTAGCTTTGTGTGGGTCCCAAACCACCAATGTGTCTCCATGACCAAGTGCCATCTTATTTTCTCATCATAACTATTTATTTATCCCCTCTTAATATATTTATGTCAAGCTAAATTCCATTTGGTGTTTATTAGTCTCCTTATTCCAAATTTAATGTCTCCACCCCAACCTAGGAAACTAGTAGATTGGTGGGATTTTCTCTTCTTGAGATTTATTTGAATGGGTACATTACAGTCCTCCCCACCCAAGATTGCTTTCCTTCAAGAAATTCTAAATTAGGATTCTGCAAAACTTGTTCCTCCTCCCATCTGGCATCCTCACTTGGCAAATATTTCCATTGTACCAAATACTCCCTAATGGTCTTGCTCCTCAATTTTTTTTTCTTGCCTTCAATTATTATTATTATTATTATTATTATTATTATTTTGTTTTTTTTTTGTTTCTGGAATAAGTATGAGTTGTCCTTCATCATATAATGGAGGGAGGGTTTCTGAAACATATATTTTCTGACCAATAGCCTTCTTAAGGCATGAAACATGAAATACATTGTGAATTTGCTCCCTTTTGGAAGCTCCAACGCATAAGCCACCTCCCCAACTTTTCAAGCTATCTTGTAGGGACCATAGTATCTTGGTTTGAGATTTTCTGACCCTTTCACCTTCAAGGATGTTTGTTTATATGTTTGTAGCCTCAAATAGACCAAATCATTTACTTGAAAATTTATTTCCACTCTATGTTGATCCACATACAGTTTCTGTTGATTTTGGGCAACCTGCAAATTGTCTTTTAGGAGTTTCAAAATCTCTTGACTTTCCTCCACCCAATATTTAGCTTTTGGGTCTCTACTATCACCAAATATGTGCGCAACTAATGTAAGTTCTTCATAACCATATAGTTCTTTGAAAGGAGACATGCCAATGGACATATGGAAAGTAGTGTTGTAGCAAAACTCACCCAAATGTTTTCTGCTGCTCACCAACATAGCTCCTCAAGTACCATTCCAACCATTGATTCACTCTTTATGTTTGGCCATCAGTTTGAGGATGATAGATTTTTCTTGGAGTCAATTGAGTGCCAACCAACTTGAAAATTTCTTGACAAAAGGCACTCATAAATCTGCTATCTCTATCACTCACAATGTTCTTGGGAAGTCCATGCAATCTAAAAATTTCTCTAAAGAATAGATCAGCCACTTGTGCAGCAGTAAAAGATGATGTAACAACAAATAAATGAGCAAATATAGTGATTCTATCCACCACAACATAAATGCAATCCTTACTCAAATCCTTGGGAAAACCTATGATGAAATCCATGGAGACACTTTCCCATTTTTGTTGTGGAATGGGAAATGGTTGCAATAGACCAGCAGGATGTGTATGTTTGTATTTTTTTTGCTGAAATTACTTGCATTCATTCACATATTTTAGAACATCCTCTTTCATCCCTTTCCAAAAGAACCTTTCCCTTAGTTTCCTATATGTTTTGAAAAAACCAGGGTGGCCTGCGAAAGGAGAGTCATGAGCTTCCTCCAAAATATTGTGCTTGAGATTCGAACCATGAACCAAGTATATTCTATCCTTGTAGTAGATGATACCATCCAAAAACTTGTACCTATCATCACCTTTGACCCCATCTAACACACCACAAGCAAAACTATCTTTGGCATATTCAACTATTAGCATATCTTTCCAATCTTTTGAAATGTCCATAAGAGAAAATGATGGTCTTCTAGATAATGCATCTGCTACAATATTATTTTTTCCCTTAACATATTCAATGTCAAAATAAAAAGCTTGGACTTTGCTTACCCACTTTTTTTCCCTTTCATTGAGGTCCTTTTGTGTGAGAAAATGCTTCAAATTGTTATGGTTAGTTTTGACCACAAACTTGTTTCCCACCAAGTATTGTCTAAACTTGGCCAAGGCATGCATGATGGATAACATTTATTTGTCATAAATAGAATATAGCTTCTCATGTGGCTGCAAATTTATGCTCTCAAAAGCTATGGGGTGTTGATTTTGTTTTAGGGCAGCCCCTATCCCTTTTCTTGATGCATCACATTCCAAGACAAATGGTTTAGTAAAATCAGGTAATGCAAGTACTGGACAACTACTCATTACCTCTTTCTTTTTTTGGAAAGCCTTTTCATCCTCTTAATCCCACTTGAAAGCATCCTTCTTGGTCAAATCAGTAAATGGAGCAGTCAATTTAGAGAACCCTTTCACAAATTTTCTATAGTAAGTGCATATTCCAATGAAGCCTCTCAATGCTGTGATGTTTTTGGGTGATGGCCATTCAATAATAGTTCTTATTTTTTCTAAATGCACCTTCAATCCATCTTTCCCAATTATGTTCCCAAGATATAACTTCTTTCATCCCAAATTCACACTTAGACAACTTAGCAAACAAATACTGTTTATGCAAAATTTTCAAGACAACTTCTAGATGGTGCAAGTGTTCCTCCCATGTTTTGCTGTAAATTATAATGTCATCAAAGAAAACAAAACCAAAGTTACGGAGCTGTTTTCAAAATATCTGATTCATGCATGATTGAAATGTGGCTGGAGCATTGGTCAACCCAAAAGGCATTACAAGAAACTCAAAATGGCCATAGTGACACCTGAAAGCTGTTTTATGCACATCCTCCTCCTTCATTCGAATTTGATGGTAACCAGATCTAAGATCATTTTTTTAGAAGAATTTTTCTCCATGTAGCTCATCCATGAGCTCATCTATTCTTTGGATGGGATATCTATTTTTGATTGTCTTTTTGTCGAGGGCTCTTAAATCAATGCACATTCTCAAGGTCTCATCCTTCTTCTTCACCAAAACCACTAAAGAAGCATAGGGACTAGAGCTTGGTCTAATGAGTCCCAACTCCAAGAGTTCTTGAATAACCTTTTCAATCTCCTCTCTGACATTTTTTGGATGTCTATATGGTGGGATTTGGATAGGTGAAGTGCCCACTTCCAAAACAATGTTGTGCTCAACTCCTCTATCAGGTGGCCTTCCAGAAGGGAGGTCTTCAAAAACCTTTTCATATTTGTGTAGTAGCTTCCTTATCTCCTTTGGATGTTTTGAAATATTTATTTTTGGTTTGGGTGAAGTGATGTGACATTCAATAGCACATTCAATATCTCCATGCCTCAATATGGACCTCATACTGTGGGAAGTCACTACTTGATTCAAATAGGTGTGCTTCCCTCTCACAACCCTTTGTTTTCCTTCTGAATCTTTGAATCTCATTTCAGGAATTTGATAGTTCACTGTATGCTGCCCTATAAAGTACAACCATTGCACTCCCAAGACCACATTAGTATCAGCAAAATCAACCACATAAAATCTATCAAAAAAAGTGTAACTACCCATGGTGATTTCTAGCTTTGGAATCCATGTTTTGCACTCCATAGTATTATGACCTAGAATGATGACTGTAAAGCCATCGAATGGTTTAGTAGGTAGCTTCCTCCTCTCCACCATGTCTGCATCAATGAAGTTATGTGTGGCTCCTCCATCTACCAATACCGAGACCCTTTGTCCTTGTAACACTCCCTTGCATCAAATCGTGTGAAAACAAGGCACTGCTTAAAGTACTTCCATCCTTCCTTTGTCAGGTGAAGGATGATTTTATTCTTGTTTCCCTTCTTTTGCTGTATCATATCCCACTTCTTGGTCTGAAATATGTCCTTCTTCCTCCATACCCCCTTCATACTCATCATTATCAAAAAATAATTCAATGTATTGTGCTTTCCCCTTAGCACATTTATGCCTTGGTACCCATGGTTGGAAGCATGTGTAACACAATTTATTTCTTCTGAGTTCTTCCCTGTTTAGTACCTCTTTCTTATCCTTTCCAAATGCATCTATTTTCCATGGATTCTTTTCAAATCTGAACTTGGAAGGGAAGTTAGGCTTGGGAGGAAACCTTGTCCTAGGTAGCACATTTTGTAGATCTCTTGTCAAGTTCATGGCATCCTTCAATGAATTAGGTTTGTGAGCCTTAACTAAACCTTTTAAGGGTTCAACCAAGCCTTCAGTAAATAGAAATACTAATCTTACCATATATATATCAGCCACCTTAACTAAGAGTTTTTGGAATTCCAACATATACTCAACGGGGGTTCCAACTTGCTTCAATTGGGCCAGTTCTTTGAAAGGAAATTCTGGGTCTTTTGGCTCAAATATTTCTAATACCCTATCAACAAATTCTCCATATGTTGTAACCTGATCATGTCCCAATTTTTTCATACCATGGAATCACCAATCATTGTCTTCTCCTTCGAAATGCAAAATAGCCATTTTTAAAGCATCCTCTTCCACCATTGGATTCAACTGAAAATACACATCTAGTTTTTGTACCCAAGTATTTGCGGAACTTTGAGATGAGCCATCAAAAGTGGGAAGGGGCATTTTTCCAATGGCATAATTCAATTCTTTATTTTGAAATGGAGTCCTATTACCTTCCCTCATTTTGATTTTGTTTGAAACATTAAAGTCTTTCTCAAAGGGTAGAGTCCTTCTACAATCTTCACTCAACTTTTCCCATTCTTTTACAACTTCCTACATATGAAATTGGGTGTTAGATTCTTATTTGACCTCAAGAAATTTATGTGTAGTAGGCCTTGGTGTACTCTGAAATAAATTAGGCCTATTATGAGGTCCTGTTCTTGAGAAAATACTTTCATCCATTGTCTTTTCCTCTAAAAGAGAACTGTTGCTGCCTCCTATTGCTCCTTTGCTTCCAAGTTGACTAGCCAACAATTCGAGCCCTTTCATGATCTATTTGTCATGTCTTCAAAGAATCATTTCATGAATTTAGTAAATTCCTCCTTATCCTCTGAGGTTCCCTTCTCATCCCTAGCCATAGTTTCAACAAAATGCACTTCGTTTCCTACTTCTTCCTCTTCAACAAAAACACTTTCAGTTTCAGGTCTAAGGGTGGGGGATGATTTCTTTGGCTTCTTGTCCTAATAAATTATCATACACAATAGGTGCAAGGATCATGCTTTGATACCACTTGTCGTGTCCCTTTTTAAGAATTTTCAAAACCTAGGAAAAATTGCAAATTTTGATCAATTCGACCCTTAGACTAGTATTGACTCAACTGCTTCCAAATGGATCCAAATGGTTCTGAATTGGATCTGAATGAGTTTTTAAGGTATTAAGACATGTAAATGAGGCTGATGGATGCTTGGAAACTCTTAAAAAACTTCTTCAAAATTAATTTATAATCAAGGAAAAATAGGGAACTTTACTAGTCAAATCGAGGTTCAAAACCCCTAAGGGTAGGGGCACGGGGGCTTCACTCAATAAACCGCTATCATAGCACGTTCGTTCATGGCATATGAAACAATACCCCTAATTTTACTAAATATTGAAATATACCTTCCAAAATCGTTTTTTAACTCCCTCCCAGTATGCGTTCCCAATTTAAAAAAACCCCTATTTTCACTAGATATTGTATGTATCAATTTTTTCATTAACATTTTTTATACCCCTTTATATTTCTACCTAGTATATTGATATGATACCCCTCTTATGACCCCACATGCATTCTACAATGCACCTTGCTTCTTTCGATGTATATTGTGGACACACATTACTTCACCCAAAATGCAATTAGTCAGCCACATATCATTATGATTTGCAACATCTAATGGTCTAATGAAGAGATAGGAGATCACTTCTTGTATGTCACTAGATCCAATGCACATAGTACAACATTTAGATTGCATGTTGCAGTTCCTTAATTGCTAACTAATCTTGTTGTGGGCTAGGTATCGAAGTCCCCAGGGCCTATAACAAGCTCTAGGAGGATGACTAAACCTCTGAAGGCCTGTAATAGGAACAAGTGGTTGGGTATTCAATCTCCCAAGGCCTATCGAGGGCCTATAATAGGCCTTGGAGGCTTAGAGCCTCCCAAGGCTATTGGTAACAACTGGCTCAGTGTTATTGGTAACAATTGGCTGTTAATGACCATTGTCTCTCGACTGTGATCGACTGGAAACCCACTTCACCATGAAACCCCTGGCCTCAAGCATGCCTCAAGATGTGATTTCTTGTGTACTGGTAAGCCCAAGCCTTGCCTCAACCCGATTTCTCATCCGACCATGATCCCGCCATCTCCATTTGGTGGATATTTGTCAACCCGCCCATATAAAAAAGACCCCAAAGTATTTTTCTATTGTTACATTAAATTAAAAAAACCCTTTTCCCCTTAACAGATAAGCAATATAATTTTTATGTTTTCATGAATATTTAATACCGCAATATGAATGAACATGATATTATATTGCCTTTTAGTGAAGCCCCCATGGGTAGGGGACAAGGATGGCTTCCCAAACACTGTAATACCTTAAAAAATTTCAGAACAGAGACATGTTATTGATAAAGGAATTCAATGGGCTCCCCAATTCATCATCAATTAGTTTCTATAGGCTTTTGCAACTTCCATAAATCAGATGTTTGTATACTAGCTTTAACATAGGGGGGATGATAGTAAATCTTCACAAATGGTTATGAAACTTAAGAATATTGCTCCCAATGATTCTATAATGAATATGAAAATTATTCATCATATTAATGGCACTCTATACAACAATAATATATCATAGTTTGACTGAACCATTCGAATTTGATACCACTTCAAGTGCAAATAACAAGGTATTGGGGAAATGACACCATTTATTCATAGTTTAGCATTTTTACATAAAATATCTTGGAATTTCGATCTTAAAGTCTTCCAAGCAGTAAATACAGAGTATATATATATCATATTAAAAATATATGGGGCCTCAATAACTATCCCAAAGAGATCATCACCTCACCAAGTGCACCTCTCCTCAAGGAGAAAGAATATGACAAGAAATGGAAGAATGGTTGTAGAAGCAAGCTGAAGGAGATGTGACCACGAGCTGACATGTATATTCAACCTGTAACGAAGGAATCCATTGTAGCTCCAAATTACAGGTATGAATGGCCTCTCCAATTGCCAATTAGGATGGGAATATTTCACCCTCGAAATTGGTGCTAATGCAAGTAGAATAACACTCTACTAGCTCTCCTCTCCAAATGAAAAATGTAAAATGATCAAAATATGCTCTCTTTATTTGTTCCTAAATTTTATAAACTTCATAAGGATTCCTTAACTCTAATTCCATCCATGAGCTTCATTCCAAATCGAATTGGGAAGAGATTCCCAAGTATGCCACTTGTCCCTCCAATTCTAGCCTCCTCCTTCACTCAATTCGAATAGGTGTCTCTTTGGCTGCCCTAACTCCCTTGTGTGCATTATTGGAGGCTATTTTTAGCCCTGACATGTCATGTATGTCATATTTCATCCATAAGGTCTGATTTTTTCATAAGTGTCATAGGAATCATCATCATTGGTGTCATAGAAGCTAGGGAATCTAGCCCAAGTGTCCTACTAGCTCCAAAATGCCTCTTCCTCTTCCATGGGAGTTACTCTTCCTCTACATTTTGACCTCATTGATTCATGCCAAGTATTATTCCCTTCCAAATCCCCCAAGAATAGTGGAATCCAACTTGGATTCGAATGGGTGAGAGTGGAATGCCATGTGGCATGGGGAATCTAGCTTTGTGTGGGTCCCACACTACCAATGTGTCTCCATGACCAAGTGCCATCTTATTTTCTCATCATAACTATTTATTTATCCCCTCTTAATATATTTATGTCAAGTTAAAGTCCATTTTGGGTCTATTAGTCTCCTTATTCCAACTTTAATGTCTTCACCCCAACCTAGGAAACTAGTAGATTGGTGGGATTTTCTCTTCTTGAGATTTATTTGAATGGTGACATTACATTAGGAATATCCAAAGTTATTAATATGCACCAATGATAATGGTACACGAGACAGATGGATCATGGCGTATGTGTCCAGATTATAGAGAGCTCAACAAGATCACCATTAAAGATAAATTTTCCATTCCTGTCATTGATGAATTGTTAGATGAATTACATGGAGCAGTTTTATTCACAAAGTTGGATCTCCATTCTGGATATCATCAGATTAGAATGAAGGAGGAAGACATTCCAAAAACAACATTAAGAAATCATGAAGGTCATTATGAATTTTTGGTCATGCCATTTGGTCTCATGAATGTGCCTTCCACATTTCAAGGTTTGGTGAATTCCATTTTCAAGCCTTTCCTTAGAAAATTTTTGCTTGTATTCTTTGATGATATACTAATCTATAGAAATTCTTGGGAAGAACATGTTCAACATGTTGACATGGTACTACAACTACTAAAGGAGCAAAAACTATATGCAAAACCTTCCAAATGTTTCTTTGGGGTAAAGGAGGTAGAATATTTGGGTCATATTGTATCTTAGGAAGGTGTCAAGGTAGACCCCAACAAAATTAAATCCACGATGGATTGGGCAATTCCCAAAAAATTCAATAATATTCGAGGATTATTAGGTCTAACAGGGTATGATTGCAAGTTTGTTCAGAACTATGGAAGAATAACAACACCTTTAACAACATTATTGAAGAAAGATGCATTTTCTTGGACTCTAGAGGCAACTCAGGCTTTTGAACAACTTCGGGAGGCAATGTGCAAAGCTCATGTTTTGGCCACACCAGGCTTCACAAAAAAAATTATTGTGGAATTTGATGCTTTAGGAAATGGGATTGGTGTTGTTCTAATGCAAGAAGAACACCCGCTTGCTTTCACAAGTCATCCAATCAATGGAAATCACTTACAGAAGCCCATTTATGAGAAGGAAATGTTGGCAATTCTACATTCTCTTAATAAATGGCATCCTTACCTAATAGGTAGACACTTCAAGGTCAAAACATATGATGATAGTCTTAAATACTTCTTGGAACATAGATTATCTTCGAAAGAGCAACATAAATGGGTAACCAAGATATTGGGATATGAATTTGAAATCATCTATCGAAAATGGAAACATAATGTGGTGGCAGATGCGCTTTCCAGAAAAGATGAAGATGTCATGGCATTACTTTGTGCAATTTCAATTCTACAACCCGATTGGGTATAAGTAGCAGCAAGGGAAGAATGGAAAAATGACCTATCTGTGTGGACACTCATTCAAAATATACAGGACGATCCTAGTGTATCTGATACTTTTGTGTGGAAAAATGATTCACTATGGTATAAGGATCACTTATATTTATGCAAAGATTCCCAACTCAAACAAAAGGTCCTATTGGAATTACACACCTCTCCTATAGGTGGGCACTCTAGATTCCTGAAAACTTACCATAGGTTCAAGGAAATTTTTTGGGAAGGTCTTAAATATGATGTTCAAAGGTTTGTGGCTGAATGCTTAGTTTTCCAACAGAATAAGGTGGAGACAGTTAATACCCCATGGCTTCTATAACCATTAAACATACCTTGCCAGCACTGGGAAGAAGTCTCAATGGATTTTATGACAGTTCTACCTAAGTCAGAAGGAAAGAATTTTATTATGGTGGTTGTTGATAGACTCAGAAAGTATGCACATTTTTGTGCACTCTCTCACCCTTTTAATGCAAGTATAGTAGTTGCATATTTTCTGGAAATAGTTCAGAAGTTACATGGAAATTCAAAGATTATTGTAAGTGATAGAGATCCAATTTTCACTCGAAAAATTTGGACTGAATTATTTTCTTGTTTGGGTACCCAATTGGCTCATAGTTCATCTTATCATCCTCAATCTGATGGGAAAACTGAGATAGTGAACAAATGTTTGGAAAGCTATCTTCGTTGCTTTGAATATGATAAACAAACACATTGGGTAAAATGGTTATCTTTGGCAGAATGGTGGTACAATACTACGTTCCACACATCATAAAAAATGTCTCCATTTATGTCACTTATGGGTACCAAACTCCATCTATCGCATATACCTTAAAGGAAAAATCTAAAGTTCAAGCCGTGGAAGATGACATAGAGCACCAACAAGAATTTCTTCTTATACTTAAGGGAAACCTAGCTATGTCACAAAACAGGATGAAACAACAAGCTGATCAACATTGGAGTGAAAGGATTTTTGAAGAAGGGGATTGGGTACTTATAAGGTTACAAACTTATAAGATGATGCCCCTCAAGCAACTAAATAAGGACAATAAATTAGCACCCAATTATTATGGTCCTTATAAAGTGTTGCAAAAGATTGGTAGTATTGCTTACAAATTGGAGCTTCCTTCATCTTCATGAGTACATCCAATTTTCCATGTTTCTTGCTTAAAGAAGGTAATAGGAGACAAGATACCAATTCGAACAATCTTTCCTGAGCTTGATGAAGAAGGAAGAGTCATATTGGAACCTGAACAAATCACTAAAACAAGGACTAAACAAATACGAAATTGGGCTAATACAGAGTACCTCATCAAATGGAAGAAGCTTCCAGTGGAAGATTCGACATAGGAAGATGAGTACTTCATACATAAGCATCCACAACTAATCAACCATTGAGGACAACACTTGTCTGAAGGGGAGGGGCATGTTAAGCCCTAAATATTGGCACATTACCCCCTATGTAGTGGCACATTACCCCCTTTATTATGGTGCATTACATATTATTGATGTCGGCTTGAGTTTATTAGTGGGTCTATTAATTGTTATTGTGCCCCTTTGTCTCCTATATATAGGAAGGAGACCTTTTCATTTTAGTCATGATTTTATTTTGTCTTGTATTATGTACTTAGTACATTGTGTAAGGAGGTTCCTCCCTCGAAGAGGATTGTTATTCATATCAGTTCTTTATCATTAAGGCGTGGATGACTTTATTATGGTCTATTTTTGCTATTTTTATGCTATATCTGAGACTTGGTTGCATAACTTTTTGGTCATTTTTCATTTGCATATTTTCAATTTGGGAGAGCTTTAGCTTGTCCTTGCACGGTGGGTGTTTACCTTCCCTCCCATTGAACCAATTTCGAAGGTTAAATATCCATGTCCAAGTTGTTTGGACGAGAGTACATTTAGAACTCCTATAAGATCTTAATGAGGGTTTTTTTTGCAGGTTCAAGTCCCCCTTCAGTTCGAGTTCATCTACTATCTCTTTCTCCACTATATCTTCTCTCAATCTTCTCTTAATGCCCATGTTCTAGTATTAATGGTGCACTCATAGTTGTGTAGATTTTGTGGAGGGTGATTTTTTTTTATCCATGGTTATGTTATTTGATGTATACCACTGTATTGAGTTGCACATTGGATCCATAGCTCAAAATTTCATGCCTTTCATGTAAACTTTCCAAGCAAACTATTAATTCGAGCTAGTTTCCCCTTTATCGTCATATGGAGTTTTTGGAGTAGTGTTATATCTGTTTTACATCAGAATCTCTCTAAGATTTTCTGATGTTTTGAGCCGATTATTCTGTAATGTTGATGACAAAAATACCATGTGCAGGCCCCATGGTATTTTGATTAAATACTGTGCAACAAATTTCATGTCCACTGCTAACAATTTCAACAAAAATTCTATGTCTCACAACATTCTGTTTTATGGGAGTGATAGAAGATCATAGAACCTGATTAATGATTCATTTTGGTTTCCATTGAGGTCCTCTATCAAATCAAATTCTCTATTTAGAAAATAGGGAAGGTCATACAATGTTTGGGAAGCCAAAAATGATCATACTCTAGTGGGGTTTTAACCATCGAATTCACTAATGTTTTTCCCATTCTTTCCTTCTAGAGAAATGCAAGACATGAATGTATTAAATGAGTATATGATTTTCTAATAGATGTAGTAGGATGTAATAATACCTATAAATCCCTTCCATACAAAATTCCAAATCATTTGGGTGCTGTTAGGAACCCATGTCAACCCTTCTATTTACTTTGTTAGTATATTGTTGTTGGACGCATATGCTTTGTAAGTCGTCCCATAGTAATTGTTGATCCATATTTTTTATTGGCCCATGATTTGTATTGACACATGGTATTGACCCATGGTATTGGTGCCTAGACTTAGTATATAAGTTTGTGTTGAGACCAATGAAGGTACCGTGAAGTTATTTGTATTGAGCTTGCTCAAAGGAGGTTGCCCCCTCGAAGTGGACTGCGATCAATATAAAAGTGATTCTGAGTTCTGTTATTTCTGCTATTTCGTGTGTTTTCATTAATTAATTATTGTAGGTTCTTCACATCTGGTACCAAAGCACTTTCTTGGGCTCATTGGGTGAAATTTCTGTCAAATTTTTTTTTTTCGCATCTGTCGCAGCTTCGAATCTAGGAATAATCCCTATCCGCTTAACTGTGGGAAGTACTTGGGAATAAGCCCTAAAACTCATTGTGAGGAGTACCACAGGAACCTCTAAGTAGCTGGCCCATTAAGAGGACCTGCTAGTGAAAAGGGAAACGACCCCTACTTGATTGACTAGTTCCCACCCGTGAGGTAAACCAAGAGTTGTCGTTTGTGGCAAAGCGGTTATCACTTTTACCTGAGCCGTGGAGTGAGGGGTACTGCCCCAATATGCAAGCTGTCAGACAACATTGGTGGCCGAGTGAATCCCTTGAACTGATAGGAAGTCGCACATACCTGGGGTCCATATCTATTTTCAGTTGAACTGTTGCCGATCACTTTCGCGCCGTTTCAGATCCATTCCAAGCCATTTCAGATCTATTCTGAGCTATTTCAGATCCATTCTGACAGTCGTTCCAGATCCAGCCATTTCAGAAATCCATTTCAGATCCAACCCTTTTTTATCCATTCGGCGTTGTTTCAGATCCATCTGTTTTCGATCCCTGCCGCGCTGTTGTAGATCTATTTGTTTCCGATCCCTTCCACGCTGTTGCAGATCCATTCCTGAAAAAAAAATGATTTTTTTTTTCATTTTTTTGCCATATCTCCCTTGTTTTAACTCTGTTTCCCTTGAAACTTCCTGGACACCCCTGCAATCCCATTCTGCATATTTCATTCCTGAAGACCCTATCCCAAATTCTACTTCCCAAAGCTAGAAATCTCACATTTATCTATTTTTGGGGTTTTCCATAACTTCTTCAATTTTCACCCACTCGCCTCCAAATTTTGCCATCGTGTTCATTCCCTATTTCTGCTTCTTTGTCCCTCTTTGAAAAATTTTCTCATTCTTTCACCTCGCTTCTGGAATCCCCATTTTTTGCTTCCCTGTCCATCAGAAAGTGTCCAAAACCTAGTCAAACCCCAATTACCCATCCAAGTTTTTCCCAAATCCAAATTTCACTTTACTAAATAAGCTTTTGTTTGTGTTTTTCTATCCATTCGCCCCCCAAAAAAAAACAAAAAAACTCCTGGTTTTGTATGTTACCCGCACAGGAGCAAAAACCATGGAGGAAGCACTTGCAGCCATCCAAACCAAACTCCAAGATCTAGATGAAAAATTTCTCAACCTCCATCTTCAGCATTAAGCCATGAACAATAACCGACAGCAAGAATCTTCTGCAGCCAATGGGTTCTCTTCTTCTAGCACTTTCCGTGGTCCGAAGCTTGAATTTCCTCGCTTCAATGGTACTAATCCGACTGGATGGATCTATTGTCAGAACAGTATTCCAGTCTGCATAATACTTTTGATGTCCAAAAATTTCCACTTGCATCCTTTCATTTGGAACAGGAAGCCCTTCAATGGTACCGTTAGTACATCAAGGCTCATGATGAGCCAAAATGGATAGATTTTTTCCAACTCCTTTTGCAACGATTTGGTCCTAGTGCTTTTGATGACTTCACTGGAGCACTCACTAAACTTCATCAAATTAGCACTGTGAGAGAGTATGAGACAAAATTTGAGAAACTAGCCAACCACACAGAAGGATTGTCTGATGACTTCTATAGGAGTTGTTTTATCAGTGGTCTTAGGGATGAAATCCACCTAGAGGTCAAAATGTTCTGTCCCAACACAATAATGGAAGCCCTGGGGTTGACTAATTTGGCAGAAGACAAGATTGCCACCCAACAACGCTCCAAACCCACTTTTGTTCCCTTCCGAAATATGGGTTCTCAATGACCTCCCATCCCACCAACTCCTCGACCAACTCCTATCAAGCATTTGTCCGAAACAAAGATGTAGGCACGCAGAGAAAAAGGGCTTTGTTATAATTGTGATGAAAAATTCACTCGGGGACATAGCTGTGTTCAACAAAATCTCCATCTCTTGGATGTGGATTCTCCGCTCGCCTCTGAAGTTGGTGAAGAAGCTCCAGATACACCGGATGATCAGGTCAACATTCAGGAGCCGCCTATTGACTTCCCATCTCAGGAAGACCACCCAGAGATATCTCTCCATGCTTTATCCGACGTCACCACCCCCCAAACAATGCGGGTCAGGGGTTACTTCAAGAAGATTCCTCTTACAATACTCATTGATTCTGGTAGCACTCATAACTTCATTAACCCTTGGATCACCAAACATGCTGATTGTTTTGTCCATCCTTGCTCCAACTTTGAAGTCATGGTTGCCAATGGGGGAACCTTACCTTGCAAGAGAAAGTGTCACAATGTGCGTATCTCTTTGGAATATTATAACTTGCGCTCTGACATGTTTGGCTTGTCCTTAGGCGGATGCGATGTGGTTTTGGGCGTTTAATGGTCATGCACACTTGGCCCCATATTATGGGATTTTGCTGAACTTTGGATGCAGTTTTCAGTCAATGGGACACAACACAAATTTATGGGCTTACAACCAGGGTCTCTCCACATCATCAGTTCACATCGCCTAGAAAATATCCTTAAGAATAACTCACATGGTGTCATCGCTCAACTCCATTCCATCCAAATGCACCCACCAACGGTCTCTACTACTTCCTTGGATAGATATGCAGGTGTCTTTGTTGCACCAGTGGGCTTGCCGCCTTCAAGAGACCTTTCCGGTAAGCATTTAGCCGCATCTACATCTCAACAGGAAATGATGGCTATTTTTCCTATAGTACAGAAGCGGCAGCCATCCCTACTAGGAAATTATTTCTACATCAAGACTGATTTCCAGAGTTTGGAACATTTTCTAGAACAACGGGTCTCCTCACCAGCACACCGGAAATGGGTTATCCAACTCATGGGTTATGACTATGCGATCACTTACAAGAAGGGTAAGGATAATATGGTGGCAGATGCTTTTTCTCGCCAATTTGATGACCCAGTTTCTCTTACATCTATTTCTCTGCTTGTTCCAAATTGGTTGCAATTTGTTCAACATGGCTATCTCTTCTATGAAATCCATGCTTCTTCATGGCAGGGCACTCTGGGTTCCTCAAAACCTATGACCGGGAACAATTTTACTTCTTTTGGCAGGGACTAAAAATGAAAATTCACCTGATGGTGGTTGACTGTGATACTTTCCAGGTCAAAAAGGGTGAAACGACACTCCTTTCGGGACTGCACGAACCCTTTCCCATCCCTACACAAATGTGGACATCTATTTCTATGGATTTCCTAGAAGCGCTCCAGTGGTACAATATGTAATGTCCCTTGTTAGGAATTTTATCAAAATGGCAATTTTTCACTTTTTTTCCTAGTTAGACCTTTGACTAGTTTTGATCTCTAGGTCCCAAATTTGCCCCAAATGATTTCAAATCTTCTGAGAAGGTATATGAATGAGATTAGAACATAAATATGTGTTTTAAGGATTCCTTTGGACCTTTAAAATACTTCTGCAAATACTCTTTCAATTCTGGTCAATGTAGGTAACTTTACTAGTGATTTCCCTTTGACTAGTATGGGTCTCTAGGTCTCAAATTGACTCCAAATGCCTTCAAATCTTCAAGGAAGGTGTATGAATGATATTAGGGATTGAATATGATGTTCAGGGATAACATATGGCCACCAAAATACCTCTGCAAACTCTCTTAAGATTCTGGACCAAGTATGCAATTTTACTAGTAATTTGGGGTTCAAATCCCCTTAAGGTAAGTACTGAAAATGGCTTCCCAAATGCCTCCAAACCCACTCAAATTTATGAACAGAGGTATGTAATGTGTTAATTATGTTATTAAGGTCTCATATGCACCATTAATGGTTTATTACAACTGTTCTCACCCTCTCCCATTCAACTGCAAAAATCACCAATTCGACCCTTGGGGAAATGGCACTATTTCTTCTCCCAATGCAATTAAACCGAGTAAAAATACTTCAAATGCTCAAGTACAGTACATGAAACTTGTAAAATACATCCATGGCAATCCATTAATCACAAATTCATCATAGAATCATCCATTCATTCGAAATCATCATCAATACATTGGTTCATAACAAGGTAGTGGGGAAATGGCATTGTTCTTCCATTAAAAATGAGATTTATACATTTCTACTTGGAATTTCGACCTGAAACTTTATGGAGATGAAGAACAGAGTATTTAATTCATATTAAAAAATAAATGTGGCATTAGAATCTCCCCAAAAGAGTACAATAGCTCACCAAAAATGCCCTCCCTCAAGGATCAAGAATATGCCATCAAAACTGGAAATGGTTGAAGGAGCGAGCTGCAATAGAAGAAACCATGAGCTGCCCTGTAGCTTACACCTGCAAATAAAAACTCCATTAAAGCTCCAAATGAAATGTCTGAATGGCCTTTCCAATTGCCAACTTGGATGGGAATCTTTCACCCTTGAAATTGGCTAAGGCAAGAAACTAGTCATCCACTAGCTCTCCCTCTTCACAAATGCAATTGCAAATTCTACAAATGATCAAAATCTGGTTTCATTCTTTGTTATTTACATTTATAAACTTCTAATGTCCTCCATGGGTTGAATTCCTTCCAAGAAACTCATGCCAACTCATGTTGAGAAGAGATTCCAAAGAATGCCACTTGTACAACAATTCCTAGTCTCCCACTTCCACCAAATCACATGTGGAAGCATCTTAGCTGCCCTAACACCCTTGAGCGCCCTCTTGGAGTCTATTTTTAGCCCTGACATGTCATATATGTCATATGTCATCCTTCAGGTCTGATTTGTGTCATAGGTGTCATAGCATCTTCATTATTGTTGTCATAGAGCTAGGGAATCTAGCCCAAGTGTCTCACTAGCTCCAAATTGCCTCTTCCTCTTCCATGGGAGTTACTCTTCCTCTATATTTCGACCTTGGATGAGTCATGCAATGAATAATACCTTTTGGAATCCCCCAAGTATGTTACCATTCACCTTGAATTCGAATTGGTGAGAGAATGATGCCAAATGTAGTGGGGAAATCTAGCCATATGTGGGTCCCACTTCCTCCATGTGTCTTCATGATGAAATGCCACTTTGATTTTCACTTGTATATATTTATTTAGATCCTTTATTAAATATTTATTCCATTCTAATGTTCAAACATCATGTATTATCCCCATTATTCCAAATCCCAAAGCTTCCACCCCAAACCTAGGAAACTAGTAATTTTCCTCCTTGGCAATTATTTGACCTTTAGCATCAATTTGACAAACTCTAATGAATAGAGCCAATGTGATTAGGCCATTGTGACCCAATACCAAATTTGGGACATGACACAATACCACATCTCAAAGGACACCATATGAAGCAGTTTATGGACAGGCACCGCCAGTTCTTCTTCCATACACGCTCAGCAGCTCCCTAGTTCAGGAAATTGACTTGGTTCTTTGAAACTGCAATCAGATTCTTCTCATTCTGCGGGACAATCTTCACATGGCAAGAATTTGACTGAAACAACAAGCTGATCAACACCGTTCTGAGCGCACTTTTCACGCAGATGATATGGTCCTTCTTCGTCTACATCCTTCCAAGCAATCCTCCTTGAAACTCAAAAGGCGTCAGTGGGTCGGAATGCAACCCGAGGATGCTACAGGGGAACCACTCCTTCAGATTCTTCATCAATTTCCACATCTAAAGCTTTCAGAACAAAGCTTTTTCTAAGGGAGAGGGAATGTTAGGAACCCATATCAACCCTTCTATTTACTTTGTTAGTATATTGTTGTTGGACACATATGTTTTGTAAGTCATCCCGTAGTAATTGTTGATCCATATTTTGTATTGGCCCATGGTTTGTATTGACACATGGTATTGACCCATGGTATTGGTGCCTAGACTTAGTATATAAGTTTGTGTTGAGACCAATGAAGGTACCGTGAAGTTATTTGTATTGAGCTTGCTCAAAGGAGGTTTCCCCCTCGAAGTGGCCTGCGATCAATATAAAAGTGATTCTGAGTTCTGTTATTTCTGCTATTTCGTGTGTTTTCATTAATTAATTATTGCAGGTTCTTCACAGGTGCATTTGGATCATTTTGGGTTGACTGGTCCAAAGTCCAAATTTAAACAGACTTGAATAACATGTAAAAAGGAGTTTTCTGATTCTAACATTGAGTATTTTATGTCTATTAGGATGTTTTAAATCCCATAGTTTCATTCCATAAGAAATTTGGAAAGGTATGGAGGTGCTTGGAACAAGACAAGAAAGACTAGTTTCCTAGTTTTCCTAATTTCAAAACTAGACAAAGTACTTAAGGAGGATGTATGTGAAGTGTTTGTAAAAATTAATCAGCCACAAAATATTAAGTAGCCACATATATCATCTTGTAAATCCAATCATAAGCTCCATATAACTCTCCTAGAGTTTCCTCAGTTGTCTCATAACCATGGAATCAATGTGAAATTCATTGTCAATGAGGGTTTTGAGAAAGAAAGCTTCCATTGTCTAAAGTTTTAAGAATATATTGAAATATTTTGTGATAGCATGCCTAATTTTTCCAAAAAGGAACATTACAGTGGTATCAGATCATGGTCCTTGCACCCGTGCATTGATTCATCCATTGAAGAAGAAAATTGCAACCATGTCTTATTTAGATTTAGAATATGAGCAATATGAGGAGGAGTATTCTTTCTATGCCTTAGAGGAAAATTATTTCTATGAGAAGTATGATGATGACTATGATGATCAATATGAAGAGTATTGAATACTGTATGAGGAAGAAAATTTCGGGAGGCACCTTCTACAAGTATCTCTAATCAGATCACATTTGGAAGAAGAAATGGTGGTTATTCTTATAGCCATGTGTATGGAGAAGATGCATGTTCCACAAACAAAGATAAACCTTTGGAGGAGAATTAAAGGAGTCAAAATGAGCCTAATTTTGAAAAGAGAAATGAAATAGTCGAAGCTCCATGGGATGTATGTGTTTCCTACTTGAAGGGAAATTTTGGATCTACTTCAAAAAGAGGCTCCAAAGATCTTGATCCTAAGGAAACTAAGGGGTAGGATGCTCCAGCTTGCTTAAAGGATCACAAACAAAGTACCGACCAATTAAATGATAAATAAGGAGTACCAAATATGAAGCTTCATTAGAAGTTGAAGAGGATCATTCAGAGACATCTACTATTGGATGTCCATCCCTCTATATTGGTGACATAGATACCTCCTTGATTAGGTTGATTCAAGTCCCAACTCCATTGAGCATGAAGAAGGATACCATGTAGAAACAAAATATGAACCAAGATCAGTTTCCCAGTCACCACTTTAGCTTCCATGTGAAGTTGATCCCAAGAAAAAAGAAGAAGAGGAGGTTCGCTCTCATGAACCATCCTTCATTGGAGGGTATTTGAAGATGAGTGAAAGGAAGATCTATGAGGACCTTATCATACTCCATGACACTCCAACATTGGTGTCAAATTCTTGTTGGAGAGTTTCTTCATTGGAGGAGCCATCCTTCCTTGAAGACATGGAGAAGATTCAAAGAGCAATGTGCAACATCGAAGTTAATTTCGTGTCTTTGATTTTTGATAGAAACAATTTGGTTGAGCTTAATGAATGGTTACATGAAGCATATATGAAGAATAATGAGGATATTCATAAGCTCAAAATTCAAAATGAGCGACTTCTTGAGAGGTTGCAAGATACTTGTTCTTCCTCCTATGTTTCAAATTTTCATATGGTAGATTGCTTGGATGATTCTCATGACATGATGGATCATGAGAAACATGGAAATTTGCATGTGCTTGATGTGTTTGAATATCATCTTGATGAGAGCCAAGCAATTTTTGTGGTCGAAGAGGAACTTGAGTTTCCTCTTGATGATGGTTATGCACTTTTTGAAGAACTGCATGATTCCTCTACCTTGGAACCAAACTATGCAGAAAATTTCATTCTTTTGATGGAGGTGCATGATCCTACCACTATGGAGTCTTCACATAATGAAACGTTTGCACTTTCTGATCATTTGGGTGAGTTGGTTCATTCTCCTACATCCTACACTTCCATATTTTGCAGTATTCATCCTAATGAAGTATGGGTGAAAGGTTTCTTTCTAATGGTTCTACATGAGGAGTATGAAACTCCTATATCTCCTTTTTATGATGGCATGACTAGAGCACCTTCTTCTTTACAATTGCAGTAGCATCATTTTTTACCTTATGATGATACACATCTACATGGATGCACCTATGATGTTCACTTGAGTCACTTCAAGACTCATGATTTTCCTTGTTGCTTAGTTCATTTGATGTTGGAGTAACTTCATCCAATACTTGGGTGAAGAGATATATGATTGACGCACATTCCTATTGGCAGCAACATCCTTTTTATTTCTTGATGATACACATATTCTTGGGTGTATTGATGATACTTCTTTGAGCCACTTGATGTATCCCCGTTTTCTTTGTTCCTTACTTGGCTCATAATTTAGTGTAGGTTCTTCATTCACTTCTTGGATGAAAGAACACATGGCTGATTATTTTGATGCATCTTACATTCTTTTGGAGCAGAATTATAGGACATGGAATCCTCACCTATAGCATTGGATAATATTTGATATAATACTTGATGCTTGTGTGTATGGGGCACATGGTGATCTACTTACTTGGATGTATAAGCACTTTCATGATTCTTTGATGAGGTACCTTCTTGATGTACATTTGTATGATGTTTTCGTGTACCTTGATTATATATATTTTGTACTCATGATGTTTGGAAGGATGCAATACAAGCAATTGGATCCTAGTATTGCTTGGTTTCAACTCACTTGGAGCAGCAGTTCGATTGTTGGTTTGAGAGAGAAAACCAACCTTCAGTTGTTTGAGTTCATCTTTGTAGAGCAGTGGGAGACCTTTTGAGGGATGGATTCAGTTTTCACATGCTTGGTGATCATGGCATTTCACAGTATACATTTCGAACCATGCATGTATCATGATCATTTGGGACCCTGGGATCATTTTTGGTCTCAATGGTTTCAATTTTTGGGGAAGCAAGCAATATGAAGGTTCAATTGATTTTTTGGAACAGGTTGGAAGCATAGTTTTGGAAGGAAAGCAAGTTCTTCAACATCCATGTTTGAAATTGCTTTAGGACAAGCAATCTTGGGTGGGGAGGACTGTAATGTCCCTAATTAAATAATTTTCAAATAAAAAATTAAGTTGGCTTATCCAATTCCTAAATTTTATGTGGGAAAATGAAAATATTGATAGTTAACCCTAAGGCCTATAGTTTCTCATGGAAATTCAAAATTCAAAATTGATGTTCGAAAATAGGCCAATAAATTATCAAAAAATAATTAATTGTTCCAAAATGGGGTGGCATGAGATCCTAGTTGGACTTGGGGGCACATAAGTGGATATGTGGGGTTCACATGAGGGACAATTCCTCTTTTATGCATGGCACCATCCTCAAATTAGAATTTGAAGGGATAAGTAACACCCATGGGGAAGGTGAAAAGTCACAGGGCTATTTTTAGCCAATGACAGATTCTATGACAACCCTATGACACCTTATGACACTTATGATAGATTCTCTCACAACTATTATGGAATTTATGACATGTAAGAGCTAAAAATAAACCCAAAGAGGGTGCATGAGGTGTGTGGGGCCCAAGTGATCCTCATGGAGGATTCTAAGTCGAAATTCATGAAGGAGATCAAGAAAAATCAATACAATTGTCACTTGGGTTAATGTAACAACCAAGATTAACACTAATTCGAGTTAATGAACCAAGAGGAGGAAAAATCACGTTTATTGGAGGGAAAGGAGGCCAAGGAGGTTATAAAAATAGGAGAAATTCTAATTGGTTAATAGTTTGGTCATTTTTCATTTGCATCTTTGCAATTTTGGAGAGCTTTAGCTTGTCCTTACACTGTGGGTGTTTACATTCCCTGCCATTGAACCAATTTCGAAGGTGAAACATCCCTTTCCATGTTGGTTGGATTAGAGGCCATTCATACCTTTTATCAGATATTATTGAAGGTGTTTTTTTTCAGGTTCGAGCCCCCCTTCAGTTTGAGTTCATCTACTATCTCTTTCTCCACTATCTCTTCTCAATCTTCTCTCAATGCCCATGTTCTAGTATTGATGGGACACTCATAGTTGTGTAGATTTTGTGGATGATTTTGTGACTCCATGGTGATTTTATCTTATGTATATTATTGTATATAGATGCACATTGGAGCCATAGGTTGAAATTCCATGGCTTTCATGTAAAATTTCCGAGCAAACTACTAATTCGAGCTAGTTTCCCCTCTATCTTCATATGGAGTTTTTGGAGTAGTCTTATATCTATTTTATATAATAATTTCTATGATTTTTGCTGATGTTTAGAGATTATTATTTTTTAATTTTGATGACCAAAATACCATGTGCAGGCCCCATGGGATCTTGATTAAATATTGTGCAACAAATTTCATGTCCATTGCTAACAATTTCCACATAGTTTCTATGTCTCACAACATTATGTTTTATGGGAGTGATATCAGATCATAGAACCTTATTAATGATACATTTTTGTTTCCCTTGTCGTCCTATATAGAATCCAAGTCTCTGTTAAGAAAATAGGGAAGTTTGTACAGTGTTTGGGAAGCCAAAATATATCATACTCTAGTGGGGTTTTAACGATTGAATTCACTATTTTTTCCCCTTCTTTCCTTCTTGATAATTGAAAGCCATGAATGTATTAAATTGGTATATGAGTGTCTAATATATGTATTATAATTTAATAATACCCATCAATTCCATCCATACATAATTCAAAATCATTTAGGTGCATTTGGAGCATTTTGGGTTCACTAGTCCAAAGTCCGAAATTGGCCAAATTTGAGCAGACTTGAATAACATGTCAAAATGAGTTTTATTATTTGAATATTGAGTGTTTGAGGTATTTTAGGATGTTTTAAATCAAATAGGGTCCTTCCAGAATAAATTTGGAAGGGTATGGAGGTGCTTGGAACAAGACATGGAAGACTAGTTTCTTAGTTTTCCTAGTTTCGAAACTAGACAAAGCACTGAAGGAGGATGCATGTGAAGTGCTTGTAAAAAGTCCTAAGACACACAATATTAAGCAGCCACACATATAATCATTTCAATCCAATCAGAAGCTCCATATCACTCTCCTAGAGCTTCCTTAGTTGTCTCATAACCATGGAATCAATGTGAAATCCATTGTTCCATTGTCTAAATTTTTAAGCATCTATTGAAATATTTTGTGATAGTGTGCCTAATTTTTCCAAAAAGGGACAATACAGTGGTATCATAGCATGGTTCTTTCACCTATGCATTGATTCATCCATTGAAGAAGAAAATTGCATCCATGTCTTATTTTGATTTAGAATATGAGCAGTATGAGGAGGAGTATTATTTCTATGCCTCAGAGGAAAATGATTTCTATGAGCAGTATGATGATGAATATGATGAGAAATATGAAGAGTACTGTTGATTGTATGAGGAAGAAAATGTCTAGAAGGTACCTTCTGCAAGTATCTCCCATCATATCACATTTGGAAGAATAAATGATGGTTATTCTTATAGCCATGTGTATGGAGAATATGCATGTTCCACAACCAAAGATAAGCCTTTGGAGGAGCATTAAAGGAGTAAAAATCAGCCTACTTATGAAAAGAGAAGTGAAATATCCAAAGATCCATGGGATGCATGTGTTTTACTTGAAGAGACTATTTTGATATTCTTCAAAAAGAGGCTACAAAGATCCTGATCCTAAGGAAACCAAGGGGCAAGATGCACCAGCTTGATTGAAGGATCACAAACAAAGTACCAATAAAATTAAAGGTGAAGAAAGGAGGACCAAATGTGAATCTTCATTAGAAGTTGAAGAGGATCATCCAGATACATCTACTAATGGATGTCCACCCCTCTATATTTGTGACATAGAGGTCAGCCTTGATGAGGTTGCTGCAAGTCCCAACTCCATTGAGCATGAAGAAGAAGACCTTGTAGAAACAAAATATGAACCAAGATCAGCTTCCCAGTCACCACTTGATCTTCCATGTGAAGTTGATCCCAAGAAAAAATAATAATAGGATGTTCTCTCTCATGAACCATCCTTCATTGGATGGTATTTGAAGATGAGTGAAAGGAATATCTATCAGGCCCTTAGCATAGTCCAAGACACCTTATCATTGGTTTCAAATTCTTGTTGGAGAGTTTCTTAATTTCATGTCTTTGCTTTTTGATAGAAACAATTTGGTTGAGCTTAATGAATGGTTACATGAAGCATACTTGAAGAATAATGAGTATATTCATAAGCTCAAAATTCAAAATGAGCAACTTCGTGAGATGTTTCAAGATACTTATTCTTCCTCCTATGTTTCAAATTGTCATATGCTAGATTGCTTGGAGGATTCTCATGACACGATGGATCATGAGAAACACATAAATTTGATTGTGCTTGATGTGTTTGAAGATGATCTTGATGAGAGCCAAGCACTTGTTGTGGTGGAAGAGGAATGTGAGTTGCCTCTTGATGATGGTTATGCAATTTTTGAAGAAGTGCATGGTTTCTCTACCTTGGAACCAACCTATGAGGAAAGTTTCACACTTTTGAGGGAGGTGCATGATCCTACCCCTATGGAGCCTTCACATGATGAAAATTATGCACTTTTTGATCATTTGGGTAAGTTCGTTCATTCTCTTACATCCTACACTTCCATATTTTGCAGCATTCATCCTAATAAAGTATGGGTGTGTTATCAACTCTAGAAAAGTTCCCGCAAGGGAAGGAAAGGGAACCCCCCTAACGAAACCCCAAGCATTCCCATTGACCATTTTCACCAAAGGAAGAACCAGAGAACCCAAAAAATATCTAGGTATCAACAAATTCAAGCCAAATGATCAATCCGCAGTGAGAAAGATGAGAAAATGGAGATCTTCTACGCTCAAGGAAGATTGAATGGTCCGGATCGAAGTAAGGAGATCGACGACAGAGGAAGGATTTCCCTGGGAGAACATGCGTAGACATTACACCTCCAAAATCCAAAGTGGCCCGGTTCTGCACTTGATCATAGATTAATGGAAGAGGTAGGCTGTGAAATAATCAACTGTTCGCAAAGTATTTCGCTGGAGGAAGAACTCGAAGTTTAATGGCCAAATCGGACGCAAAATATTCATCCATTTCACCCTAAGTCAAATAAACCCACCATGGATCCGATCTGACAGTACAAAGCAGTTGCAGAAGTCTGAATCCAACAGTCCAAAGCAACAGTGGATGGCGCACTTGCTCGATGCTTAGCCTCTGGTCTTCCGCTTTCAAAAGAAGTTGAACGGTCGAGATTGAAAGAACAAGGTCAGATCAATGGCTGGGAAGCGATCTGCAATGCATCCGCTAAGAATACTTTCGAACTTTCGACTTTACGAAACCATGTTGTGGATTGCGAAAGTCATAACAGTATTTTTTTTCAAATGGGAACAATTGGGTTTTTGATTTCTGCAACCCGCATTGCGGAATGTGGATTGCGGAGGTGCAATTTTTCCAAAGGTGGAAAAACGAGCTTCCGATTTTTGAAACCTGCATTGTGGAGGTACAATTTTTCCAAGGGCGCAAAATTGAGTTTCTGATTTATGAAACCCACATTGCGAACTGCATATTGTGGAGGTGAAATTTGCCGGGGTCCACTCGATGGTTCCGGTTCCCGAGTCCTGCATTGCGGACTACGGATTGCAGAGGAAAAATTTGGTGGCGTCCACTCGACAGTTCCGATTCCCGGGTCCCACATTGCAGTGGCCTGAGTTCTCCAATATACCTAGTTCTCCAAAGGCATGGATTTGAGTTTCTGATTTCCAAAACCTGCATTGCGGATTGCGGAAATCAGAATGGTATTTGCAGATCACAGACTGAAGACCAAAGCAGATTTCGACCACAAAAAATGCATAATTTCACAGGGAAAAGGCACGATTGGGAGTCGATATGGAAGCAGAAGAGAGGAATAGCTTGGTTATCCATGCAAACCATCCTGAAACGACCTAATCCAAAGAACAAACAAGTGGTTTTTCACAACCCGAATGTACATTGAAAAAGCGCTGAAGTTTCCCCATCTGCGCATCTAACAGATCAAGAATCTGTTACAGTTTATCTGTTTAATAAACACCACACCTGGACGAAGTGTTCTAGAAGTTTTAGATATTTTGTAATCGTATAAAGGCAAGTTCTAAATAAGACCCAAAGGTGGGATATGGGGATTTTGAGAGATAAAAGCTCTGCATATGTAATAAACTCGACCTTTCGATTAATACGAAGACCAAATTCTGGAGCAGAGATTCTTGTGATGAGTGTTTTGATGTCTGTTATTCCTGTGTGTGTGTTCTTCATTAGTATTTTCCATTGATTGTCTTCTTCTACAGTATCTAGATCAAGATTACATCGTCTGAAATTCATATTTTATGCTCCAGATGCATATGATTAAGTACTCCACCCTTTCTTCTTGAACTTGCAGGTTAGAATTCATTTGCAAATGCTCTAACACTGTGATAGAATTTGTTTCCCTTTCTTCTACAATATGTTGATTATCTTTGACTTGAAAAAACCTCATCTACCTGTTGGGCGGATTTTGTGAACGAGGCCAACTAAGGAGAATCAACCCACACAAGTCGCTTACTGCAGCTTCCTGTGTGTTTGAGATAGCTGACTCTCGCGGGAACAAAGGCCCTGTTGCCTTTGTAATTTTGCTCTCTAGAATAGAGAGTCTCACAATCAGATATAAACTATTTGATAAAATGAGAACTAAATTTAACTAAGATGCAAATTTAAAAAAAAACAAAACACATAGATTTAGCAGCTGTTAAATTATAGCTTTCTATTTATGAAATAAAACTAAAATTAAATTTTTAGAATAACTGCAATAAAGAATCCAACAACTATTAAAACCACAAAGAAATTTAATAGTTGCTAGAAACTATTAGTTACAGTTATTGGAAAAGAAATGTGATCTAACTTCTAAATCTAGTTCTAACTACTCTATATATCCTATCTCATGGGATCTAGATTGAAATTAATATTGAATCAGTTTGCATTTAAAAGATAAACATGTAAAAATTTAAGTCGAAGAAAAATCTTACAATCAAACTATTACATGATAAATAGCTTAAAAATTTCTTCCAAATTAATGGATTAAAATCACGAAAAATTGTTAGATGCTTTTAATTATGCAAAGTAAATCAATTCTTTGTTAACAGATCGAATTATAAAGCAATCATTATCTTCCAAAATAAATTTTGGAAGGTTATGATAACAAGAAAATCAAACATAACCGAAAACTAAGTTAAAAAATTTGCTTAATTTTTATTAAGAAAAATGATGAACAAAAGTATAGCTTTGAACAGAATCTAAAACAAAGTTAAGTTTTTGTGTCAAAAATCAGACATACAATGAACAAACTTGTTGGCACAGGATTAGTCTGCAGGAAGTGCGGAAGCTAACAAGCTGTGAAAGGGAGAATCCGCGGAGTAAGGGTCATTCGCGGATAATGCGGAAGCGTGAAGCGGTTAATTAGTTAGATAAGGGTCATGTGGACCGTTTTGTAACCATGTAGTTTTGTATAAATAGGTGAATGATTGTAAACCTAAGGGATGGCATGTAATTGAAGATCCATTGATGGATAGAGCTATTGACTTTGTCAGTTCTGATTTGTTTTGTATCTGCAATATGATGTATTGACTGTTTCTGTGAAGGTCATTCCGTAGGTTTTAATGAATGCATGAAGATGTTCGATTATGGTTTTATCCCTGTTTTTGTTTTTGTTAAATGATGAATGCGAATGTTGATGAGATGTCTACATGCTCTATGGATTTGGTAATCGATGTGTATGCTAATGAATAGTTAGATCATGTTGATGCAGATATTTGTAATGTGTTGATGCTAAATATGCGAATGATGATATGTTAGTATAGTGCGAATGGCATAATATCTGGTTTCTGTGGTTGCAAAGTGTGTTTTATGCACGTCCTCAACTCCACTGTGGAAACTTGGTTCCTACAGCCCCCTTGTGCATCTCGGGTAAGACTTCATTCGCTCTGCGAGTGTTGCTGGAAGGGTTAACGCCCTTCTGGGCCAATGCATAAGGGAGTTTGGGTTGGTGTTTGTTGATGACAGTGTGCAGTGAACCCCTGTTGATAGTCGCTGTGTCAACAAATGGTTCCGTTGTCGGGACCTTGAATAGGAAAAGAAGAGGATATGTTGTGGAATCCAACGAAACCAGAGAACCAAGAGTGGTCTGATAGACAGATAGAAGAATTCACAGAAGGAGGGAAGAAAAACCCTAGATAGACTGTAAGCAGTTGGATGAGGAAGTACATTTATTCAGATATCCATGAAATATTTTTGTGCAAATTCCCAATGTTGCTGCATGAGTGGTTAGCGCAACTAACATTTTAGAAGCACCATTTCCAAAAGACTGAACCTGAAAATTGGACACCATAATTGATTTGACAACTGAAACGTGTCAACAACACAATATCAAGGGCTGTCGATTTCTGGGTGGAAAGTATCTTAGAGGGATATATTACTGAGTTCGCAGTAGACACGATCAATTCATACAACGATGTGGAAAGAATTTTCTTTAGGCGACCAAGGGGAAGATTCGTGTTGTTACTAAAGCTGTGGATTAAGATGCTCGTTTACGAAAAGGGCATTTTGAAGATGACTTCCGACGAGTAGAAAGATCAGTGTGGGGAGGTTTTAGGTGTCACGTGAATGCGGATCTGATAAAAAGATATGGGGTAGATGGACATGAGCGACGACGATTTTGTATGGGAAGCTGACGAGGAGTGTGGTACCTTGAGGAGTGGAGCGATATTCCGGCATCCTGAGAAGAATAGGAAGATTGAGAGAGAGTTTCCTGAGAGGAACGGAATAGAAGGCTATGAAACAAGACCATAAGGGAGAAAACGACCCTATTGTGACGAAGACGGTGACCAGGCTACCCCAGAAGCAGAAGAGACACGGATTGTAAGTTGCAACATACTTTAAAACCTGCGCACTACCCATAATCATACAGGAAGAAACCCAAGCTATTTGCAAAGTTTCCCTACGTGCAATGGTAAAAGTAGCACATCAGTAAACAATAATAGTAGGAACATTAGAATGGAAGACGACACAAAAATTCCCACTTTCCAGGGAAACGGGACTGAGGATACCGAGCAGTTTTGGTTTTTGTGCAAAGTAGTATGGACCATGAAGCAGGTCCAAGATGAAGCTATTAAACAAGGACAATTAGAGACAACCCTTAGGGGCCGTGCGCAATATTGGTTCATGAAGTTCACGAGGGTTCCGATGGGAACACTAGCCAAGACATTGGCACAGATCAAAGCAGGCATGATCTATGAATTCAAGAAGCCAAAGTTGGAATTGCAGTATGTCACTGAGCTCAAAGAAATCAAGAAATACCAAAATGAGTCGTTCTGGGAATTTGATCAGCGATACAAGGCGTTGATAGCGAAGGTGAGTTTTGGGATAAATGATATGTAGCACAAGGAGTGGTTCATCGCAGGACTAGTACCACACATCCATGTACCACTACTACAACAGAAGGTTGCGACCCAAGCGAAAGCATTGGAGATTGCGATGAAGTTGGAGGCTTCACCAATCGGTGAAACAGGGTTGGGTATGGATCGAATACAAGCACAACCGGCAAACTTGATGATCCAACTACAAGACATGAAGAAAGGGAAAGAAGCTCGCAAAGAGATCTGGTGTACTAGGTGTAGGACAGAGGGACACCACAAGGATCAATTCCCAGACTTCTGAGAGTATTTACAATACCGTGCATCAAATCCCCTCAGTCAGGGATGGTTTCCTTGGTGTCGGCTCTGCCAAACGAGAGGCCATTGATTAGAAGAGTGTGTTTATCTGCAGAAAATGGTGTCGAAAACAGAGAACTTGTATTGCAAGTTTTGTAAATCGGTTGGTCACGATGACAATAACTGCAGAGCTTATGGCCTACTCCAGGAGAGAACTGTAGCGGCATATTTCATGGCAGGAGAAGAACAGGCACCGGGTCAGCAACAACAACAGTATAACCAGCTGTCAGCCAAGTATAATAACCAACCACAGCAATATGATCACGGGAAGTATGGGAAAACGTAGTATTGAACACCGCAGTATCCGGCACCGCAGTATCCGGCACCGCAGTATCCGCCACTGCAGTACCCACCATATGGACCATCACAACAACCACAGTATTGGAAACCGTAGTACCAAGCATATGGCCCACCACATGGAGGGGCTAGAGGAGGATTCCGCAGAGGTCGAGGTGCTAGAGCAGGATGAGGAGGAGCTACTAGATGAGGGCGAGGATCAATTATATGCTACAATTGTGGGCAGCAGGGGCATTATCAGAGGGATTTCCCGAATCCAGCACCACAGCAGTGCACGTATTGCAACGCTGTGGATCATGGCATTGAAGACTGTCCACAGCTCATCGAGAAATGGCAGACCAAGCATCCGCCACCACCTCCACAGAACCAGAATCAGAATCCACCGACCATGCAGATGATATTGATAGAGGCTCGAAAACAACATGCGATTGTTGGAGTGGTGACACGAGGAGGAGCTATGACAGGAGTCGACAGCCCACAAGTTACTGTCTAACCAACAATATAGAAACATGTTACTTTTGATGCAGAGGATGAAAGGGATATCTTCTTGGAAGCATAGGAGGCAATGAGACAGAGGAGGCAGTTACCTCTTCAGGAAGAAGTTATCTACGATATGCCATCGACGTTCGACAAGATGAAGTTGCAGGGAAAGGATAATACCCTAAAAGCCTTCTTAAAGAGTTTCCTGGAGTTGGAAAAGGATCAGGATGTGCTGGAGGAGATATCCAATCTGTTGACTCGACGGGAGGGTGTACGTCAGGAACAAAGAGTTAATCGCATACACAAGAGGAAGACAGGGAGAGAGATGCGAATGTCGACACAAATTGGAGCTTTTGATGTCGACTCAATTATCTTAGACCTAGGGTCGGATGTCAACATTCTGACCAAGCAGACATGGGAGACCATGGGAAAACCATAGTTGGCCTAGTCACGAGTACAGTTGCGATTAGCAAACCAGAGTAAGGTTACTCCAATTGGTCGGGTGTACCAACTTCTTGTTGAGATTGAGGTCCTCAAGTCTTATGCCGATTGCGATGTAACTGAAATTGTGGACAACACCAATCCCTACCCAGCATTGCTAGGGATTGACTGGGAAATCGATAATCTAGTGGTTATCAACTTTAAGAAGCGGACAATGTCATTTGAGAATTTCGAGATGAGGGTCATCACACCATTGGATCATGAGGAAGAGCAGCAATACGTTGAACCGACCATAGATGAATTTACGGAGGGATGGGATAGTATATAAAACATATCTGAGGATTACGTTAATCCTACCACAGATGGTGAATTGGGTTGGCGCAGTGTCAGTTCAGTGTCGTCGGATTCGGATGACGCGATCGAGAATTGGCAGAACCGGATGCATGAAGTGTCGTTTAGGAGATGCGCAAGGATCACACAGTCAGTGCGATGGGTAGCCACAGAGGAGTACGTGCTACCAACGTACGAGGGATTTCCTAATTTGAGCACCTTTCTTGCAGAGTTTGAAGAGAAAGTGCCAAAGTCGCAACATTTATTGGCCTTGGAGGAATCCTTGAAGGATACTCCTGCGCACTAGTGGGCAACGCACAAGTCTAATATCACAACCAGGCCACTGTGTCGCCACCTAATGACGGTTAGGTTCAGCAATGCAGAAGGGTCTAGCGGAAGGACGTTTGACAATAGAAGCGACCCAAATGTACATTTGGCTGAGTGCGAAAGCAAATGGGGATTACGAGCAAAAGAAGAGTGGGTCCATGCATTTGTTCACACTTTGGATGAAGTACCACGAAGCTGGTATGTCGTAGCAGAACTGCGATGCAGGACTACTTCTTGGGAGCAGTTAACACTTGGCTTCAACCAAACATTTTGTTTCTCAGATGACAACCCCTTCATCCATAGTGCACTACAAGTGATCCGAGAGAATATATTTGAAGCGGTATCGACGGAGCAACCATTAGAACTTCGGTGGACTGTGACACCAAAAATGATGATGGAGTGCTATAAAATCACAGGGGAGCCGGATGATGAGGACGATCCAAGGGATACGGATGTGCCAGAATCCGAAGGTAGTTGCAGTGTCGAGGCACCAGAGATTCCTTCCGACAAATTCCAGCAACCGTTGAAGATCAAGAAAGTAAACATTGGGTTGGAGGAAAACCCGAAGTTTGCAAGCATTGGGGATTATTGGGATGAGTCCACCATTGTAAGGATGACAGATCTGATGCACTAGTTTCAGGATTTGTTCCCAAGGAAATTATCAGAGATGAAAGGAATTTTCGGGGACTTAGGCGAAATGAAGATTCCCCTGAAACCCGATGCGAAGCCAGTCAAGCAGCGACCCTTTTGGTTGAACCCAAGGAAAAAGGAGAAAGTATAGGCCAAGAGTAGGCAAACGTTGAACGCAGAAAGTGAAGAGCAAAGAAGGGACGAGTTCGGGAAGTACATGACACCACAAAAACAAAGTTGGAAGGCATTGACGACAACCACAACAAATGCGAAAACACGGACATAGTGCGACACTGCGGCATTACGGAAGTGGCTGCACTACTAATCAACGACTCAAAAAAAAATAAAAAAGAGAGCACACAGACCACAGCAGGCATCTGTTGACAAGCAAGTATTGGTTGACAACAATAACACTAGTCGACAGAGGAACCGTAGTAACCCAGACTTGGTGTGATCGAGTCCAATCCCATCATAAATGAAGCCATTAAACCACAACGGACAACAGCAAAATGAAAAACCAACATTAATACCCAATGCATGCGGGATATTTGGCAAATCACCACCGGATTCGGCAATCATAGTCCACAATCGGTCGGATGCGGCCAACCCACGCTATAAATACAGGAAAAAGGGGCAAAGGAAAGGCATTGTGTGCTTAAGCAAAAATTTACAGAGATGGATGGAGGTTTATGTTTCAAGCACCTGCACAGAACGACCAGAGCCGACGCCAATCATGCCGGAGTAGCCAGAAGTTAGGTCCGGAATGCCACAAAAAAAGAAGTGGGGTGCGAATTGACCCCCATACACTGGCCGCACAAAGAAGAAAGGAACCTGGGCTTCAACGTGGTTCACCAAGGAAGCTGCAGGTCCCTTAGGCGCTGAAGTACCACAAGAAGGGCATGATGGCCCAATGCTTCCAGATTATGTTCCGTTGCGCAATAAAGAGGCACCCGCGCTGCAGAAAAACAAGAACAAAATATATTCAATCGTGATGCCGCCAATACTACAGGGCGTTCCTCATGTCGGGGACATTCCGACCAAGTTGCAGAGGCTGCAGTATACCGACCATGACCTCGCAAAATTCCAGGAATCCACAGAGGGCTACATCGATGTCCCCCATGACGGAGGCCCAATCACAAAGGAACCCGCGGGATGGGAAGAGGGATTGGAACGGTCAGGGCTATAAGGCCTCACCCACATGCCGCACTTCAGGTCAATGCATGCGTCCAATAACTCATTGCATGATTTCATGACGGGTCTCTCTGGCTCCATGAGAGGATCCCCGTCATAGTCGACTTAATCGCTAGAATCACCGGGCTGCCTAAAGACGGAGCCAACCCTTCCCAATTTTTCCATGGGAAGGATAACGACAAGAAGCTTGCAGAACAGTTAATGACAAAGTATGGCGTGTTGAAAGATTCCCGAGGATACCTCTTTCACTCCATCAATAGCTAGGCGGTCAGGGTCGGGACAAAAATACTAGCAGTCAAAATGACATGGAAGAATAGGCCCAAAGAATGTAATTCAGGGGTCATTGCTGTTGCGGAACGATGCACAGCAGGAGAACAGATGAATTGGTCCCAATTCCTACTACATGAGTTGATCGACAATGTCCACGATGCCCAAGATTCCGGGAAGGCATTTACGTACTCTTGGCTCCTCATGCTCATTGCATTAGTAGGATGGAGGGAACTCGACCACTATCAGGGTATGGACACCCCAGAATCCCGGGCATGCGAAGGTGTGCGGTACCATAATTTATGGGCAACTACTAATAAACTGCAACATAACGAAAACATTGTGCAATTTTATGTGTTGTTGGAGAGGATGCAAATAGATGCACAGATGATACCGCAGATACCAGAGCAAGCAACAATAAAGTATCGATCAATCACACACCTATCAGTTGAAGCACATACGATTTACCTTCAAGCCCGCACAGATCCAGGGAAGCAATGGTTGCAGACATAGTACAAGTTCACCGAGGAGGAGCTCGATGCTATCATCGCTAAGTGGCTGGAGGAATGGAAGGTACCAACCACGTAAAAGGACATAGTGAATGGTCAGAACACAAGTCGACCGAACCCGGCCAAGGCAGAAGAAGTTTCAGACAGTCGGAAGCAAGGAGCAGGACAAAATAACTATGCGGAAGGTCAGTTGGAGGCATCCAGTCACGATGGAGCTTCAAAACAAACACTCTGATAGTTTCCGAGCTGGAGGCACAGTAGGATGAGCCAGAGACAAAGAAAAGGATGGATTGTGCTGGCAGAAGCACTTGGGTGTTGATGTATATGTAACTTCGGAATGTATTTCACCCATGTATTTCATATATGTATTTTGTACTCCTATAGAGATGGCATTATTCCTCTATACGGAAGTGTTTGTATTCCTATAGAGATGTTATTATTTCTCTATACGGAAGTGTCGTCATTTATATTGTAAGTGTCGTAACTTATACTTGATGGGTTATTAGATCACCTTATTGGGGTCGGCCCTGTATAAGTCATGTGGGTCTAAGGGTTATTATACCACCCTATTGGGGGTCGGCCATGTGGGTCAAAGGGTTATTAGACCACCAAGTGTGGGGTCGGCCCGGATTAAGTTAACCATGGGTTAAGCTAGACATGTAGGCCCCATTAGTTTATTGGGCAGGACAGAACAAGTATAAATAGAGATTGGGAGATCTCTATTTGATCATTCATTCACACACTTCTCTCATTCAGAAAGTGGCGAGGAGGAGGCTCTGCTGCTAGGAGAAGACTATCTCTTGTATTTTGGTTGTATCATTGCTCTATCTATTTCTGAGGAAGTTATTGGGGTTTTTCACCTTTATGGTTTTCCCCAAGTAAACTCTGTGTCTCTTGTGTGCTTGCATTATTGTGTCCATGATTGATATGCTGTAGATTTGCTGTACATGTTGTTCTCTCAGTTAAGATCCTAGATCAGATTGAAGTAAATTCTGAAAATTTAACATGGTATCAGAGCTAGCCTGAAAGAAGGCATGATATGGCATGTATGACACTTGTTGCACTTACGATGCTAGGGCTTGATATAGAAAAAACCGGTCATCGTAGCACTTTCTATATAAATACATTTTGGTGAAGTTTTCGGATCTGAAAATTTTACACGTCGAAGATCAGATCCCCATGTACCTTGTGTCCAAAGGAAAACTTCTAATTCATTGTACTTTGTGATTTATGGTCTGTACAATATAGGGTTTCTGCCTCTTCCAAATCTCAGTCATAAACAGGTGACCTTGGAAAAAAGATCATAACTTGGGCTAGGAAGCTCCAAATGAAATTTCGTAAAAAGTAACAGGTAGTACACAGACTTTACTATCTCAAAAAAATAATTTAGAGACCGAAGTTGAACCAGTGACATGTGGCATGCCGTACAAGTTCGCTCTCCTGTTTTATCCCATAAACAGGTCACATTGCGACACTTGACATAACTCTCTCTCAGAGAATCCAATTGAGGTCAGACCTATTGGGATGGAAAGAGGATAGGTCAGGCTATCTCAGAAAAAAAAAAATTCAGACCCTGTGGATCGAAAAGTTCAGAGTTACACTAGAAACAATTAGGTACATATTTTTGTCATAACAGAATTATTTTTTAGCACCTTCATTCATGGCTTCCGGAATTTAAGGTTTTGGAGAAAGTTGGAATTTTTGTAATCGGAGACTACGGCTAAATGCCACTTATCAAAATAGAAATTTAGACCAAGTTCATAATTTTTGGTTGGGTAGAAGACTGGGCTTGATCAGACCCTAGTTCAGGACTTTGATTGGAAAAGTGGAAAATTAGGGCTTCTGCAAAAATGGAAAATTTTGAAATCTGTGACCACGGCTGGAAACTCCTCAGAAAATAGAAGCTTAGAGCTTTGAATCAAACCTTTTGATTGGGCAGAAGAGTGGGCTTCATCAAACCCTAGTTCGGGGTCACGTCCAGTGAATCCAAAAGTTTCAAAGGCAAAATTGAGGAATGAAACTTTGCAGTTTTCAAATTCTGAATATACCAGCTTGATCAGCTCATCAAGGCGCATATTTCTATCCTTTCGGAAGTTTGAAATTCAAAGTTTGAATTTTTGGGGTTTCTATGACAAACCCTAATCTAGCTCCAGGTCCAGTTCTTGCAAATTAAGTGGTATGGGTTAATCCTAGAAGAAGATGGATTGGTCACCTACATAAATGAAGAAGTTCCTGTTTTAGGGGGAGATGAGGCTAAGGCCTTTCATAAGAAGATTACAAGCAATCTCGACAGGTATGACTCATCGAGGTATGTTTCATTAGAGAAATTTTGAGGTCAAAAAATGGCCTCAAAACAAAGAAAATGTACTATAAAAAACAACCAATCACATTCTAGTAGATGACATCATCCCCCTTGGTGAAGTGGCATTGCATGAGTTAAGAATGCTTCTTTGTCAAATTTTCTATGGTGGATGAAAACACATAGTTAACCAAGGTAGTGGTGTAAGTACTTTTAAGTCATAAAGTAAAGTACTCATAATGATAGTCTTTTCATAAAATAATATTATTGTCATTTTCAAGTAAAGTACTCATAATGAATGTCTTTTCACACTTTCTCATAAAATAATATTATTGTCATTTTCAAGTGAAGTACTCTTAATTCATAAAGAAAGTCCTTTCACATTTTTTTATAAAATAATATATTATCATTTTTATATTTTTAATTTTAAATTATATATTCAGTCCATTCTATTTAATAACATAATGTCAAACTAATAAAGAATAATAATAGATTTAATAAATAATAATAATAATAATAATAATAATAATAATGCAATGTGGATTATAATAATATTATTAACATTTTACATGTAAATAAATTCTCAATTAAATTACATTATATTAAATTCATGAGAAAAGTACTAAATATAAAACATCAACATAAAATTTAAAAAATAGCTCTTAAAAATATTTTTTATTATTTAATTTCATTTGCAAGTTCAAAACAAATAAATGCTAAAGGACAATAATTTTTTGGGAAGTTACAATGAATCTTAGTCACATCAATGTAGACTTATTTTATTAATTTTATTTCTAGTGAATTTTGAAAAGCAACTCAACCATGGTTATTTATATTGTGCATAGAAAATAGTGTGGGAGGTGACTTGTCATATATACCTACCCCATAAACCCCCAATTCATAATATTTTAATATATCTCATATTTTTGTAGTACATCTCTTAGGAGGCCATTTTTTGACCTCAAAATCTCTCTAATGCAAGATTTGTTCATGATTAAGTTTATGGTATGTTTGTCCTCATGTTATTACGGTTAGTACAATCTTGATTTTAGATTTGTCGTATCACCTTAACAAAATTATGAATGCATGATAAAAGATATTCATTGGTTAGGGTGTTGACACTTATGATTGTACTAATGCATTATGGTGTTGTATGAGGTTTATGTTGTCTGCTAACATAAAAGGTACACCAAGAAAGACAAATCATGTTCTACTTCAAGAACATATGATCATGGTGACATGAAGACAAAGATTCATCCATTGCCATGGATCACATAGAAGATCTATTTACGAGGTATGTATAACTTGGTTCTACAATGGTTAACTTATGAGACATGCAGGTTACTAGCACAAGTCACTGAAGAGAACCAGAAGACATTATGCGGGTATGTTAAACATAACTAGCTAGCATGCTAATCCACGTATGTTTTCCCTATATCAAGCTAGAATCCTACCTTGTGTTAGGATCTTATACTGTTGTGTTGTTGATAATGATTATTCATGAAGTCATAGGTTTGAATAGTCATGGTTGTATGCATATTATGTTTCTTACCATAATTGATGATATGACTAACCAGAAGAATCATTAAGGTATAGGTTTGAGTAATCACGGGTTTATGCATTGATGATTTAACTGATCAGAAGAGACCTATGATCAAATAAGAATATGCATGAGTAAAAGAAGACTTCCCTGAAACCTTGAATACTAATGTTTATTATCTGTGAATGATCAGGACTATACATGTTTAAGATTATTGTGTTTTGATAGTATTAAGATTATACTAATAAATGTGTGATTATGTATGATACCTCAAGGATAACACAATGATGATAATAATAAGCATGCATAGTGATTAAGGATGGATATAAGTTCAAGGACAGGTAATCCAGGAAGCAAAGATCAAGAGGGAGCACACTCCAGTTGTTCCTGCAAGAAAGCAAAGGAGCACACTTCAGTAGTTTATGCAAGGATGCAGATATTCAGAGGGAGTTGACCACTTCTCACAATCCACATCAGAATGGTGTTGCAAAGATTCAAAGGGAGTCCACCCAGCAACCAAACAAAGATAAGTATTTGAATTGTCATTTCTTACATAATGTTATTCAATGATGTATATGCTTATGTTCCTAGAATTAGGTTGTGTATTATGCATATTAGAATAGTTGCATTGATGAACAATATACTACTAATATACATGGGTAAATGGCCTATGGCACTGTACAAAATTCCATTGCTACTTATCTAGAATGAAACCACTTTGCTGACATGTTAGGAGTTGTGCACACTCTTAACAATGTTCTGGTAGAGATTGGAAGGAATCTAGAAAGTTACGGAATATGGATAAATGTTGTATTGAAGCATTGGGTAAGATAATTGCATCACTGTATGACATATTTCTTTATATGTAAGAATTTGTTCTGAAAACTATGAGATGTTTTCTAATCATGCAATTTAACTTGTTTTGTAGGAAAGATCGTATACCGTCACCTACAAAAGAAGGACTACAACATTTGTTCAGCAACAAAGTTATGTATTGAAAATATTGAAGATATTGAAGTTCCCAGGATCTGGGAAGAATGCCATGATCGAGGAGTACCAGTCAATCATGAAGATGTTTGGGATGCAGTCCCAAGACCTGAAGGGGAGTCTGTAGTGACTTCCAAGAGGATCTACAAGATCAAGCATGCTGCAGGTGGTAGCATAGAGACTTTTACTCCTATAGCCAGATACACTTCCATTAAATCAGTACTTGCTCTGGCTGTAGTGATGAAGAGGAAGATACACTTTCTTGAATGGTTTAGTTGAAAAAGAAGTGTATGTGGTGAAACTAATTGGTTCTGAGACACATGACAGGGAGTCATATATGTGTAGAACTTGGTATGGTAGGATAGACAGCTTTCTATCTAGTTTGGGATTTACCAAGAGTAAAGCGGATTCCAACCTTTACTACAAGGTTGAGGAAGGCAATCCAGTGATACTACTTTTGTATATGTATGACTTGTTTGTAACATGTAAGGATAGATTGATTACCGACTTGCAGCGGAAGCTTGCTGCCGAGTTCAAGTTGAAGAACTTGGGGATGATGCACTATTTGTTTTTGACATGAAGGTGTGGCAGAGTGCAGATGGAATCTTCCTTGGACAAGGGAAGTATGCAATAGAGATTGTAATGTCCCTTATTAGGAATTTTATTAAAATTGCAATTTTTCACTTTTTTTCCTTGGTTCGACCTTTGACTAGTTTTGATCTCTAGGTCCCAAATTTGCCCCAAATGATCCCAAATCTTCTGAGAAGGTATATGAATGATATTAGAACATAAATATGTGTTTCAGGGATGCCTTTGGACCTTTAAAATACTTCTACAAATCCTCTTTCAATTATGATCAATGTAGGTAACTTTACTAGTGATTTTCCTTTGACTAATATTGGCCTCTAGGTCTCAAATTGACTCCAAATGCCTTCAAATCTTCAAGGAAGGTGTATGAATGATATTAGAACTTGAATATGATGTTTATGGATGAAATATGTCCACCAAAATACCTCTGCAAACTCTCTTAATATTCTGGACCAATTATGCAATTTTACTAGTGATTTGGGGTTCAAATCCCCCTGGGGTAAGTACTGAAAATGGCTTCCCAAATGCCTCCAAACCCACTCAAATTTATGAACAGAGGTATGTAATGTGTTAATTATTTTATTAAAGTCTCATATGCACCATTAATGGATTATTACAACTGTTCTCATCCTCTCCCATTCAACTGCAAAAATCCCCAATTCAACCCTTGGGGAAATGGCACTATTTCACCTCCCAATACAACTAAACTGAGTAACAATACTTCAAATGCTCAAGTACAGTACATGAAACTTGTAGAAGATATCCATGGCAGTATATTGATCACAAATATATCAGAGAACCATCCATTCATTCGAAATCATCATCAATACATTGGCTCACAACAAGGTAGTGGGGAAATGGCATTGTTCTTCCATTAAAAATGAGATTTATACATTTCTACTTGGAATTTTGACCTGAAACTTTTTGGAGATGAAGAACAGAGTATTTAATTCATATTAAAAAAGAAATGGGGCATTAGAAGATTCCCCAAAGAGTACAATAGCTCACCAAAAACGCCCTCCCTCAAGGATCAAGAATATGCCATCAAAACTGGAAATGGTTGAAGGAGTGAGCTGCAATAGAAGAAACCATGAGCTGCCCTGTAGCTTACACCTGCAAATAAAGACTCCATTAAAGTTCAAAATGAAAGGTCTGAATGGCCTTTCCAATTACCAACTTGGATGGGAATCTTTCACCCTCGAAATTGGCTAAGGCAAGAAACTAGTCATCCACTAGCTCTCCCTCTTCACAAATGCAATTGCAAATTCTACAAATGATCAAAAGCTGGTTTCATTCTTTGTTATTGACATTTATAAAATTCTAATGTCCTCCATGGGTCGAATTCCTTCCTAGATACTCATGCCAACTCAAGTTGGGAAGAGATTCCAAAGAACGCCACTTGTACAACAATTCCTAGTCTCCCACTTCCACCAAATCACATGTGGAAGCATCTTAGCTGCCCTAACACCCTTGAGCGCAATCTTGGAGTCTATTTTTAGCCCTGACATGTCATATATGTCATATGTCAGCCTTCAGGTCTGATTTGTGTCATAGGTGTCATAGCATCTTCATCATTGTTGTCATAGAGCTAGGGAATCTAGCCCAAGTGTCTCACTAGCTCCAAATTGCCTCTTCCTCTTCCATGGGAGTTACTCTTCCTCTATATTTCGATCTTGGATGAGTCATGCAATGAATAATACCTTTTGGACTCCCCCAAGTATGTTACCATTCACCTTGAATTCGAATTGGTGAGAGAATGATGCCAAGTGTAGTGGGGAAATCTAGCCATATGTGGGTCCCACTTCCTCCATGTGTCTCCATGATGAAATGCCACTTTGATTTTCACTTGTATATATTTATTTAGCTCCTTTATTAAATATTTATGCCATTCTAATGTTCAAACATCATTTATTATCCCCATTATTCCAAATCCCAAAGCTTCTACCCCAAACCTAGGAAACTAGTAATTTTCCTCTTTGGCAATTATTTGACCTTTAGCATAAATTTGACAAACTCTAATGAATAGGGCCAATGTTATTAGGCCATTGTGATCCAATGCCAAATTTGGGACATGACAAAGATCCTGAAGAGGTTCGGGATGATGGACTACAAGGCTATGGCCACACCTATGGCATTGAACTTGAAGCTTCTGTGTGATGCTTCATCTGAGCCGGTTGATATCACTATGTATCGTCAGATGATTGGGTCCTTGATGTACCTAACGAACACGAGACCAGATATTTGCTTTGTGGTGAACACATTGAGCTAGTTCCTGACGGATCCGATGAGTGTTCACCTGATTGTTGTAAAGCATATTCTGAGGTACCTGAAGGGTACAGTTGATTATGGGCTCAAGTATGATGCGAATCAAAAGTTTAACCTGCAGGGTTATGTTGATTCAGATTGGGTAGGCAGTGCTGCAGATAGGGATCAGGTGTGATCTCTTGGTTTAGCAGGAAGCAGTCCTGTGTAGCACTGAGTACAGCCGAAGTAGAGTATGTTGCGACGGATGAGGAGGTTGCAGATGTATTGACCAAGCCATTGGCCAGAGTGCAATTTGAGTACTTCAGAGAGAGGCTTGGTGCACTTTAGATCGAGGTTCCTTCCAAAGGGAAGTGATGAGTCCGGAAGATGTAGATGCACATGAGCTTTTCTGACATGGTTGATGTGTTCTCCCTTGGTCGTGATGTAATTGCTGAGCCATTTTTCACGTGGTGGTAGATGTGTTCTCTCATGGTGAAAAAGTAAGGGCTGGAGCCTTCCCCAAATGGTGGTAGATGTGTTCTCCCATGTCGGTGGTGTAAGTGCTGGATGATGTGCATCTGGGCTGTGCTTCGTGGGCGATGAGATGATCTGAAGAGTACGATGCTATAATGATCAGGAGGATCATGGATGATGAGCATCAGGACGATGCTCCAGTTACTACTCTGTATATGTATATGCATCATGTTGGATGCTTGTTATGATCAGTTGGATCATTTATGTATATATGCATCATGTTGGATGTTGGATATGATCACTTGAATCATTTATGTATGTATGCATCATGTTGGATGCTGGATATGATCAGTTGGATCATTTGTATGTATTTTGTATATGTATCATGTTGGATGCTTGGACCATGTATCTGTATATGTATCAGGTGGATACTGAGATCATGTATGTTGATATGTATCAGGTGGATACATTGTGTGGATCATGTATCTGTGTATGTATCAAGTGGATACATTGTATGATCAGGTAGATCATGTATGATGATATGTATCAGGTAGATACTTGGTATGCATCAGGTGGATGCATTGTATGATCAGGATGATCGTGGATGACGAGCTTCTCCAGATGACATGCAGTAGGATGTTGCAGTGATGATGATCAGGATGATCATGTGTACATCAAGATGATGTATGGTGAGTATCAGGATGATACTTTGTGGCCGTGGATCAGGTTGTGCAGATGAGCATGTCTGGGAGATCCTATAGGTCGGAGTTGTGTATTCGTAACAGTCTAGGATGCTCTTTCGAGACATTGCTCTGGGAGGACATGTAATTTGTGCCCTGGGAGATTTGAGGTCAGAGTTGTGTACTTGTAACATCCTGAGATGCTCTTGTGAGGTTTTGTCCTATGGCATGTAATTTGTGCCCTGGGAGATTTCAGGTTGGAGTTGTGTATCCGTAACATCCTGAGATGCTCTTTCGAGGTTTTGCCATGACCACATGTAATTTGTGCCCTGGGGAGATTTCAGGTCGGCGTTGTGTACCTGTAACATCCTGAGATGATCTTGCTAGGTTTTGTGGTGACCACATGTAATTTGTGCCCTGGGGAGATTTCAGGTTGGAGTTGTGTACCTGTAACATCCTAAGATGCTCTTGCTAGGTTTTGTGGTGGGGTCACATGTAATAAGTCCTAGAGATCTGGATAGGATGAAAAAGGCTTCAGATGCTCTTTAGGGTTCTTGCTAGGCAAGAGACTCTTTAAAGGTTTTGTGACGCACGTAATAAATCCTGAGGATTCCACAGTACGACCAGTGATGACGAAGACCTGCAGGTGGTGGGCCTACATCCAGTATGAAAAAGCATTGGCTCTGTAGAACTTCCTATGACGAGTAGATTCAGAGATTGATTGAGATAGCAGTAGCAGTGACGATGATGATGATTCGAGGATGATGATTCGCTGATGATGATCTAGAGAAGAATACTTGTGCTAGCAGACCTGTGTCGAGAAATACCTTCATAGTTAAGAGGGAGTGTTGATGTATATGTAACTTCGGAATGTATTTCACCCATGTATTTCATATATGTATTTTGTACTCCTATAGAGATGGCATTATTCCTCTATACGGAAGTGTTTGTATTCCTATAGAGATGTTATTATTCCTCTATACAGAAGTGTCGTCATTTATATTGTAAGTGTCGTAAGTTATACTTGATGGGTTATTATACCACCTTATTGGGGTCGGCCCTGTATAAGTCATGTGGGTCGAAGGGTTATTAGACCACCCTATTGGGGGTTGGCCATGTGGGTCAAAGGGTTATTAGACCACCAAGTGTGGGGTCGGCCCGGATTAAGTTAACCACGGGTTAAGCTAGATATGTAGGCCCCATTAGTTTATTGGGCAGGACAGAACAAGTATAAATAGAGATCGGGAGATCTCTATTTGATCATTCATTCACACACTTCTCTCATTCGGAAAGTGGCGCACTTATGAGGAGGAGGTTCTGCTACTAGGAGAAGACTATCTCTTGTATTCTGGTTGTATCATTGCTCTATCTATCTCTGAGGAAGTTATTGGGGTTTTTCACATTTATGGTTTTCCCCAAGTAAACTCTGTGTCTCTTGTGTGCTTGCATTATTGTGTCCATGATTGATATGTTGTAGATTTTATGTACATGTTGTTATCTTAGTTAAGATCCTAAATCAGATTGAAGTAAACTATGAAAATTTAACATTGGGAAGGGCTCACTGCGCAACAGGTCAATAAACATCTCGAGAGAATTACAACAGTGGTGGAAAATAGCCGTGATCAGATTACACAACATCCAGCTGAGCAATTCCAGCAGACAGGCGAGCTGCTCACCACAATAGCGAACACAATAATTAATATAAGCATATTGCATGGGGATATTTGACAGAATGTGTCGACACCCAGAGTCGAGGTAGAAGTCGGCACCCAACCACGTATAATCCAACTGGAATCCCATGCCATCAAAACAGGTGATGAGGCCTTGGACATCAATGTTCGGAAGGCCGATCAGGTTATGGTAAATTTTAATTTGCTCCCAATGTTAACATTACATCGAACCCAAGCCGCAATAATCGAGGAAAGCCACGATCGTGAGGTTGCGATACATAATAATATGGTCGAATACAAGAAGGACCAGCAAACCAGAGTAATGGAGGCACAACGTCTCCAAGATGAGCAAGCCGCAACACTAGCCGAGAAAGAGAAAGCTATAGAGGAATGGGCCAAATTAGAAAGAGCGCTTGTGAAGGCATGCGAAACGGCAGCCCTAGATACAGAGGTAGACCCAGAAGAACAAGCTGTTATGTTAGGGGTGGCTCTCACTAAGCTGAGGAAGGAAAATGTAGAGCTCCAGGCTAAAGTGACAGCCAGCACACCACCGGAACAGATTCAGAGTCGGCAGGCGGCGATCGAGGACGTAGTAACAGAGATCTAGGAGATGGAACAGGCGGCACAGAAAGTCATAGAAGGCATCACAGAGTTTTGGGGTGGCGTAGTCGAGGATGACCAGCTGGCCGTGCTGAAGGGACAACTCAGCGAGGCAGAAGCACTGCTAGAGACCTATAAGGGATCACTCAAAGCAATGGCCCCAATTGTGTGAATGACAAGGTAGCAGAGTTGAAAAGTATGCAACAACATGTAACAAAGGCCCACAAACGTCAGCAACGAAGAGCCACACAACTGGACGAGCTCCAAACAAAATCCGAAGTCCTCATAACACGGGTAGTAGAGCTCATGAAACAAGTTAAGGCGCAACTAGAGGCAGTGCGACAGAAGGGTTGTGAACACCCAACGGAGGAGCATGTAAAAGAATGTGCACAACTTCGAGCATCAGTGAAGGAACTGGTCAATCAGCTCCAAAATGAATATGACGACTTCCGACGGCAGGTGCATGGACCAACGGTGTCCAGCTGAGGTGGCTCGAGGGCGAACCACAAGTTTTTGTTAGGGGCCTATTGGCACGGGATTAGTCCGCGGGAAGTGCGGAAGCCGACAAGCTGCGAAAGGGAGAATCTGCGGAAGTAAGGGTCATTCGTGGATAACGCAAAAGCGCAAAGCGGTTAATTAGTTAGATAAGGGTCATGTGGACCGTTTTGTAACCATGTAGTTTTGTATAAATATGTGAATGATTGTAAGCCTAAAAGATGGCATGTAATTGAATATCCGTTGATGGATAGAGCTATCAAATTTGTGAGTTTTGATCTGTTCTGTATCCACAATATGATGTATTAACTGTTTCTGCGAAGGTCATTCCACAGGTTTTAATGAATGCATGAAGATGTTCGATTATGGTTTTATCTCTGTCTTTGTTTCTGTTAAATGATGAATGCAGATTTTGATGAGATGTCTACATGCTCTGTGGATTTGGTAATCGTTGTTTATGCTAATGAGTAGTTAGATCATGTTGATGCAAATATCTGTAATGTGTTGATGCTAAATATGCGAATGATGATATGTTAGTATAGTGAGAATGGCATAATCTTTGGTTTTTGTGGTTGCGAAGTGTGTTTTATGCATGTCCTCAACTCCACTACGGAAACTTGGTTCCTGCAGCCCCCTTGTGCATCTCGGGTGAGATTTCATTCACTCTGCGAGTGTTGCTGGAAGGGTTAACCCCCTTCTGGGCCGGTGCGTAAGGGATTTTGGGTTGGTGTTTGTTGACTACAGTGTGCAGCGAACTCCTATTGATAGTTGTTGTGTCAACAAAATCCAATAAAAGACCAATATAAAACCAGTGCTGAAGACATTCAAAGAAAATTTTATAAAAGTCTTATTAAGAGAAATGTTACACTTAATGTATAAACAGTGTTCACCATTCAAGTCTCGATCTAACAACAGAAACGCATCCAACTCAACTCTTTTGCAGAACCATTACAAAAGAACAAGAGTTTATTATTTAAAAGAAGAACACAGTCCTCCTCTCCTCTAATCTACAGAGACCCTCCCATGACGAGCGAATCGCTGTTGTTTAAATAGGAAACCAAATACAAGAAAATCTAGTAAGACACCAGCAGTTCTCACAAGAGTTTAGGCAAGGAAATAGCTAACAATTCTCGTCAGGTGATCAGACGGTTGAATGATCGTATCCAAAATATTCTGCTTATCATTCTGGAGAGTTAAATTGTAGCATTGGGTTCCCCCATGAATTTCCAACCTTTTACCTTTTATACTTTGGCGATCATAAAATATTCTTATACTGGCATATTTCGGTTTACATGTCTATCTCCTTTGACTTCCACCGGATCATGAAATTCATGGTATCTGCAGGAATTATCTTCGTAATCGAGATACTCGTGCGTGCATTTATCTTTTTTCCAATGAAACCTGCACAAGGAGAAAACAGAGTATCATTTAATTATAAATTAAAACCGTCAAAGTAAACCAAACAATAATAATTCCTTTCTTGAACACCTATACCTTGTGTAGAAAGTACATCACGTTATTTCCATAAATTTCTATACAAATCCATGATTTGAAAATATTAATTTAGAAGCCAATGGACAAGGAAGAATATTTAATTATTTACCAAAATGTATGTCATATATTAGTTATAATGAAAACTCCTTTGATTAGAATTGAAATAAAAATATTAAAGTTACAAAAAGTCGTTTTGTAAAAATATTAATTAAATGTTTAAATGACTTTTATTAATTGGAATACCAATTATACAGTAACTTTATAGTGTTATCAAAATAAATAAAATCAAAGTGTTTAAAATGTAAATGACCTTTTGAATTATAATTATTTAACCCAAGAATGCAGTATCAAAATTTTAAATAGTAATTTTGGATACTATAAAAATTAAAATTTGCATTACAGTAATGAATTTAGTAAATATCAAAATTTAAGGAAAATAATTAAATATATTTACAAGTCAGAAAATGTAAATTTGATGAAATCAAAAGTCTCGTGAAAATATATGATCTCAACTTCAATTTTTAAGATATGAGTTCCATCCTTTAACATGTAATCTTTCAAGGTGTGAATAGAAATCTTGAGATAGAATGTTCAGCTAAAATATATTGATATGCCATAGTTCCCTTTTAACTTATTGATGCATGAAGGCAAAAAAATTGACGAAAATGTTGAAGCATAATACCAATCGAACCCAAGCAAACTGAAACATGTAAATGATTTCAACAATTTCCAATAAGAGCTATCAAACATTGTTGAATAGCCAAAAAGACCAAAGAGTCAAATGATAAAGTTCACCGAAATCACCTAATACTTATGAAATAAACCAAGCCAAAGAACAAGCGGCATAAAGAGTGGAGGATCAAAGCAAAGAGGTCATGAAATCACCTTCTCAAAACCAAGTACGAAAAACTAAAACAAACTAAAGGATAAATATTTACAAAATTTATGTGGGGGTCCCTTGATATTCAACAAAATCAAGGGGATTTGTTGGGGTGCCAACACTACCTTTCCTCTACCCCCTGAAATTATAGTCCAAATCAGTCATTTGCGACAGAAAGCCCATTAAAGTTTGACTCCATGCCCAATGAAACTCCTATCCTTAACCCCAACCAGCTGAAAAAGCCCTAAAATTCCTTATCTGAAGGTCTAGCCACCACTTTTCATCCATAACCATCCCATTCAATAGTTATTCTATGAAATGAAAGAATTGTGAAAGAGAGATCCCTCTCTATGGTTGGAAAGGCTAGTTTCCCTCCACCAAAGCTTGGTTTGAAATAGTTACCTCAGGATCCCTTCTGTTGCAACCCAGAAGAATCCCGAGTGATAACATTATGGCGACTCCGTTGGGGAAATTGGGCCTCTGCAATCCGCATTCCGCAATGAATTTACTGGGGATGTAGGACTTCTCCTCCCAGAAAAAAAGAATTAGCAATAATCAAATTGGATCTCTGAGGGAAACATAGGATCAGATACATCAAGTTTGTGATATTTTCTGTGGTGACTCCATCATTCAAATTCACAGTCCCACAAGAGACACTTGGCGATTTCCTTGAGAGAATTTTGGCTTCCAGAAGGATACCTACTAGAAATAAGTCGAATCCTGAACCAGTAGAGTTCGTATCGGATCCAGAGAAGATCATCTGCCAAGTAAAGAAGGAAAAATCAAGTATTCCCCCATTAACTAGGTCTTTTTATTTACTGAAGGAAGAGGCATAGGCTATAGAGACTATCTCTTTTGATTTAAAAATTGAGTAGACCCTGTTTAGGTCTAAATTTGAGACAAATCTTGAAGAAACCTTGTTTGATCAAAGAAAATTTCAAACACACTGTCTGAGTGCTTTGTGGGAGAATTTACAAGTCAGAGAAGAAAACAGTGACCTATTCCTCTCCACTAAAACAATTGGTAAAAACACCCAGGTCCTGATAACCCCTCCTTCTGCTTCAAGTCATACTGTTATAATACCTAGTGTTGTTTCTAAACTTATTCCAAAGATCCCTCTTGTTTCCAAGAAAACCCTATGAGAAATGGCTACTAGATTTGCCCCTTTAGCCCTCCTTGCCAATCTCCATGACCTACCTGTGGGCTATTCCCAATGCCTTAGGAGATATGATGGGGAAGGGAGTGGTACTGCACAATAACATGTGGACCAGTTTACTGATTTCATACACCTAGAAGAGGTAGATGAATATGATGTCAAGATGAGGTTATTTGCCCAAATTCTTGCAGGAGAAGTAAAGAAATGGTTCAAAACCCTTCCCAAAGGAGGAATTTCTACCTATCATAGGTTTGAAGAAGCCTTCCTAGCCAGATGGAAGGATAAACAAAATCCTCTCCAGATTCTCACTCAGTATAAAAACACAAAGAAAACTAATGTTGAGACTGTCTAATGATTCTCAATTAGGTTCATGAGAGGTACAATTCTATCCCTGTGGACATCAAACCTCCTGTGAGTGCAACCAAACTTCACTATGCCAATTATTTTGATAGTGACTTTGCTCTCATGTTGAGAGAAAGGAGATCTACTACCCTACCTGATATGTTAAAAGATGTTGTAGAAGTAGAAGCCAATTTGATGGCCTCTGGAAAAATGAAGCACATAAGTGAAGTTGAGAAAAAGAGACCTAATGAGGCATCCCAACCTTCCACATCCCAATCCATTAATATGAGGTTTGAGCAAAGGATGAGAACCATTGGCACAGTATGTTTTCAAATATGAATAAGAATTCACTAACAAAATATGACCGATGGCTAAATTCAAAATGGAGCTAAAAGGGTTGATGAAGTGAATTGGGATTTCATATGAACAATTGACGGATCAGATTGCAATAAGAAAGGATCAACGACGGAGATAGATTTCTGAAATGACCATAGAAGCAACAGTTAAAGGGGTGGACAATCCAACAGCACAAATCACATCATGGGAGATTGACGGAGGGAGTAAGGTTCCTCTAGGGAAGGAGCGCAGAAGATATCAAGACAAGACCTCGTCGAAGGAGTAAAGGCAGAGAGGTTAAAGGGTGAGCAATTCTCACCATTGATCGATCGACAATCAACAGATCAACGGCTCATATCTGTTCTGCACCGTCGAGTTGCATCAGGAAGTGGAGACATGAGCGGTTGCGAAATTTGATACCGCCCTCCATGTGTCGACTCCTAGGCATTTCGCAAATTGAAAAGGAGGTAAAGAAAACCACCCATCCGCCATGCGAAACCACTTTCGAGGGGTATAAAAGAACAAAAGCACGTGATAGTTGACATTTTTCTCATGAAGCGTCAGAAGGTTCGAGACATGTGCTGTCTGAGAAAGCGACAGAGCGCGCTCCTTTTCAAACTCGCCAGTGCCAGGTAGGCTTTAGAACTTGTGCAGTCAGTTAAGTAATATATTTATAATGGAGGAAATGCAAGAAACCTAGGTCGTCGAGAATATTAAAATAGATGAAACCCTAGAGGACAGGGATAAAGAAATTTACGACCCCGGGGTTAAATTATCAGTTACAGAAGTTAAAGCCAGTTTGGATAGATTGTACAAGGAACGTTCAGATGTGCATAGAGTTTTTGAGTCTTCTTTCATTTACTTTTTTCCAGACAAGTCATCAGGGCTTCCGGATTTCATTTCTTGGTGTGCAATGAATTACTCACATATTGAGAAAGTGATTATGAACATGTCTAAAACCAAAATCGTTTGTCCTATTGAGTTTTCTATTGTCAGGAAATCCCTTGAAATCCCTTTGTCTCAACCTTGTAAACAAGAGAACCTTGGTGAAGAATCCCTAATCAGTCACTACTCACAGTCGTCCTCTGAAACTAAACATGCCTTCCTATCTAGTTGCCTTAAACCCGACCTCGTAATTGATGATACTCCCTATCCATTAGATATGAATTTCTTTAATGAGATTACACAGTTGGTCTTATCATTAATATCCTAGTTTCTAGGGTTAGACAGTGATGTAGTAGTAACAAAAGTACAATTGAGTCTCCTTTTTAGGTTAAGTTTTGGCATACCAGGAACAAAATACATCCAGGTACCATGTCTTAATTTTGATGAATTCCTAGCTGAAAGTATTCACCTTCAACTAGCGAATTTCCACAACACAAGGCACTTTAGATTCCAAAGTTACCTGATGAAAATGTTTCTATTTTCAAGCCAGGAAGATTTTCATTTTTCACAGGTAGTTTTTTCAAGTACGTTGGAGAACAATATGTTTAATTTCATGAACCTTATTCTATCAGAAGTATATAAATTAATTTTTGGAGAAGAACTGCCAAGGGTAATGCCAGAAATGAAAACATTGATGCAATTGAAGCCAGACAAAGGAGTGGGAGATTAGTTTTTGTTGAAGGAGCACATAGTAATCATACTTTATGGGTTTATGAAGGAACCTTATATTTTTCCATCCTTTTTAACCTCAAGAATATTTTCCTTGGAGTTTATCAGGCATAAATTAATTGTTGAAAATGATGACTTTCTAGCTTTCAAAAAAGCTTCAGACATAAAATTCCCTTTGAAAGTGGGTCCTTTCATCATAAAGAACAAGAATGCCCTTGTTGTTGTGGAAAAACAATTGGAGGAGTTGAAATTCAAAAGGGAAATTGTTGTCGATTATGATCCTTGTCATATCATTTCTCAAAGAAGACAACATAATAAGAGCAAAGCATTTGACCATCAGGAGGTTGAGGGGTTAGACAAAATGGAAAATATTCTACAATATGAATCTGACAAAGAAATTTCAGCATGTTCACAATCAGATCCTTTTGCCCCAGCAAAGTCTTCAACTGAAGTAATACCTACCCCAGGAAAGATGGAAATTGTTAGCAAAAGGAGTTTTCAAGAGATTATTGATACAGTTTTTGAAGAACAAGAAAGAGAAAAGAAGCTCAAGACAGATTCTCAAGGTGATTTGGTTATGTTTGTAAGTGGGAAAGAGAAAGGGAAAGAAAAGTATGAAGGTCCAAAAGTTCAAATATAGGAATACAAATTTGATGAAGCAAAGGCTGAAGGTGACAATAGTAAATATCAATCAAGAGCTTAATTATATGTTAAGTATGGACAAGACAAGCAAGCAGCTTCAGAAAAATTTATAAATTATTTCCAAAATTTAGGAGTATGATTGATTCAGAGGTTACCTTGATGACCAGTAGAGCTTGTGCAAAAAATAATTTGAATTTGGTTGTATCATCTGATGATAAAGTCACAGAGATGAAATTGAATATGCAGAAAATAACAGTTCTAGATAAAATTCATTTGCATAGGTAGACTGGGGAAGTCATCTACACAGACTTAATGAAGGCCACCCTGAAGGTTTCAAAGATACATAACACAGTTAACGGGCTAGAGAGTCAGTTGAGGAAAGAAAAAACTGAAAACAAAGCTCATCAACAACAAATAAAAAGATTGAAAATTGACATGGTGGAGATCAATGATGAACCCAATAAAGGGGAAGCAAGTAAAAAGCTTCTGATTGACAAGGAAAACATGATCCAATTACTTACGAAAAAGCTTAAGATTCCAGCAACCCAGTTAATTCAAGCCTCTGAATTGACTGTATTGGAACAAGAGAAGGAAAATTTATCACAGGAATTGGATGACAACAAAGCTGAATTTCTAAAGTTTATAGAAAAGGAGGTGAGTTGGGAGAAATATAGGTTGAGTCTCACGACTCAAATTGAAGATTTGAAAACAAAATTGGCAAATGTAATACAGGAGAAACAAGGAATAGATCAAGGTAGCAAATAAGCAAGCACAGAGGATATAATTCAAGCTATTTCTCAAGTCATCTTGAAAGAGGTGGAAATCAAAGAGTTAAAAGAAGAAAAACAAATATTATAAGAGGAAAATCAGAAGAAAGAAAATAAAATAAAAGAGTTGGAAAACAAGAATAAAGAATTGGTAAAATATAGAAATAAAAAATTCATAAGCCAACTAACATGGCAGCTTCCCATGCAAGGTGAAAAGCACTTGATTTGGGATTCAATCATTAATGAAGCTGCAAAATTCAGACCTTATCTGAGTTTTATGAAGACAAAAGAAGCCATAACACATGACAAATTGCAGAGTTGCACAACAATGCAATAATTTTTAGATAGAAAACCAAAGGATACAGCTCAAAATTTTTAAATACTTTGACAGAGGATGATATGAAAGCAATGGCATAAAGAATAGAGTAACATCCATAACTTGGACAAGAAGAATCCTTGGGAAACATTCTCATATTGAGAATGTTCAAGCTAAAGCAAAAGAAATGAATAAACAGGTAGCAGCTTTCAAAAAAGGATTTGAAAAACTAATTCAAAAGGGATTACCATCCTTTTGGGATGAAAATGATGAATTAATTTCCCAAAATGAGTATAAGAATTTATTATTTAACATCAGGATGAACCATGATGAATTTGAAGATTTAACTCATGTTCTAACAGGGAAAATTTTGCTGGAGAACCATTCAGATGATTTTAAAATTCTAAACCAGTTGATCATGATAGGTGAAAAAATTCCTCCAATTTCCATTACAGAGCACATAGAGATGAAGGTTATGGTCAAGGAGATGACTAGTGATGAAAAAATCAGGGTGGCTAACCTGTTGACTCCCCCCCTTCCCTCTCTCCCCCCCCCTCTCAAGACAAAAAAACCTCAGAATTGGCACATCATAATGGATCCTAAAGATCTCCAAATTTGGATTCGAACGCTTGGTAGCCACATCCTCTTTTTCGATGGTGCCTCTAAAGGAAATCCTGGGTTGGCAGGTGCGGCGGGAATCCTTATGGACTCCGACGGAAACAAAGTGAAATATTTTGCTTGGGGAATTGGTAGGAGAACTAATAATGAAGCATAATGGCTAGCCGTGATAAAAGGTATGGACGTTACGAGGAGCGATGATGTTAAGGACCTATGGTCTTTGGAGATTCTATGTTGGTGGTCAGAGAAGCCAGGGATTTAGTCAATCATCGTCGAAAACCAGTCTCTTCGATGCATCATCACTTCATTTTCCTGGCCAAGGAATTTCACTCCATATCCTTCCTTCATATCCTTAGGCATAACAATCAGAATGCCGACACTATGGATAACATAGGTGCAGGTCTGAATTGTGGTCTTGCTATTATTAACGATCTCCTTAATGTGGACATTTAGGTACCTTAAGTTTTTTCCCTTTCCCCTCTTGAAACCTATGATCTTCCACCCTTATTTCTCCATCCCCACCCTATCGTGGACCTCATTAACTTCCTAAATCTACGTTGGATCCCCTTGCTCCATTCAAATGTCTCCTCGCTTGAACTGGCGGCCACCCCTGGCAGGCACCACCTATCCCGCATGCGGGAGATTAATGCAGACGATTCCCAAGGCGTTCATGCAGGAAGGTGGCGCTCATTGCACCCTGCAAAGTTCTCTGCGAATTTTCTCCTTGCTCACTGCTCCTCTCTCGACTCTTGATTTTGGGTTCCTTTCAACCCCCTTTGATGTTGGTCATGGTGCACCTCAACAGCTGTTTCGTGGTAGTCCGGGTGAAATGGGAAACAAGAACTAGAAGCATGCAGTGGGTGACAATGGGGGTCTGGTAAATTTGGAATCTCCTCGCGGGCAGGGAAGCCCTTCCCCTGAACTCCACATGCAAATTATGGACTTGGAAGCACAAGTCTGTTGGCTCAGGGGAGACCTCTCGGATATGAAGAAAGCAATTTCTCATCTTGCTACCTTCGTGCAAATCTCCAATTCCGAAGTCCTGGTTAGCAATGGTAAGATGAAGGATTATTTTGATAAGTCGATTGGCAAGTTTGATACTTTCTATAGTTGTCTCAGAATAGTGGAAGCCAAAGTTGATTGCGTCAGGACCAATAGTGGAAGCAGCCCCTCCGTCATCCTGAATATCGACGACGAAAATGCAGGTGCAACATCAGGAAGCAAGGACAAAAATGCTCAAACTGATCATGTCAACTAAATCTCTCTCTGTCTCTTCTTCACTGTGTCTGGGAAGCTCTTTTTTGGTCTGGTTATTACACTACTTGTTATATGTATTACTTTTGTTGTCTTCTTTTAGGACAGTTCGTCCATATTTTCAGTTGTAATAGTCATAAGGCCATTTTTGAATATCAGAGGCTAGTATGTAAAAAGCCTGTCTCGACAGCTCTGATTTTCTGGGATCAGCCTCTCCTACTCTTTGTACTTTGTTCTATCTTTTTAATATAAAGCTCGTTAATCATTTGTGTATATATATATATATATATATATATAACATTTTAAATATTTTCCAAAGTAGTTATTAGTTTAATACCATAGAAACGTTTCAAATATAATGTTCATCCTTATACTCATACTCATCATCTCCTTGAAACAAAATATATTAAATAGTTATAAAAACTATGAATTAATAATATTTATATGATAATATTATTAAAAAAAATTAACTTTGATTCATCTTAAATAAAATCTTTCATATATTTAGTTATTATAAAAATTTAATTTTTAATAATATTTATTTTATAAAAAGATAATTTTAATCAAAACAACCTTTATTAAAACTTATAATAAACTTATAATAATAAAAAAATAGCATACTGGATTATCATATTATATATCTTAACAATTAAGAAAAAAGGCAACTAAGTTAAAAAAACACATTATACATTCTATAATATCATTAGTGTTTTAATTTGTGGAAAGTTGTAGTGGCAAAACCTTTCAGTTTTCATATATGAAGTGAATTGTATACAACTATGTATTTTTTAAGCAATGTGTCGGACCTCATATAAGAGAGTCCATACTCAGAGAAGCCTCGGGATGAATAAGAGATGTCCTTTAATTAATAATTGTTTTATGGTTTTTTAATTGTTCTGAGAGGCACTACCAACATGAGGGAGGTCTTGTAACGTTTGTGGAGTAACGTTTGTCGGTAATTAATAAAATGTAATAATAAAAAGTAAAAAGTAATAATATGAGGGAGATCTTGTAACATTACATGTAACGTTTGTCAGCCATTAATAAAATGTAATAATAAAAAGCAAAAATTAATAATATGAGGGAGATCTTGTAACGTTACATGTAACGTTTGTCGATATTATTGTCGGCCATTAATAAAATGTAATAAAAAGTAAAAAGTAATAAATATTTTGTCGGCCATTGATAAGAAGTAGAAACAAAAGAAGTAAAATAAATACTATAGCCGACATAAGAAATAGAAAAAATAGAGGGATTTGAACCTTAATAAAAAAAATTGGTTGCATTGATTTCAACAATGCGTAAAACAAATATTAGAAATATAAGAAGTAAAAAAGATAAATAATAGCTGACATAAAAAGTAGAAACATGGTTGCATTGATTTCAACAATGTGTAAAACAAATATTAGAAATATAAGAAGTAGAAACATGGTTGCATTGATTTTCAACAATGCCTAAAACAAATATTAGAAATATAAGAAGTAAAAACATGGTTGCATTGATTTCAAAAAAAATTACTATAGGCGACATAGGAAATAGAAAAAATAGAAGAAGTAGAAACATGGTTTCATTGATTTCAACAATGCGTAAAACAAATATTAGAAATATAAGAAGTAGAAACATAGTTGCATTGATTTAAAAAAAATACTATAGCCGACATAAGAAATAGAAAAAATAGAAGGGATTTGAACCTTAATAAAAAATACTATTTTCCATTGTAACTCCTTTCAATTATGTAACACACAATTGAATTGTAACTTGTAAATAAGGTTAAACCATGTAAAGTGTGCTCTTATATTTGCAAAAAATTAATATAGTTGCAAAAATTCAAAACATTATGGAAGTCCTTTTGTTTGCAATGAATCATTGTTCCCCACCATCTAGTGCACGCTATCAAAATGGACTTTACATATAAATTACACAAAAATTATATATGAAGAACTGACAATTTTAGATTCAAGCAGTATGAGAGAAATACATATATCAACTTGTATAAAACGACCAAGTGCTTGGCACATGGGAAAAGTGAGACAACATCTATGAATGTTAGATGTTCTTGGAGAGATACATGAATGTTATAGAATCATAATATTGCCTACCACCTTTCCATTTATTTCTGTTGTACCGTGAGTTAACAAACAATCTTTGTTGGCTTGTAGATCTGCCAATTTGTTGGATGCATGCAAGACATGAATAGCTTTAATGTCTTCAAACTCATTGTCCACATGGTTCGACATAGAGGACCATCCATCGAAAACAAATTCAAAGCCAAACAACAAATTATAATCATGATGTCCCTAACAATTAGCAACTGTCGAATATGTTTTCTTTTGGAAAAAGGTGAACCATGCCAAAGAGAAAGAGCCTTGGCTTGATCATTTGATGTTTCATCCACACCTGCCACCCCTAGGAAACCTAACTAGTTAATGATGGAGGGCTTTCTCATTCAAAAGTACTTTGATGGCCAAAGAAGCAATTCAAGGCCAACATGTAAAATAAGGAGTGAAAAATCCGCTAGAACAGGTCATTATCTCATATAAAATGCTTGACCATGGGATTCAGAATAATAGAGTGATTTTGATTAGAGAACACTCAATATATAAACCATAACTATTATGAGTATAATAACATAAGAAGGATGTATAATGAACTCAAGAGGTATAACAAAACCAATCCAAAACCAACAAGAATATTTGGGCACAAAGTCCATTCCTCTGCTTTGAATGGAGGTGGGTTATCAAAATTTGTAAACACAATATATATATTTATCTATATTAAAAAAATGGTAACAAAATTAATTAAGAATCAATTTTTTATAGTTTAGATTCATTCAATGAAAATATTATGATGCAATTAAGAATCAATTTTGTTTTAGTTTAGATTCTTAACCATAACCTTGTAATAATCCTTGGGGTGAATGTGAATTATAACTTGCAACTTATTAATGAGACTAATGTTCTGGTTAAGATTTTCAGATTATCCAATTTTCAACACTATCTTTGTCGTATTAATAGATTCGTACCATGAACAATCGACCCTAACACTTGACACACACCTCTTCAAAATTATCATGATCAATTCGCTCGGACGCTAGGAAAAATATGTATTTTTGGAACCTTAGGAATTATATGATAGAACTTTTCATTGGGCATATACATTACACCCATCCTTAGCAATGGCATAATCAATAAACTGGATGGAGGTATTGGATTCGGCTCGTGTTAACCATCAACCACGACGATGAACCTTACTAATTCCTTGACATTTGGATAGTCGTACTGCGAGGTGGTGATTAGAATATCTATCAGGTACCATTAACTTTTGTGCACATCATTCCGATTGATTATCGCTCGCTCAAATGTGATAATTTATCAGTCTGGGATTTTGAAGTCTCGTGTGATTTGGTTGTCATGCAAAAACCAGATGAATTTAGTTCCTCATGATCCAGAACTGTCTGGATATCCATACCCTCTATTTTTACCAGCGATCCTGTGTACAGTCCTCCCAAGAAACCCCACAATAAGGAAATGGCCCCTCTTAGCTACATAGAGGTTTCGGGTAATGAATTACTACAGGATAATGCAGAGGCCTTTGCGCAATTAGAAAGGATAGGATGGGCATCATTCTTTGACCTCTTCAGTGGACATAACACAAAGGTTACCAGACAATTTTCTTTATTGTTTAAAGATGGTGTAGCTCAGTAGTTGTTTCTTCTTCAGCAGGAGACCATATCTTACTGTATATGGGTCATGGCTATGACCTCCCATAACATGTATTCATTATATACTATCTATTCATGGCCATTGTATCAGAGTGTTATGTATCATAGTGTTATGCATTATATCGATATGTATTCAGAGATATCATTGTATTATGATGAGTGGGATGATCCTTCCATTCGTGTCTCCATCACTCCACTTCTGAGATTCATAATGTATTTCGACCATCGTAGTACCTTCTCTGGCCTCACACATTAGGGGGGCATCTGTTATACCATATTTTGCCACCTTGTGAGCATTTATACTCTTTGGCATCCCTTACCTTCTTATAGACTCAAAACAATACGTGTGGTTCCCAATGAACCCCATTTTCCCTATTTTTCCTCCTATATGCCGATTACTTCATTACACCTCGCATATATGCAGGCTGCATCAATACAGCCCGCGTACACCAACTTTTTGGTAATTAATAGTAAACTATATGTTTTTACTCCAAAAAGCGGCCATTGTGACCTTTGGCCCTCCATGTATCTCGAAATGACTCGATTCGACCTTTCACCTATCTTTTTGGAGGGTTATATATTGAGCTCTTATGGTGCATGGAAGGAGGAGAATGAGAGAGCATCAAAACTCTATTGGATTTTTTCCATAAGCTTGAGTCTACATCCATTGATCCTATTAGTTGTGAACCCTTTATGTTCACCTACCAAACTCTTCCATATTGATTTTTCCATTGCATGGGGGATTGAAGTGGTGGAGGCACAAGTGGAGGGACCTATTTCTTGGTTCAGATGAGTTGCCGACAATAGGTTGTACCTTGCACTTCTTGTTCACATTAATAGAAATACTCATTTTCTCGTCTAATTGATATTGTAAATGGTTGTTTATTCACATTGGGTACATTTGCTTATGTATATCATGGATTATGCTATTGTTTATGCTAACGAATTTCATATATCATATGCACTTGCTTGTGTTTATTGTTGAGACTAAGCTGCAGGTTCAAGTGTAGATATTGGAAAGCTCAACGGGTATCTACATCAAATGCCCGGTTGAAGGTTGGTTCATTATTCCACTTCTTAGCATTTACATTTATATAGCATGCTTTGGGAATTGAGTTGTTTTCTGGCAGACATCTGTCTGTTGTGATCTACCCTGAATCCATAGGAAGTTTTTCTCCGTAACAAATATATAATAAGGAGGAATACATAGAAGATAAGGGCTTTAAGGAGATATTTCAGTAGCTGCAAGGTCAATTTTTTGTAGAAGAAGGTGACATCTAGGTTGACTATCATATCTAGGATAGGTAAGTATACAAGATCAACAAGATCTATGTTCCTAAAGGTGGTATATTGTAACTTATTAGAGAGAGTCACACCTCCAAAGTTGCAATTCATATTTTTGCTGCGAAGAAAATCACCAACTTAGAAAGGTATGTTTATTAACCTAGAATGCAAGAAGATGTAGCTCAATTTATTTTTGGATGCATACTCTATTGTACAAACAAGCTCAATAATAGGAAGCAAGGTCTATACCATCCCTTATCTATGCTTCCAAGACCACATGGGAGCATATCCATGGATTTTATGGGTGTTCTACCATGATCTAGGAAGGGACATGACTCTCTATTTGTGGTAGTTGTCAGGTTCAATAAGATATACATTCTCATGGATTGTACAAAGACCATCAAACGACAGGAAGTGACAAACTTATCCTTTGAAAACTTATGGGTACCAAGAAACATCATTTGAGATAGAGATACTATATTTCTTAGTGCCTTTTGGACTACATTTTGGGAGAAGATGGACACTAAGTTGAAGAGGTCTATTTCTTTCCATCCATAAATAGATGGGGAAATAGAAGTGATTAATATGAGATTGGATCATCTTTTGAGGGGTTATAATTAGAAGAATACAAAGAGTTGGATGAATATTTGATATACATCCAACACTTTTAAAATAGAGTAGTCCAAACTTCCATTGGAAATTTCCATTTTGAAACTTATTTTGGATATATGCTACCTTCACCACTAGATGTTGTATACATTAGGGGAGTTTTGAGGTCTAAAATGAGCCTCCTAAGGGAAATAATAAAATAATATTTTTAATAATAAAATAAGAGTTCTAAATTTTAGAGAGGAAAAAGAAAAACTACTTTTTCTTATCGTATTTTTGACATATCTCCTTAACAGTTTACCCAAAGTTCAAGTTTGGGCACTCGTTGGATGCGGATTTTAATTCCGCATCCAACCCACACCCACACTGCATACTTCTGAGGCACCCACGACATGAAAAAAATGAAAATTTCAATAAAAAAATGTTTTTTAAAACATTTTTTTATTGAAATTTTCATTTTTTCATGTCGTGGGTGCCTCAGAAGTATGCAGTGTGGGTGTGGGTTGGATGCGGAATTAAAATCCGCATCCAACGAGTGCCTAAACTTGTAATTTGGGTAAAATTTGAAGGAAATATGTCAAAAATATGATAAGAAAAAGTAGTTTTTTTCTTTTCCCCTCCAATTTGTTTTACAAATTTTACCTATATGGTTGACATCATCATCTTGAATCCTATTGGTTCTTATAAAGTGAATTTTTATGGTACATTATTTGTTTTGAGGCCCATTTTTTACCTCAAAACTCCCCTAATGTGTACAACAAGGTGGAGTGATGGAAGAGAACACATGTGAAGCATTAAGAGCTGAAAAAATCAATGATAACATCAATAAAATCCATTTGCAAGTACTAGGGACATTGAAGAACTCACAAGAAAAGTACAAGGCCAAACATGACTAACATAGGGTTGAAAAACATTCAATGCGAGAGATAGAGTTTGGTTGCACTTGAATAAGGAAAGAATATACGGTCATAGGAAGATGATCAAGGTAGTACACTATGTTCCTTTTGAATTTTTGGAGAAGGTAGGATATAATGCATAGAGAAGGTAGGATATAATGCATTTACTCAGGAGTGACTGTAGAAAATTTGAAACTCTTCGAAATTTCCACATTGGTCAAGGGACCTGATTAGGTATTATCTTTTGTAGAGGACTTGAAGCTTGGGCAGATTTAGTAGTATAAAGTTTTGAAAAATAAATCCAAAATAAGAAGACAATGATAGTATGAACTCTAGCAGGTTGGGTCGAAAGGAAAACTTCTAGGCAAGGATAAATGGTACTCCAAGGGGAAGGTAAATGAAAACTTTCCTCACCTCATTCAATAAAATATTTTGGGACCAAAATACTCCCAAAATGGGGAGGTATTTGTCCTCTATTTTGGTGCGTTTTGGGTGGAAACATTGGATGGATTGTCTTGTAGGGCTTGTTTTGGAGATAGGTCTTGCTTTGCAAATTTGGGATCCAAAACCTTATGGATCCCATTTAAGGGCTTCAATGAGATTGCTTGGGGTCAAAAATTCACTAACTAAGTTCATAACCACCATTGTTCTATGCTCCAAGATATTTCCTACAATGCAAAGATCACTTCAATCTGAGTTAGCATGAGGAAGTTATGCCTCCTACAAGTTAAACTATCATATTGACCACCGTGGTATTGAATGGATTCCACATTAGCTATCATTACTCACACATGTGGAGCTATTCACATATGGACTTTCAATAACATTCTATAGGGTCCAAATCCCTAACCCTGATAGAGAGTTGAGGCATGCAAAAACACTAAAACTAACCCTAGATGACATATGAGGACATTGTTAAATACTAGGCCACTAGGAAAAGAAGGGGCTCCATTCTTATGGTATTATTGTGTTATTAGATAGCCAAGAAAGTGCAAGGGAGTGGATATTGGAGCATAATAGAGGAAGTAGGAGATCGTATAGTGGCCATATATGCCGCAATGTCATAGGTAACTCCATAGATAGTACCATTTTCTTTGTATTTATATTGCATGTTGGAGAAGAAAATAGCAAGGCGTAGTCCTCGCTTCTGGATGGGATTTTCCCCATAGTGGGTTTTCCTAGGCTATATCTTATGTTATTTGTGTGGATGTGTTATTTTACTCTAGCTATTTTCCTTCAGTTCCAATTTATCTTAGCATACCATGGAATTAATCTAACGCATTGAATCTTAAATCTTTATTAAAAATTGCATAACTAAGAGTTTGCATAAATTTGTAAGATCTATTGTGACAAATTGTTCTGCTGAAATATTCACAAAAATTTACAGATCATTGGTGGTTGTTCATAACCACTAAACCCATGATTGTTCTGGGCAAGTCCATAGCTAAGGATCAGACGACACCATCGTCTAGGCATTAGGTACACCTAGTTGTAATTTTAGGAATCTATCGTGATATATATGTTTTGCTAATATAATTTTAGGAATCTATCATGATAGAACTCAGTAGTGTTTTATATATTTTTGTTGTAGCCAAGTGAATCGTTGTATGAAACAAGATCGCAAGAATATTCAATAGATCCTGAAGTGGCTGAGATGCTAGCTAACGATACCAACAAAATTGGTGAAGCCATGTCCCCGTTTAAGATGATAGAAAAAATGTTGAATAGATATAGTGCGGAAATCGTTTCTCTGCTAATCAGGGTTCCGCAGACAAGTTAGATTATAGCAAGGATTCAATTGTTGGCAAAGAGATCTGAAACCTTGCTAGTAAGTTGAGGAATCTTGAATCATAAAATAATTCATTTATAACTTTATAATTTTCTCTTTTATATGATAGTACTGAACGTATAAAATGTGGTTTGTATTTACAAAATTATCAGGGAGCACACAATAGTGGTCAAGGCGGTGTTGGCCCTAGTGAGGCTCGTGGAGAGACGTCACATCATGGGAAAACGACTCCACGTGAATTGACTCCTTCGCCATTGTTGTGGTCAAGGCGGTGTTGGCCCCAGCGAGGCTCTTGGAGAGACGTCACATCATGGGAAAACGACTCCACGTGAATCGACTCCTTCGCCATTGTTGTCGACTGGACAGTCGGCAACACGTTCCCAAACACCACAGACCCCAACTTTGGGTGCACCGGCCGCTAGTGACTGACACACACCATATCGTCTAGAAGAAGGGGTCGACACCGAGACTCTTAGTAATTTTGATATCGCCCTAGCTACATTTCCAAGATCTTCCCGTGTCACTAGCACTGGAACAATGGAGGAAACATTTTTGGTGGAAAAAGATCTCGTTCCAATAAAGATAGAGAAGATCCCAGGAAATTAATATACGTTGATCAAGTTAGTGTTTATAATTTCATTGTAATATACTGATAAAATGTTTTTTTCAAATAATTATGATCATGGCATGATTGTTTTGCAGGAAATGATATTTTCTATAAACAAATGAATGACTCGTCCTTGGAGATCTTCGGGCCCACCATCTGAACAAGGTGGAATAAACAACCGAAATGTTTAAAAGATAACCTCACTAATCGATTGGTTGGCTTGTTCGGCGACAAGACCTTCAATCAAGCCGAGGTCCTGAAAAAGGCTGGACAACATATCAAGGTTGTCCAAGACCAATATAGGACCCACTTGGAAAAAAACCCTAGGTATGAGCGCCCTCCAATGATTCCAGCAAGGGAGTGGAAAGCTCTAGTGGACGATGGAAAGGAGAGAGCTCAGAGAAAATAAGGAAAGATACCACCAGGCACAGGGAGGTATGCAATACTTTCCACAATGAAATTCTAAACCTTATTATTATTGATTTATATATCGGATTTGGAACATCTAACGTATTTCAACACTTGCATAGGCTGTCAGACACTTTAAAGGCCACAAAGGCAAGACTAGGAAAAATAGGTCAGCACAAGCTTGGGCCTGGTGGTTATTGAATTTGGCGGCACGATTTGTAAGTTTCGAAAAACCAATAATGCATACAAATAATAAATTGCAAATTATTTTTCGTTTTATTGCACCGCAAAATGTTAATTAGCGACGTTCTGCAAATATGCAGGCCAACCGATTCAATGAAGCTCCCACTGCAGAAGACATGAAGCTTGGATTCCAGCACGGCTTTGGAGCTGTTGTTGAATGCCGAAAAAGCTTATCTGGGCAAACACAGTCTTCTGGTACCAATCCATCTGGTGCACAGGCATATAAAATCTATATAGTTTAATGAAGATTTATTGCTTGTGCAACCTATTCGTTATAAATACTTGACATAAAATATTGACTCTGTTTTGAGCAGGAAAGCAATGATCCCCCTAATGTCGAGGAGGGAAAACAACAAATAGAAGATCATGCTCCAGATACTGGTAAAGAATTTATTCATATGCTACAACTTTATGTATAGCATTGCAAATTGTGAACATTAATTATAGTTCACCATATTTCAACTGCAGAGCATGTAGAGGGTGAAACTGTACAGGTTGAGCCTGGACAAGAACATGAACAACATGATGTAGCCACAACAGGTTAAAAAACACCTTTGTAATGTTTTTTTTAAATGAAATACTTGTCATTACAATAGAAAAATATAACGATGTAACATTTTCACATTGTTGCAGCAAATCCGAACCCCTTGCCGCAAAATCCCACCAAAATCCACATCTGTATCAGCACTCTAGGATGCATACATCATGACAAGCTCCTGATGAAGAACCAAGAATTGGAGGAGAAAGTCCAGATCAAGATGGTCCTATTATAGGATTATTGGCAAAACATAAGAGAAGAAAATGGTCCAAAGCGATCAAGTGTACTTTTAGGTTAGTAATATTCTTGTAACAAAGCGATGAAAGATCTTAGAAGAAAATGTAACAAAGCCCTGAAAGAAGTTCGCGTAACATAGTGGTTTGTGTTTGCAGGAATCCTTCAATTTACAGGGTGAAAATGGCCAAAGAGCTGCTACAGTTCGGAGACGACAATATTTCTTGCACAGTTTGGATGGAATATATTACCATGGAAATCCTCTTTATGTTCATTCTAGATTTTTGAGAACACCAAAGATATATGAAACGATGTTTTATGATAGTTCGTCTTCACAACCGCCTCTTGAAATCAAGGTAAGAAATGGTTACAGTGGGAGAAGTTCATATGATAGGGGGAGTAGTTGAAGCAAATGAAGTAAAATTTCATTTGCTTCAACTACTCCGCCTATTGACTGAGCTTGATACCGTGTCTTGTAAATTATCCTTGTACCTTGTCATCTTTATCAAAATTTTGCTTCTGGTTTTTTCATGCTAAAATGCTCCCCCTTAAGCTACTTCAAACTTCAACAAGGTTCTGTCTAGTAAATTCATAAAAGGTAAGCATGCATCATCATTCCATACTCCCCCTATCAATCATATCATTTCTCAGTCATACTTCTTGTCAAATCAAGCTGAAAGGATATCCTCTTCAACAATATCTAGTACATTGCTTCACTGAAGCTTCCTTTTGCCAAGAGTAACAAGCTTGAGCTTGTCCACTTTATCCTTACCGAAAAATGATTTGACCTTCTCCAATTCTGTTATAGCATGCTGAGCACTTAGAGATGTGTAATATTCAATTTGACCATATCTTCCTTGCATCGATAACTTCTAGATAGCAATCCCGAGTTTGTCCACTATCTCCTTCAACATTCTTCATTCTTTGAACAATTTTAAGGCTTCCATGTATATGCTTACTGATCCACACTTTTCACATTAGAGTTGAGAGGAATGCTACTATTTTTTCCATACGGCATAGCTTACTACCATGGATGCTACCAATCACTCAATACCAATTGATGAATATAATTTGTGCCATATTTCTTGAACTCATACTTGTCAATTATATCTAGTAAATTCATAAAAGAAAATCCTCCAATCATCAAGTTGCTTTTATTTCTTTTGATTCAACTACTCCCCCTATCATGTGAACTTCCTCAAGGGCATCACCTTCACATAGGATGAAGTGACTGAATTAGAGGTAACCACAACCAGACTGGTATAGATGTCAAATGACGAGGATGAAGAGTCAACTTCGAATCACCCACAAGGTCTACCTCCTGCCCCGACTTTTATGAGACCTTCGTGCAAACAACAATCTCTAATTAATTGTCTAAACAATCTCTAATTAATAAGACCCACCCTACAAATTTGATCACAACATAATACTGCTTTTTTTTTTAAATTCCAGAATGACGTCGGTTATCCGACTTACATTGCTAAGCCATCTGAGGTTCTTGCCATACCATTGACGGAAAAGAACGTCGAATGGTTTCCATTTTTACATTCTACTGTCGTCGAGTATCAAACTTCCACTGCAATGGTATCTGACGTTCCTGCCATACCACCAACGACTAAGAACGTTGGATGGCTTCCATTTTTACATTCTGCTGTCGTCGGGTATCCGACTTTAACGGCTATGGTATCCAACGTTCCTGCCATACCACCGACAGCTAAGAACGTCGGATGGAAGCCATTTTTACATTCTGCTATCGTCGGATATCCGACCTCAATGGCTATGGTATCCAACGTTCCTACCATACCACCAACGGCTAAGAACGTCGGATGGCTTCCATTTTTACATTCTGTTGTCATCGGATATCCGACTTCAACGGCTATGGTATCCAACGTTCCTGCCATACCACCGACGACTAAGAACGTTGGATGGAAGACATTTTTACATTCTGCTGTCGTCTGATATCCGACCTCAAGGGCTATGGTACCAACGTTCCTGCCATACCACCGACGACTAAGAACGTCAGATGGCTTCCATTTTTACATTCTGTTGTCGTCAGGTATCCGACTTCCACTGCTATGGTATCCAACGTTCCTTCCATACCACCGATGACTAAGAACATCAGATGGCTTCCATTTTTACATTCTACTGTCATCGGGTATTCGACTTCAACGGCTATGGTATCCGACGTTCCTTCCATACCACCGACGGCTAAGTATGTCGAATGGCTTCCATTTTTCCATTTTGCTGTCGTTGGATATCCGACTTCAACGGTTATGATATCTGATGTACCTGCCATACCACCGACGGCTAAGAACGTCGGATGGCAGACATTTTTACATTCTGCGCCTGTCGGATATCCGACGTTCCTGCCATACCACCGACGGCTAAGAACGTCAGATGGCAGACATTTTTACATTGAATGGGCGTCGGTGATCCGACGTCCATGTCTAAGATATATGACTTTAAATTAAGTGTTGACCATCGGATACTCGACTGCCTGGCCGTCGGTGGTATGTGTCGGATATCCGACGGGACTTCCTACCGTCGGATTTCAGCCGAAATTAGACCGACGTTTTAAAAAAATGGATATTTTCGGATGACTGACGACAAGATGTAGAAAATCCGACATAAATGCCGTCGTACTTTGGGTTCAAATTTTGTAGTGTTAGACGTTTAGAAAGAGAGATATGGAGATAGAAATAGAGAGATTGGTGGTTAAGGGTTGAGAGAGAGAGAGAGAGAGAGAGAGAGAGAGAGAGAGAGAGAGATATTGGTAGTTAGGGGTTAAGAGAGAGAGAGATTGGGAGGCAGGGAGAGAGATAGAGATTGGGGAGGGAGGGAGTGATATTGGTGTTAGCGGTTGATATATATGTATATATATATTGGGGGTTAGAGGTTGAGAGAGAGATAGAGATAGAGATAGAGAGAGAGGGAGAGAATGAGGGTTATATATATGCTACAACAATAAATTAGTAAATAAATAGGTTATATACTATTAGTAATAGTAATTAATTATTATAGTTATGAAGAGGAATGTCTCTTCAATAGTGGATGGCCTAGCCATATTTAAGGCGGCCATATCCCTTGTATTTCATCATCCAACATATTATTCTTATTCATTATTCAATATGAGAGTCGGATTCGACTATTAATCTAGTGAACGGATTCGTTCACCACATTTGGTATCAGAGCCGGATTCGGCTCCTTCAACCTGAGCTCAGATTCGGCTCAATATCAGAGCGGATTCGCTCTACTGCTGCTTACGTTCTCCTCAACTGGGGCCACATTCCACGTCCAACTCGACACTCCTTCCGCTGCTCCATCTCCCCATCTCCAATCGGCCCTCTGCACACTCCACAGCCTCCCTCTCGCCCATCCTCCCACTTTACCCAACGGACTCTCCTTCACCCTGCGCTCCAGCTCCTCCCTGTCTCCACCGCCCCCCTCTACTCCTCTCCACCTGCGCGCCCACGCCATCGCCTTCCATCCTCCACCCGTGCCTTCTCCCTACTCTGCGCCGTCCTTCCCTTCCAACTCCACGCGCTGACCCACGTCCTTCCTTACCATCCCCGTGCATCTCTTCATTTGCGCGCCAGCCCCCTCTTGGTCCACGCTGCCAACGAACATCCTCTCCACTCCCACGGGCCATCCCTTCCACCACCGCTTGCTCCCAATATCTATTGCACCTGCGGTCCCTAAACCCGTCGCTCACTCCAACGCACCTCACCTCTCCGTCACACTTCACCTTCCCCTGTCATCTCTCCCTCTACGCATCCCATCTTCTCTTCTACGCCAGCACGCTCCCTCTCGCCATCTCCACACCGCCACACCTGAAAACTCACAACGCTCCTCACCCACGTTCCTCTCAACCAACCGCGACCCCCTTATCTCCACGCCCTCCCACCTGCTCGCCCTTGCCCTTCCAGCGCCACTCCACCCCCGCCTTCGTCTAGCTCCCTGCCACCTCTGCACGCCCTCCAGCGCCACCCTCTCCTGCACACTCCTTCATTCACCAATCTCCCGTCCCTCGTCCAACCTACACGCAGTCCACAGCCCAGCGCCTACCGTCTGCAGCTTCCCCTCCCACGCCATCATTCTAAACCCTAATTCAAAAACACATAATATAATAATAAAAATTTATTAATTTTATTATTATCATTATAGTTTAAACTTACAATAAAAATTAAAAAAAAAATTAATAATAATATTATTAATAAATAATATTATTGTTAATATTATTAAAAAGTTATTGTACAAGGTTGGGAAAGCAAACAAAAAAAATATCTCCCTCTTAAGACCTATGGCCTCATTCAATGAAGAATTGATCAAACTTTTTGAGCAAATCAGTAAGAATATAAATGAGATAAAAAAATCTATTAACAATTTAACACTTATAGAAAATGAAGATGTATGTGAAAATTCCGTAGAAGAAGCCACTAAAGCTGAGGTAAAAGAAGAAGATGTAGTAGACCATTATGTCAACCATGATGAAAGTAATGGCATTGATCAAGATAATATGCAAGACAAATATACAGCACATCCTATTAATGAAGAAACCAACAACGAAATATTTGACAAGGAGAAAGATGATCTTGACCAAGATTGTGATAAGAGACAAGCCGGTGTTGATAATAATAAAAATAATAAATGCAATGACAAGGAATGGATCCTACAATGTGCAGAAGAAGTCAAGTCTAAGAAAGTAAATATTCCAGATTCAACCTATACCCTAACTATCCTCTCACCTCAAAGGAATCTCAATGGAAGTTATATGGTGATTTCAAATCCAAGAATGTTATATGATGATTGTGAGACCTCATCTTACAAGACAAGTAGAAGGGGAATAACACATGATGACATCCTAAATATGCTTGGACTAATATCAAGGATAGAAGTGACGGAGTCCAGTGTCCACCTAGATGGTAAAATTTTCAAACAAAGCATCAATATAGTTAGGCTTTCAAACCAAATCCCACCTTGTGAGCAAAGTACAGATTTCTTCATAAGGATCAAAATGAAGAACATCATTTGGAACAACTATAGTATCTATCAGACACAAGATAAGACCGATGTTCTTATGCGCATTATAAGCACAAAGAGCCCATTCAAAGGGACTGACACAAAATGTTTTGGGAATAACAACACGGAAATAGTTAAGGTCGTAATGTATGTTGAGCATGTTCAATTGACGAAAAACATAGTTAAAAGAAGCAATCACACAAGTAGAAAGAGCGTACACAAAACTTCGCCAAGTTCATACGTAATGCAAATACCAAGACAAAATAACACAAAGGAGGCAATGATCGTAATCAAAATCGCATCTCGCAAGTCATCAGTGCGACATAGAGCCAGAATAAAAGACGTCATGAGAAACTCAGCTTTGAGGACAAAGCTTTTCCAAGGGAAAGGCAATGCTACAACAATAAATTAGTAAATAAATAGGTTATATACTATTAGTAATAGTAATTAATTATTATAGTTATGAAGAGGAATGTCTCTTCAATAGTGGATGGCCTAGCCATATTTAAGGCGGCCATATCCCTTGTATTTCATCATCCAACATATTATTCTTATTCATTATTCAATATGAGAGTCGGATTCGACTATTAATCTAGTGAACGGATTCGTTCACCACAATATATATATATATATATTGAAAGAGAGAGAGAGAGAGAGAGACCTTTCCACTTGTATAAGGAGAATCAAAATATGAGTTACCAATAAAATTTTATGGCAAAACAATGAAGGCATATTCTTATGTAAGATAAACATTGATTCATTTTATTCTATTGGTCAAAAGATTCATAATATTGTTTTTAAAATAACATACAAATGGTAATGAATCATAGAAAACCTAAAACATAAAATTTGTAGAAATCAAAAATACCTTTCCAATGATATAAGGAGCATCAAAATCTAAGTTCACGATAAAAATATATGGTAAAAACAGTAAAGGCATATTTACATGTAATAAAAACGCATGCGCGCTTTGATAACGCATGCACGTTATTAATGCGTGCATGTTTTGATAGCACGTGCGCATTATTAATGTGTGCACATTTTGATAGAGAGTGCGCACTATTAACGTGTGTGCATTCCTACAAATTAAAAAAAAAAGCGGGACAACCTCTCTTCATCTACGAGGTGGATGAGTTGGTCGCTTTGGTTTTAGGTTCGGATTGACAAACCTCTTGGTTCAGACTGCATAAACCAAAAAACAACCATTTCTTCATCTCCCTATTTTTCAACATTGATTCTACATATGCTCCATGTGTTCATTTCGAATTAAACTGCATAGACTTATACAACTCTGTGTGTAGATTCTATATATATATATTTTTGATAAATAAAATATTTTTTTCTAGTTTTTATTTATTTTTATTTGCACATATGTCAAATTTTAAAAAACATAGGTATTTTATTTTCGCTATAACTTTTAATTGGATCAACTATTTTGAAAACGGGAAAGAATCCACACAAGTACAAACAAAAACCTACACACTAAAAAAGATAGTTGATTGAGTAGGTTAAGACCCTCATAGTGGGCCTAACGCTGGACCTTGTCATTTTAGGGATTTGTTGAATTCCTTAATTTAAAAAATATATAAAATTAACTCTAATTTTAAAAAAAAAAAATAGCGCTACACAAGAACCACCTGTTGTCTACAACTCTACATAATGTTTTTCACAAATTTGGACCATTTACATACCAAACCTGGGGCCTAACACGAACATATGCATTAAGTTTTAGAAAAAAAATAACATACCAATATTAGAAGAACTCCATTTTTTGGGGAGTTATACTTATTTTCCATAAATAAAATTTATCTATTCTGGAAGGTGATTCTATTGTCTATGTTTCATCTTTTTACACCACAATCTAAAAAGTTGTGTAGATACCTCCAAAAATTCATTTTAATGATCGGATTTCTATTTTTTAGAAAATCCATTGCACCTAACATGTCATAAGTAGGTATCATTACCTTGTAGCCTATATCATGTTTTTAATTTCTTAATTTAAAAAAACATACACATAACACAAATTAAAAAATTATATATTTAATTTACATGATTAAAATTTTAATTATTACTAATTTAATTTACTTAGCAATTTGTTTATTAATTTAACACTCATCACTAAAATGGGTGTTCCATTACTTAAGTCTCATGGAGTAGTCCACACCATGTCCTACAAACAATTACCATACATTATAAGCCACAAGGTTTAGACCTCAAAGCTTGATTTGGACAAAAAGACCCACTATTATTGTGCCAAGCATTTTAATAAGCTCCATATCTCATTCTTGGACTACATATTCCTATTACATTGCACATGTTTTGGTGTAGGATAAAGCTCATAGACCACAAGCCATAGAAGTGGAGTATATTTCCTAAAACGATAGGATCTTTCTCCACACCATGTCATGGAAGAAGTTTACAGTTCATTAATATAATGTTAGAACCTAAAGCATGACATGGGCACACTAATGGTGTGCCAAACCTTTAATAACACTCTCAATGTGATGAACATTTAATGAACTATCGAAACAAAATAAATAAATGGATCTATTAGTATATTTTATTAACATGTCATTACTTGATTCATTCAATTGTATGTATATTTAGATTTTATATTCTATTTTTTAAAATAAAATGTTAATGGTAATGATACTCGAATAAAAAACTTTATATATATATATATATATTTTTGAATAATTTAAAAAATAAACAAATTTAATTTTCTTTCTCCATTTGTTTTGAAGTTATACCTTAGACAAAAAAAAAAAAATGGAGTAAAATAAAAACTAGAGGATTTGCACCAATTATCTAAGGATATTTACGGTAATTAGGGTACTGAATCTAGTTTTGCATTCAAAATTACGATTTTAGCAAAAAAATCCCTTAATAGTAAAAAAATACAAATCATTTAATTTAAAATTAAAAAAAATAATAAAATTCATACACGAGTGGACTTGTCCATTTTTTTTATTATTATTATTTTTACTTAAAAATATAATAATTATAATTTTACAACTTTGAAAAAACATTTTCATTATTTAAGATATATTTTATCATTTTACAAATACAATTTTTTCAATTATTTAAAATATATTTTTATCATAACTTTACTCTTGTCAAAAACATTTTAATTAACCTATAAGCAAAATCCTTTAAAACAAATCCTTTTTACCAATGCTTATTCTTGTAATTAATTTATTAAAAAAATGCTATTAAAATATATCAACCACAAGCTTATTCTTATTAAAAAAAATGCAAATCCTTTTTACCAATGCTTATTCTTGTAATTAATCTATTAAAAAAATGCTATTAAAATATATCACCCACAAGCTTATTCTTATAAAAAAAACACTTTAATTAACCCATAAACAAAATCATTTAAAACAAATCCTATTTACATATTCTTTCCGTTGTAATTAATCTATAAAAAGAATGCTATTAAAATATATCAAAGCAAGATATTATTAACTAATAGAGAGTTTAACTAAAACAAATTGCCAAAGAGCTCTACACAACCAAAAAAATTTATCTTGACCATCTCATAAATGAGACACAAGACACAGGGGAGCATACAACCAGCAACATTGTAGACAGAGTTTCTATATCTGCACTCGTATAGGAGAGACAACTGAGCCGAAGGTCAGGGAGGGAGGCATGCAGCAAAAATGAATGCCGGGATCGCAATATACAGGAAGGCACATTAAACGTTTTCAACATTATATGTATCAGTTTTTCTCGGTTTGCTTTGGGATTGAGGGGAGCCTTGCTGAAAAGAACAGTACACTCTATAATATTAGATCTTTATTTGTTATTGTGTTGAAGAGGTGCATTCTATAGTTTGGTAGAGGATGTGTAATTTTTTCGTGTTCACCTGGAACTGATAGGTGTTCTTGGAAAAAAATATTATATGATAAAATTAGATTTAAACATTTACAATAACATATATATAACTATAAATTAAAAAACTTCTTCAACATTTACATTCTAAAAAAAGGTTTGTAGTTGGACAAATTTAATCCCTATAAACACTTGGTGAGGAAATTTCATCTCCAATTCACCCCATACCAACCATAAAACCCCATAAAACCAATGTGAGTGGCGAACAGTGCTGTGAAAGATAGACGGCGGAATCCCTTTAACCAACGCCAAACAAACACGGTAGAGTTTCTTATTTTATTATGTTTAGCAACATGCATGGAGCAGGCTGTGCTGCAGAGTATGAATGATGCTTGAAATGGTGCAGGGCATGCATGATGTTTGAAATGGTAAAAATAGTAGGAGTTTAATTATACTGCTGCAGGTTATATATTGCTTTCCTAAAATCCTCCAAAATTTCAAATCCTACAAAATTTGATAAAGGTTGCTTATTTTTTCTTGCATTTTGTGTAAATTCATGAATGTCAGATAGACTTCAAGCAATGCTCGCAGGCATGGCACTAAATCTACTCAATTCTCCTGTGCACTAAAATTTAGCACGTTGATCAAATATCGTTGAGGAAATCAAGTTTGTACAGGGCCTTGATATAGAAACCCAAATCTAACTGTTAACCAGCTAAGCAAAGCACTACCACCCACAAACAAATAGGACATAGATTTTACTAAGGTCGTTGTAGCATGTAGGCTATTTAGTTAACCATTTTGTTTTAAATACAACAATTTTGATTGCACCTTAATTTTATTAGGCGCCTAAACCTGTAGGTTAGGTTATAATAGTGTTACAGTCTTTCAATACAACTACGGAAAATTTTGAGGAGGTCAAAATAATGGTTTAATGTTTTCCATACCAATCATTTTATACGTCCTACGTTTCAAGTTGAGTGTCAAAGTATTTTATAGAGAGAAAAAACCTTCAATGGAACGTCAAATTCCAGGGCTGTTAAATTCCTAAGAGCATAGGTTTCAGGTTGTTACAGGGAAAACAATTTGAAAAGTAGAAAAATGTTGTCTAGATGGAGATGGAAAAGTGGGTTCAAGTAGCGATGTCCACTTAACCGGAATCTGCAATGGAGGTTTTTTTTTTCAAAACTGAAAAAATTGCAAAAAAAAGAAAGAATCAATGTACTTTTCTTTTTTCATTCGAAAAATAACTATATATTCATTAGAAATATATAAAAATAATATCAGAATTTACAAACCCAAGAGGGCAAAAAAATACCCAGAGGAAGCCAATTTCAGGTAACACATCCTCCTTAATGCATCAAAAGGCACATGGCAGCAAGAAAGCCAAGTAGGGACCCAAGAGTCCGATCAACCATGATCATAATACCATCGAGCCAAAGAACCCAAATCAAAAAGAAGAAGAGTGAAGATAGATAAAAAGAAGAGCTCAAAAGAAAATGAGTATATACAGAAAAACAATAATAGTTGATCAAAAACAAAAAAAAGAGACACAACAGAGACATCACCAACAAGAAGATGCTAGAAAAAGCAGGTGACCACGGGATTGAAGCGTGGAATGAAACCAAAATTCGAAATGGATGCATCCAATCTCCCCAGAAAGGGCCGGGCCAGGCCAACTTAGATTAAAAAAAAATCAGTGCTCCCGAAAGAATCAATGTACCTGCAATCGAAAGGCTGCCGAAACTGTCAGAGTCTCTCTAAATTGTTTAAAAACTAACCATCCATAAAAGTAAAAGTATGGGAAACCTCGCCATGGACAAAAGCAAAATAAGAAAATAATGCCTTTCGTTTTTGACGATTTGTATTTCTTCCACGAAAATTCTCATCTGCTTTTGTACAATCTGTATTCCTTACACAAATATTATATTATCCTCCGCGTTGTACGAACTTTATTCCTTCCACAAATATTCTCATCCGCGTTGGATCAAGTTTGTACACGATTTCATGAATAGTCAGATTTATATTCACCTCTAATTCCTGTTTCATATTCAACAAAACCTATTTCATTTTCGGGCATACCTATTGCAGTAGCTGGATTTAGATCATTGAGAAAATATGGGAGATCCTGGATTTATCTCGGGACTGATAGGCGTTGTTATTGACAGGTTGATTCAAGTCATAGAGAAAGAGATCAGGATTGCTGTTTGTTGCAGAGGAGAGCTTGGGCGTTTGGAAAAATTAGTTAAGGAGATTCAGCCTGTAAACATGGACATTCAAAGAACAAGAATAGCTATTCGGCAGTCTCAGAGTGATGTAGCTAAGAATTTTGAGCCCGTTACAGTGAACAACTGGCTTAAAACATTGAACAGCGTCCTGGAAGATGCAAGAGAAATAGTGCAAAAGTGCCAAGTTCCAGCATACAATTTAGTGTCTCGATATATTTTGAGTAAGAAGATCAAGAAGTGTATTGACAGTCTGCAGGGTCATCTGGATAGATTGCCTTTGATAGGATTCGCTTATCAGTTCCATTCTGATCTGATTAATACGTTACAGAGCCAGGAGGCTGCTCAGAACCAATCTTCAATTCCTTCAACAAGCCAGCCGAGCATTGCAAGTTACAGGCAGCAGCCAATTCAAGAGGCGTGCATCGTCGGACAAGATGAGGTATTTATAAACCTTAAAAGTCTGTTAATGGATGACAAAGAAATGGCAGCCTCTACCCCATGCAGAATAGGTGTTTTCGGCATGGGCGGAGCTGGAAAAACCCTGCTCCTGAAGAGAGCCTTTAATGACAAGCAAGTGCAGCAACACTATGAGAAAGATCTGATTCTCTGGTTGGCAGTTACCCATAATTTGTCAATCATAAATCTCCGCAATAATCTAGGGAGGCAGATTGGCATCCATATAAATGAGGGTTTTGATGTTAGATGGGAAGAGGAGGATGTTCGGCGATGGATTCACGAAAAAATGAGCAGCAGGAGATTCTTGTTGTTTTTAGATGATATCTGGGATGACAGTGAAACTCTGTTGGAGATGTTGGGCGTACCAGACGATCATGTCAATAACAGTTCCAAGATTGTTGTATCGACAAGAGATCGAAGAGTGCTTGCAAAGATGAGAGTGAGCAACCCTATTAGCATGGATTATCTATCTCCAGACGAGAGCTGGAGGCTCTTCTGCTTTCATGCCTTTGCAGATAATCAGTACACTCCACCTGGGGTAATCGAAATGTTTGCTCGGGATGTCTGTGCAGAGTGCGATCGCCTGCCACTTGCCGTCAAAGTAATAGGAGCAGCCATGGCGGGCATCACTACCCCGTCGGGGTGGAGTCTGACGTTAGATAAACTCCGAAATGCTGATAAACTCGACCCTCAGGTAGAGCAGAAACTTTATAATCGGTTGAGATTAAGTTACGATGCCCTCTGCACCGAAGAACTTTTTTCCTTGCAGCTCTGCTTTCTCTACATCGGAGCTTTCAAAGAGGACGAGGATATGTATGTGGAGGATGTGATAAACTTGTGGATAGGAGAGGGTCTCCTTCCGACGGAAGAAGGTAAAGATCCATTAGAAATTGGAAGGTCTCATGCCAACTTTTTACTGGATCGATGTCTGATCGAAGCTAGTATCAAGGACGCCGACGGACAGGTGGTGTCCTGCTCTATGCATGATGTGTTACACGATCTGGCGCTGCAAATTGCCGAGAAGGAAGAAAACTGCTGCTTCAGAGCGGGCAAAGATTTGGAGGTATTCCCTTTGAAAGATTGCAGAGGCAAAGGAAGGATTTCTCTGATGGAGAACAAATTTAAGTCAATCCCTAATGAGTTCAAAGGCCAGGATCTCCGGGCAATGTTGCTGTCTGAGAGCAAATCTCTAGAAGATATACCCTTAAGCGTAATCAAGACTTTTACTTCCATCAGAGTCCTTGATTTGGGAGGAACGTCCATCAAAACTTTGCCTGATGGCTTTGGAGCGTTGAAGCATTTGGCGTTCCTTCGTTTAGCACGAGCGCCGATAAAGGAGCTGCCCAGTTCAATAACACGCTTGAAGAAGCTCCAGATACTGGATTTGTCCCACTGTAAAGAGCTGAGTGAGTTGCCTTATGGGTTACATAAAATGACAAGTTTGATATATCTGGATCTAAGTTTCTGTAAAGACTTGAAATACATTTCTTGTGGGATCTCAATGCTCACATCGCTGCAGTATCTGAAAATGGAAAAGTGCTGGAACGCTTGGAAGCCAACTCCACAGCCCAGAAAGACTGTGTGTGATCTGACGAGAGGTCGTGCAGAGTACAAAAGAGCTGCTTGCTTCAATGATCTGCAGAGCCTGAAGCACCTCAAATGGCTGGTACTGGACGACTGGTCGCTGCCATTTACAGAGGGTATAGTGGGTAATATGGTAGAAATGAGAACCCTTATCCTGCGGATGCAGAAGATGGAGGAGTTACCAGAGGACATGAAAAGTATGGCAGAGCTAAGCACTCTGGTTGTGGAGTCCAACGTTTTAGGTAAGATCCCATCATGGATATGTGGTTTTCAGAAATTGAGTTGTCTAATACTGAAGTCCTGTATCAAACTGGAGGAGATTCCTGTAGGGCTGGAGAAGCTTAAATGGTTGAGGAGACTGGATATAATTAAATCGTGGTCCTTAAAAGTCTTGCCGGATGCCTATGGCGAGGAGGGTGCGTTTCCAATGCTGGAAAGTTTTTGGTTGAATCAAGCGACGTTGGTGGAGGTTTTCCCTCCAATAAGGAAGGGGGCTATGCCTCTGTTAAAGAAATTGGGGCTGGTGGCGTGCGCCAATGTCAAAACCCTTCCTCCAGGGCTCCAAAATTTACAGAATCTTAGGGAAGTGCATGTATATAGTAGTCCCTTAATACTCAATTCTATGAAAGAAGAAGGTAGCGAAGCCTGGTCGATAGTTCGAACACTGGAAGAAGAGAAGCACGTAGAGATATTCACAGAGTCGATTGCTAGGCACCGCCATAAACAGATGGAAAAGAGAATGGGAAATAAATACTGGTGGGATAGGTTCCTCAATGAAATGTGGATGGATTTTCACATCTAATCCATGGTCATGGGAAAGCAATTTAGTTAAAAGAAGTATTCAAATTCGTTGCAGGAATGAATAGCTTTGTTTGGATCACTGTAATCACGCAAGCGAGGTGACTTGGTTTTTATTAAATCTCTTCGCCATCCATCCATTTGAGTGTAGTGGCATATGTATTTTGCTTTCTTTGTTTTCCTTTTGTATTTGAACTGGCATTAGGCATTAGTTTAAAGACAATGGTGGAAGGTTTGCCATCAATTTCTGTCTAGTGGCCTGTCGTTTGTTTTTATTTTTATTTTCCCTGGGCACTAGTCTAAAGAGATTAGTTGGCTGATTTTCCTACTGGTTAAACTCAATAAATTGAGAATTCAATCTCTACTCTGTTTCACATGAGAACAATTTGAATCTGGTTCAATTCAATAAATTGAGAATTCAATCTCTACTCTGCTTCACATGAGAACAATTTGAATCTTGTTCAATTTGAGTCTGGTTTGGAATGAATCAGACATTAATTCAACATATTCATACCAGAAAGCAACATTGGCAATGTACATGCTATTATTTTTAAATTTTAACATATTCTTACAATGCACATGTATTCACTTGCACATTTTTACAATGTACATGTTATTATTTTTAAATATAATTCATTTGTAAATTTTCAATAAGTATAGTTATTATTAGCTATTATTCTTAAAAATCACACAATCTTATATGACTAGTTAGTGGTTTGTAAGGAGCAGATTTTGTTGGAATAATGTAGAAATGATAGGCAGATTGGCAGGGATTGAGTTGATGTGTACTTTCCATACTCAGCATGGTTTGGTTTGAGATCCACCTTTCTTGGATCTATGATCTGGTTTGTTATGATGTTTGTCATCTATATATTGTAACTACTTCTCTATCAATAATTGAATTGGTTTGGCCATTCCTTTGTGTATGAGAGCGAGCCTTTGTGCTCTGCTCCACATTGCCTCTCTATATGTGTTAATTTGGTATCAGAGCTAAGGTTGGAGGAACTCACCCAGCGGCCTGTGTGTGGAGGAGAAGCAGACTGTGAGGTTGAGATCACACTCTGCAAGTCATGATCCATCGCTGAGAAAATTTGTGAAGTTGAGCTGAAATTGAAGCTATTTGCTGGAGATTGTTGCCTTGTTGAGAAAAGTTTTCTGAAAAAGGAGAGAACGCTGCCGAGGAATGTTGTTAGAGGCAATTTTTGTTTTACAGCTGTTGTATTGAGCCGTGATGTGAAGAGGCTGAGAAGCCCAGTCATCGAGCGCTGCTGAGTAAAGAGGCCGTGAGTGCCATTGTGAGGAGGCCGTGAGTGCCATTGTAAAGAGGCCGTGAGTGTGCCATTGTGAAGAGGCCGTGAGTGCCATTGTGAGGAGGCCGTGAGTGCCATTGTAAAGAGGTCGTGAGTGTGCCATTGTGAGGAGGCCGTGAGTGCCATTGTGAAGAAGCCGCGTTGAAGAAAGTTCCACGATCACTGCTGCTGAAGAAGCCCAATTGTGAACAAGCCCAATTGTGACAATCGCTGCCCACTCAGAGCCGAGTAAGTGCCAAGAGCTTTGAATTTTTTTTTGGTTAGCTATGCGTGGAGGCCACTAAGAGGATCCGCTGCTATCAATCGCTGAAGAAGCCCAATTGTGAAGAAGCCCAATTGTGACAATCGCTGCCCACTCAGAGCCGAGAGCTTTGAAATTTTTTTTGGTCAGCTATGCATGGAGGCCACTAAGAGGATCCGCTGCTATCTGATGAATTCGCCAGCAAGAGAAGCCACCATTTGTTTGAAAGATGTGTGTATTGTCAGGAGATCGTGGGCATTTGAAGTGAAATCGCTACTGCCGGAAGTGAACCGCCAGTTTGCTGGGGAGCAGCACTACCGCGCGATTCGCCACTGCTAGAGCGCGGTACTTCAGAACTACCGCGGATTCATCCACTGCTAGGGCGCGGTACTTTCAGGACTTATGTGGTATTTTTCTTAGCTTCTACCGCGCCGGTGCTGTATTCTCGAGGGTGGTACTGCATTCTTTGGCTGCAAATCAGCGGTGTAAAGGTATCTACTACATTTTTTTTTATTCTGAATTTAACTGCAATGGCTGCCGCCTCCCAACAGCCGTTGGCTAATACATATATCAATGAAGCCTCCAAATTGAATGGAGAAAATTATGTCAACTGGAAATTTAAGCTGCAAACTGTTCTTGAATTATTCGGTGGCTGGACGATTGTGAATGGCACTGAGTTGAAGCCCGTAGATCCCGCACTTGTTCCAGAATGGAACAAAAGGGAAGCCAAAGCCAAGGTGACTCTGCGAATGTCTGTGCAAGACAAGATTATCCCTCACATCAGAAATTGTGACACGTCTAAAAAGACATGGGATACGCTTAAAACACTATATGAAACAACTGATGCAAATCGCATATTGTTTCTGAAGACCAAACTATTGTCAATCAAGATGGAAGCAAATGAAGGGGTAAGTAAATTTATTTCTCATATCAAAGATCTGAGTGATAGCTTGGCAGCTATAGGTGAAGCAGTAGATAGTACTAATCAAGTAACTATCGCACTGAAAGGTTTGCATCCCGATTACAAAGTGTTTATTTCAGCACTTGTAGCAAGAGAAAAACCCCCAAATTTTGAAGAACTCACAGGTATTCTGCTTCAAGAAGAAGAGAGGATGAAAACTTATGATCTCGAGGCTCGAGGTTCTGATCTCGCACTGATGGCAAGAGGTCGATATATGCACAGAGGCAAACCATGGGGCAGGCCATGGAATGGAGACAGTGGCAGTTCATGGAACCGAGATAGAGGCAAACAGTGGCATGGAGACAGAGGCAGATCGTGGAATGAAGATAGAGGCAGAGGCAAATTTCACTCAAAACACAAAGGTATGGTCTAGACTAATCATTCTAGAAATAATGTAGATGGTCATTATTGGGACAAACCAAGACACCTCAATAGAAATCATTATCAGAAGAAATATTATAGAGGTAGAAGCTACAATGGAAATAACAATGCAAATCATAATGGGAATTTTGCAAACACAGACACTCCTGAAAATGAATTTAGAAATTTGAGATTATTTATTTCTGAGGATGCTCTGTCTGCTGAGACAGATGATAAGAATGCATGGTTCATAGATTCAGGTGCTTCTGCACATATGTCTTGTAGGAGAGAATGGTTCGAAGAATATAATGAGAATCTCAATGACACTCACATCTATTTAGGTGATAATAGGTCACTCAAAGTTCAAGGTTATGGAAAAGTAAAGGTGAAATTATCTAATGGTGAATTGAAACAGATACATAATGTTATGTATGTTCCTGGTATTAAAAAGAATCTTATTTCTGTTTCAACCATAACCGAACATGACCTAAAGGTAGAGTTTGGCAAGTACCAATGTCATATTAAAGACATTCGAGACCACTACAAGACTGTTGCTACAGGTTCAAGATGTGGAGGACTATATTTAAGCTGGGTGTGTGCAAAGGCAGTTATCAAGCACTGGCATCCACCATCATCACCACAGAGGAACTCTGGCATCAAAGGTATGGCCACATTAATCATCATGATCTTATGCTGCTTCAGAACAAATTAATGGTTGAAGGTCTGCCTGTTATAAAGAATGTGCATTTAGAATGTAGTGCTTGTGCACATGGAAAACAACACCGAGATGCATTCCCAATACATCAAGAGAGGAAACAAACTGATCTGCTTGAATTAATCCATACAGATGTATGCGGACCTATGCAGACTAGATCATTAGGAGGTGCATCATATTTTCTAACATTTATTGATGATAGATCTAGATACACATGGGTCTATTTCATAAGAAGAAAAGGAGATGTCTTCGAATATTTCAAGGAGTTCAGAATGATGGTCGAAAAGAAAACAGGAAAATGCATTAAATTTCTCAAATCTGACAATGGAGGGGAGTACGTGTTTGGAGCTTTCAAGAAATACTGTAAGGAGAATGGAATCCAGCAACAATTTACAATATCCCACACTCCTCAGCAAAATGGTGTAGCTGAGCGAAAGAACAGGACACTAGTTGAATGTGCTCGCAGTATGCTCCAAGGTAAGAACATGTCGAATGGTTTTTGGGTTGAAGCTGTTAATACTGCTATATATTTGAAAAATAGAAGTCCAACAAAGAAATTAGATCTGCAAACACCATTTGAGGTCCTTTATGGATATAAACCTGAAGTTAAGCATCTAGGAATTTTTGGTTGTAAAGCTTTTGCACATATACCAAAAGATGATAAAAGGAAACTAGATGCTAAATCCTTTGAATGTATCTTTGTTGGATATCACAATGATCATAAAGCTTATAAGCTATTTCACCCTAGCTCTCATAAGTTAATTGCAAGCAGAGATGTAGTGTTCCATGAACATGCAGATACAAGTGATAAATATGGCCAAGGACACAGTTCTACTAATGAATATGTGAAATTAAATTCCATCATTCAACAGCAAGAAGTGGAACAACCACATGAAAAGGAGTAGGAACAGAGTAGCAGAAGCAATGGAAGCAGCAGCAGCAGCAGTCAAAATAGCAGAAATAGCATGAGCACTTCTATCAGTTCAGATGAAGATACAGCAGAAAGCAGAAGGATAATGGATGGTACCCCTACAGGCAATGTAGGACTAAGAAGGTCTTCAAGATAGACTCGTCCTCCTTCAAGGTATGATGACTATGCTTTAATGTCCAATGCAATGAATGAACCAATGAATTATAAACAAGCCAAAGATAAAGAAGAATGGGTTGAAGCTATGAATGAAGAATATAACTCTATTATGAAGAATCACACTTGGGAATTAACAGAATTACCAGAGAACAAAACACCCATAGGATGTAAATGGCTGTTTAAACAAAAGCTTAAATCAGATGGAAGTATTGACAGATTTAAAGCAAGACTAGTTGCCAAAGGTTATGCTCAACAGGGAGGAATTGACTTTGAGGAAACTTTTGCACCAGTAGCAAAACTAAATACAATTAGAATTATGGTTGCATTAGCTACAGCTCATAATTGGAAGACCCATCAATTAGATGTAAAATCTGCTTTCTTAAATGGTGAACTAAAAGAAGAAGTGTACTTAGTCCAACCTGAAGGTTTTGTACAGAAAGGTCAGGAACATCTTGTATGTAAATTAAAGAAAGCCATCTATGGATTGAAACAGGCCCCTAGGTCATGGTACCTAAAGATTGATACCTTCTTTAATCAGAAAGGCTTTGCGAAAAGCAAAAGTGATCCTAACCTTTATGTGAAGAAAGATAAGAAAGGAAATGTTTGCTTAATATCGTTATATGTTGATGATCTCATTATCACAGGAAATGCATGTAAGTTGATTGCAGAAATCAAAAATCAGTTATCACAGGAATTTGAAATGAAAGACCTTGGTGAACTTCACTATTGCTTGGGCCTTGAAGTATGGAAAGAATCTGGTAAAACTATGATCACTCAAAGTAAGTATGTGAAGGAAATATTGAGTAGATTCCATATGAGTGATTGCAAAGAATCAGTAATTCCTTTAGAACAGAATGTGAAGCTATGCAGTCAAGATGGAACAAAAGATGCAGATGGTTCTTTGTATAGACAGTTGGTGGGAAGTCTGAATTATCTCACTACTACAAGGCTAGATATCTCATATGCAGTCAGCATTCTTAGTCAATTCATGGCTAAAGCCATTGGAAGGCTGCAAAGAAGGTCCTTAGATATCTGAAAGGGACAATGAACTTTGGTCTTTTATATACTGATAAGTTTGATGTTCAATTGGCAGGATTTTCTGACTCTGATTGGGCAGGAAACGTTGATGACAGAAGGTCTACTACAAGATATGCATTCAACATTGGATCAGGGGTCGTAGCATGGAGCAGCAAGAAACAGCCAACTGTTTCTCTATCATCCACAGAAGCTGAATATAAAGCCATGTCTAGTGCTACATGTGAAGCTGTCTTGTTGAGGAGAATTCTTGAAGATGTTGGAGAAAAGCAAGCAGAACCCACAAATATACATTGTGACAATCAAAGTGCAGTCAAGCTAGCACACAACCCAGTTTATCATGCAAGAACAAAACACATTGAGCTGCAACATCACTTTGTTAGAGAAAAGATTGATTCTAAGGAAATTAAACTTATGTATTGTAATACAAGTGATAATGTCGTTGATATATTTACAAAACCCATTGGCAGAATTCACTTTGAAATCCTTAGGCAGAAATTAGGTGTTGTAGAAAATCCATTTCTACATTAAGAGGGTATGTTGGAATAATGTAGCAGGGATTGAGTTGATGTGTACTTTCCATACTCAACATGATTTGGTTTGAGATCCACCTTTCTTGGATCTATGATCTGGTTTGTTATGATGTTTGTCATCTATATATTGTAACTACTTCTCTATCAATAATTGAATTGGTTTGGCCATTCCTTTGTGTATGAGAGCGAGCCTTTGTGCTCTACTCCACATTGCCTCTCTATATGTGTTAATTGATTTTTCTTAGTGTTCACCTATTTCTCTCATAATTCTGTATCTGAATTAATAAGTTTATTCTTGATCTAAATTATGATGTTTATATAATTTTTGAAGATATATAAAATAATAAAAAATTAATATATTAAATGTATGCTATTTGTTTTGCTAATCACTACATTAAATTTTGGGAGAGGTTATGACGATTATTTAGCAGAAACTTGTCTTACAATATATTTATATAAAACATGGTTCATTGGTTCAAAATCCCTTAGCTTATTAGTCGAGATTTTCATTAGCCTTATTTGTTCCTTCTTCTCTATTCTGCTACGGTTGCATACTTAAATCCATGGTAAGTATGCTTTAAATTGTTTATTGCACCAGGGACAAATCATATTGGCAATTATATATCATAAATTTACTTTAAAAACCCAAATGGGAAAATGAGGAAGCTGCCTTCATTCCTTTGTTTTACCGTTGCTGAGACTCTACTCTTCCTGAACCATAGAAGATCTGATTTAAAGAGAATTGCTAAGACTCTTACTGAGCCATAGAAGATCTCAGTTTTAAAGAGATAAAAAACCCCAAAGGCTGCTCTGCACACAAACAACTTGAAGGAATGGTTCTGTTGCATGATTACAATATCGAATTCATTCTCTCAACGAGCAAGGTGGGTTCAATGGTGTGCATGGACTCCGGTCTGCTTCACCATTGTCGATTCAATTGTTTCAAGGTCTATTTTTTTAGTTGAAATAAGAAACAAAGCTCAAGGTCTATTTTTAAGTTGAAATAAGAAACAAAGCTCAACCTCCTCTGTAAGGGCTCTACATGAGCTCCCGGGGCAGCGGCATGAACTCCAGTGCCTTCTTGCTTCACCACTGTGCTTATCACTCGAAGCTTGGTATCCCAGAGTATTTTTCTCTCTTGCTATGAATTCAAGCTAGCAGGGAGCTCTGCTGGAATTCTTTTCCTTCATGGGTGAATCGGCTTTCACTGGAAAGCTGGTTCTGTGGCGCTGCCTTCAATTGGCCGTTTCATTTGGAGTGATCTATCTGACGTCCTTTATTGTTCTTGGGCAATCGCTTTTCTTTCAATAATGGTAAATCTAGATAAAGATAGATATAGATAAAGATAGATATGAAAATTTAATGTTTCATTTAGTTATTATAAATACTATTTAAAAAAACTCAACCATTATTATGGCAAGTAAAATTAAGATTTAAACGTCAAATGAAAATGCAATGTTAAAATTAAAACTTCAGGACGTCAAATTTCCAATGTGGATGGGACAAATTTCAAAAATCCAAATAAAGCGAACTAAAATTACCAATTGGAAGGCCTTGCTAAGATGACTTAGATTTAGTTAGTCCTCTATGAGATCTTTTTATTTTTGCGTTTATTCAGACAATTTATATTCCACATCGTATGAAAGTTAAATTTGTTTAATTTTAAATGTATTTTGGGGATTTTTGTTAATGATTAAATTAATTTATGTGTTAGTTAATTATTTTTCATCATAAAAATGTTATTATGTGATGTTCACGAGAATCAAGGTATGGCTAAAATTACATAATCCATCAAGTAGTCAAGACATATATATACAAGTGCAAGTGTCACAAAACTAGATTTGAACCTAGGTGGGGAGGATAACAACATTCCTCATTCTACACTCAATTGACTTTACCTAATATAAATTACAAAACCACATGAAATAGTTTTTAACTCATGTGTCAATGAGCATTTTGCCTAACTTTTGAATCTATGCATATTAGTAAAATTACAATTTAATTAAAATAATAAATAAAATAAAATAATAATTTTATTAAAATTACACTTTCAGAAAATGTTTGAAATATACCATGATTTAGCCAACTTATTAAAGTTAATCTTAGATATATATATCATTGGATTTGAAGCATTTCACAATGATATATATCCCATCCTATACAACATTTATGAGGTTGTTGCAAACTACTTGGAAACCACGGTGCACTCGACGCAATCATCCTTATTTTGAAGATGAAGTATTGTGTTGGAGCGGGCTATGAAGGTCTGAAGATGATGCAGGGATGAGGCCAGAGACTCCGTATGTTTCTTGAGCGAGCTATGGAGGTCTGAAGATGATGCATGGATACTCTTTCTAGCGTCTCCCTGGTTAAACCTAACTCGGTAAATGGTTGGACGACCCAGGACTTCTTTGTTGTGTTTTCCTGGTGACAGGGGTGGGGTTTCCCAAGCACTGTTTTCCCTTGGTTTTTTGTTTTCGGGTGTTGTCTCCTTTCTATTTGTTTTTTTGTTTGCTAACCCTGGATTCAAGCCAACTACATGGTAGTAGGCCTAGTACCAACCAAGTTAAAAAAGTGGGAAAGACTCATGTTTTTTTCTTTTTCGTTTTTTTCTACCGGCCTTGCCCTGTGTTACTGGTTCTGTGACCATTATATACTATTTTTTCGGGGGTTCTTGTTTGGGTTGACCAGTGGCCCTTAGTTTATTTTTTAACGGTTTAGACCTGTGTTACTGGTACACTGTCCATTTTTTACTGTTTTTTCGGGGTTGACCAGCGACCCTTGTTTCTTGTTTTGTGGTTTTTCCCAAGTTGGGGCTTGATGTTGCTCTCTGGGGTGGAGAATTTGAGGGTTCTGACAAACACTTCTGAGACTGTTATATTCTACGACCTTGGGTCACGTGGTGGACAGACGACTCCAGGGGATTTAGATTTCGAGATTTCCGGGATAGCTGACATGTTAACAAAAGTCGACAAGGCAAGTGTCCTATCTTTGGGTAATAGAAGACGTTTTAAGAGCCAGAAGAAGTCTGTGAGACGGAACATTGTGTTACCATTTGAACCAGAAAAAAAAAGGAAGCGCACTCTGCGTTTTAGGGAAGGATGTTACCTATGACATGGTAATGGCTCTCAGTGAAGACATGTCCACAAACCTCTGATTTATGGGAGTTGCAGAAGCCTATAGAAACTAATTGATGATGAATTTGGGAGCCCATTGAAGTCCTTTAATAGTACCATGTCTCTTTTCTGAAATTTGGGAAGGTCGCACAACATTTGTAAAGCCATCTTTGTCCCCTACCCTTGGGGGTTTTGAACCTCGATTTGACTAGTAAATTTCCCTATCTTTCCCTGATTGTAAATGAATGTTGCAGAAGTCTTTTGAGAGTGTCCAAAAACCTATCGGGCTCATTTTTATGTCTTAATACTTTTCAAATACCTTCAGTACCAATTCAGAATCATTTGTATCCATTTGGAAGCATTGGAGTCATAACTAGTCTAAGGGTTGAATTGGCCAAAAATTGCAATTTTCCCAATTTTTCCAAATTTCTTAAAAAGGGACACTACAGAACTTGTGAGAAAAATTTAGAAACCATGCAAGCCTTGTACTTTCTTGTGACTCCATATGATTCCATCTTTGTTCTGTATACCCACTTGCATTGAACAAGCTCCCTACCAGGAGGAAGAGAAACAAGCTCCCAAGTCTCATTTCTTTGAAGAGATTGGTACTCTTCATCCATAGCCGATATCCATCTCGGATCTTGGGAGGCATCAAGATTTTTTTTGGATTTGATCCAATAATAAGAAAGCATCTGTCGGCAAGAAAGGGATCTGTATGAGAGAGTGCAAACCTTTCATTTTGAAACTCAGATCTAGTTCTTCTTGGATCTTGTGGATCTCCAACAAGATCACCAATAGATTCAAGGGTCTTAGAATCCCATCTTGGAAGAGGAGGTAGATATTCAGGTGCTAGATATTCAAGTTCTTGTGGATCTGGATATAGCATTTACTCATCTTCACTTTTGGAGTCAAAATATGAACTTTCATGAGAGGATGCTTCTGTAGCTAGGGTTTTACCCCTAGCTTGTGCAAATGAGCACCTACTAAGGAGAATGGACTCCTTAGTAGCAGTTCAGTAAATGTAAATAATTAAGCTAAAACAGGAATAGAAACTACTCTAAAACATGCATGAAACATAAACAACAAATTTAAATAATGGCTTTTTGTATTGATATTACCTCCAATGTGGAGGTTGATGAAGCTCCTTGCAATGTCCAAGAGGGTTGCTCCAAGCTCCAATGTGCTCCTTCTCTTTCTCCAATGGTGGGAATGGGCCAAAAGTGGCTCTCAAGGTGAAAGTAGTTCAATGGTGAACTAGGGTTTCGAGAAAGATTTTGGCAGAGTAAGGGTATACTTGACTGTGGATATGGAATAAGGGATCTCCATCACCTATTTATAGTTTATTGGTGGTGGAGTCCTGACCCATGGTTTTAGGAAACACATGGTTTAGGGCAGCTGTATAGGGTTTTTTCCTCATTTTCCTCATTATTTTATATTTTTTATTCCTTTTTAGGGGATTTTTGCTATTTTTGGAGGAAAAGGGGGTTTTTTAGCCTTTTTGAGGCTATTTTGATGGTTTTGTGGCCTTTTGGAGGCATTTTAGGCCCTTTGGAGGCTTTTTAATGGGATTTTTTGGGATTTTAAGGGAAATATGGTAGGAAAATGGACGAATGAGTCATATAATGTGGTAGATGAGGTAGTGAACACTTTTTGGGTGTTAACAGATTGCCCCCTGATGTGCGAGGGCAGGAGCTCATCGTATGGCCGATGGACATCATAAGTCATGAATGGTTTTTCCTGGGTGTGGAGAGAAGAGAAGAAACAAACCGAAGCCCGGAACAATGATCCCGAACAACTGCAAGAACTAAAAGTACATATCCTCGATAATGGATGAGGAATCATCTGATCATATGGACGAGGCGGGCATTCCCATGCTCGTATCAGGATATAACATAACAATAACAATGGGGTCCAAAAAATGGGAACCTGACATATACATGACCTCAAATACTGACTGAGGAATAATCTCAATGTATGGACGAGGCGGGCATACCCATGCTCGTATCAAGATACATAAAATAACTGTGAAGCCCGAAAAGAGGGACCTGAAAGATACATAGAGAACCACTGTGTACATCATAAGTGTCCAGAGGGGACACAAAATCTGGGACATACTGCTGGGTTGACCATGTCTGAGCTGAAGAACTGATAGACTGGAACAATCAACAGTGCGACTGAATGTGGTACCAAAGGAACTAATGAGCTGCTGGATCAGAGTGACTGGGAGCAACAACCTCGATGGTACACTGAACTGGAATAAACTTGGGTACTCAAGGAAGCATAGAACTGGATGGCTTCCGAATACAATCGCCAACGCAACCCGGACATCCACAGGAACATATAACTGGTCGTTCTGAACTGACTCACCAATGTGCTAGAGTCGGGGGAAATCCGAGGTCTTCGACTAAAAACTGATGGGATGTAATCCTACGCGATTCTCAACGATGCGATCAAGGTGCTGAAGTCGAACATGTGAGAAACAACCACTCGGAGAGGCAATGATGACTCCTCTCAGAATGATCCGTAGGCACTTACCACAGATGGTGATAAGTCCAAGGCGTAGGGACCTCTGGGCCTATCCTCTGGAATAGAGGAGCTGTCGTCGACAGAGGGAGACCTGCAACTATCAAGGCAATGATGTTTCCTTGACAGGAGCGCGAGGTACAGGACCGAAATGTGATAGTACTGATGGCAGGACTGACAAAACTGTGGGGGGACAACTGGGCAAGTAGAGTGGGTGAACTCAAACTTCCTTTGTTCAGAGTATGATAATGGGGATGATCTGGCAGCATATGAAACTGACTGAGGGGAAAGGGATCATAGCTGTATTGGATCCGGGAAGGTTACTGGGCTGAGGGAGACTCAAGCTGTGGTACAATGGTAGGAGATTGCAGAATACTCTAAACAAAGGCGACCTGATTGGGGGTGCTGCCGAGATGATCGATCGTAGTGCCAGGAGGCACGGGTGGGGACTTCTTCATGGGTTAAGAAGTTTGTGTAAAATGATACTGTTGTGTGGATTTTACGAGCCCAGGACAGTTCATGCTCGTGGTTGCTTTCAATTTTAAGGAGTCTGAAAGCAATAAGAAGACTCTGAAGTAATGGAATGGTACTGTCGTGTGGATTTTACGAGCCCAAGACAGTTCATGCTCATGGTTGCTTTCAATTTTAGAGAGTCTGAAAGCAAGTAAGAAGACTCCAGGGGGTTGCTTTTTCGTAGATTTAGTCTCCAAGGCCCAAAGAAGCATAAAAGGATGCAATGAAGAACTCTTCTAGCCGGTGTGACTAGAGTATTCCTTTTTCGTAATTAGTCTACCAGGTCCGGAAAAGGGTTAAACTTATACCAGATAGATTCCCTTTCAGGTACTTTAACGAGCATGAAAGGAAGCAAGATTGCTCGGCGATCTTTTCATTCTTTTAGGAGTCAGAAAAGAGCTTAACGGAAACTCCCTAAGTGCCTTTTTCGTAAAGGACTTGTCCGGCCCGAAAAAGGGATAAAATTATACCGAACAAAAGGAATGGCCAGGCAAGGAGGAAGTGTTCAATCAAGGATCAGTAATGATGACCAAGAACGAGGGTAGGGGGGGAACACTGGTGGGCCTCCTTGCGGGGTAGATGAAATGGTGGCAAAATAACGAAACATTGGCAGTATGACAGGAGTGAATGGCTCATGTAAAAATGTGGAACAATCCGATAGCGGCCGATGTGGCATGCAAACCGAGGCAGCAAGGTGTCGGGACACAATGTTGAAATTGTACCAAGTGAGAGCGAGAAATGGTCTCAAGCATCATCACAAGCTTGGAAAAATGAATCCGACGATAATGTGGCACGCACACCGAGGCGACGAGGGCGTTTTGGAAAAATACCCAAAAAATCAGGGGGTGAGAGCGAGAAATGATCTCAAGCATCATCACCAGCTCGGAAAAATGAATCCGATGATATCAAACATGTGAAAAACGGAGAACAGTCGATGTGGCGCGCAAACCGAGGCGACTAGTGGCGTCTGAAAAAATGGGCAAAAAATGACGGGGTAAAAATGATGCAACGAGGTGACCATCATGACGGTCTCGTCGTGCTGATTCTAGTGGTGGAAACGGTTCGTAAAACGGACTCCGTATGGGGTCAGAATGGCCAAAACAAGAAAAAGTCAACTGACTATAAATAGTGGTGGGTCCAACATGACATGTGTCAGTTGTACGTTTTGACTTTGACTTGTGATCAGAGTGGACCAGAGCTTAGGTGGCATTTCTGGACGATCCGACCGGCCGATTTCAGATCCGGGAGATACAGGTATTCCGTCAAACTCATACTTGCATGTTTTTTAGGGTCGGGGGTTGGGTAGTGGGTCCCAGGGCTTATTTGTACGGTCCACGTGGGGTGGACCGCGGGTTAGGGGGTCGAAACCGCGGTTGGCGCTCGCGAGTTTCAGGGTGAACCATGCGGTTGGAGACCGCGTGTTTCTTGGTGAACCACGCGGTTGGAGACCGTGTGTTTCCTTGATGGATACGCAGTCGAGTATCGCGAGTTCCAAGGAGGAACACGCGGTTCCAAACCGCGGGGTTAGGGCTGACAGGCGCGGTTAAGAACTGCGACCTTAGGCCTGACAGCCGCGGTTGGAAACCGCGGAAGGAAGCCCGAAAGCCGCGGTTTTGGGCCGAGCTAAGAGGGTCTTCCGGGAGAGGGAAAAGTACTTATTTAGTTGACATGAGTCTGATGAGTTTGTTTTGTGTGATTGACAGGATGCCGCAGGTGCTCTGGAGAGAGCGGGAGATCCCTGATGAGATCATGGCTGTGATCCGAGGGGAGCGCCATGTGCGATTTGTGCTGGGACTGTCCGGACTACTGAAGTTCGCACAGATACCCATGATATGGTCAGCAGCATTGCTGCTGAACCGGCTGATCAGCTTCTGGGAGCCGGATATACAGGCTTTCCGGGTACAGGGTGAGAGGGTGGACCTCACCCTGACCGATGTATACTTTCTGACGGGGTTGCCCTGTCTAGGCAGGGTAGCAGACACACAGCCGCGGGTTGCTGTGGACGTCGACATGGAGGACATGTTGGAGAGATACTGTGGTCCTGAGGCGAGGGTGCATAGGAATGCACTCTTGGTGAGGGACCTACAGGAGCCAGCAGTGCAGGCCATGGCAGCATGTGTGGTCCGGGTATTGGGTTCCCAGTCACCTGAGAAGGTGTCTGGGGGTCAGATGCAGATGATAGAGCGCGTACTGGATGGGGTGTACTACGCGTGGGGCCAGATGTTCCTGACCTGCGTTCAGCGGCAGTTGACGGCAGCGAAGGAAGCTGGCAAGGGCTTTTGTTTTGGTTCCTTCTTGTGTGCCTTCTTTATGGAGAGAGTACCCACACTGCGGCCACGGGTGCCGATAAGGGCAGGAGGTATGAGGGAGCCGCGGATGGTGCGGTGGGGCGAGATGATGCGCCGCCGTGGTGGCGGCGACGTGGGCAGGTATTTTACGCAGGAGTTGTACCTGTAGTGGCTCCAGATACCATTGACACTGGACGACTTCCCGTATCGGGACATGGACTTCACGGGTGATCTGGAGGCGCCACGAGCACCAGGACAGGCATGGGGTCCCGACGGTACGTATGTGTTTTTGCTTGCATGTTATGTATGTCAAGTTTTATTTATATGATAATAGAGTGATATACTGTGACTGACATATGGGTGATCTTGCAGATGTGGGTCTGAGGCCACCTCTAGGACATGTGGCACGGAGGGGTATTGTGGCCGTCCCAGCTCTGCCTGGGCGAGGTGAGGTCCGTCGCCATGATGCGGAGGGGACATTGGAGTCGGTGCGGGCACTACTGGATCGGTTGTTGATAGGGGTGACCGATGAGGGATGGCGGGATGTCGATCCTGATGTAGTTCAGGATTGCATGATGGCACCCCGGGAGTTTAGATCCATTGCGATCCGGGTGGCGATCTTGGTGGACTGGGTACGGGCACAGGAGGCCGGGGGAGATGAGGACTTGCCGGAGGAGGAGTGAGGGGAGGACTCAGAGGCAGTCGATGCAGGCAGTGATGCAGGATACGACTCCCATTAGGGAGTGCAGGGGACTCCCCCCGAGTTTTGTAGCTACGGCATGTATGTTGATGAGGCTGTTAGGGATGTATAGCCATTTTTTATATAGCTGAGTACAGGGGTACTCAGGACATGTATAGCACTGAACATGTATATTTTTTGATATATATATATGCACGTGGATGCACCTTTTTGTATGATGTTGTTTTTATTTGAACGCACGTGGATGCGCTTTATGAGTTGTGATATGTTTACATTGCACGTGGATGCAAGTAGGTTAGGATGTTAGGCACGTGGATGCCCCTTGTGTATTTTATGTGATGCGGCATGATATATGTATGTTTAGGCATGTGGATGCCCCTATGGATATGAATGTGGTGTATGTACATGGATGCAAATGTGGATATGATGCAATCTTTTTGGGTTTTTTTATATATTTTTATGAGATGCTATGGGATGATGATGCATGATGTTACATGGTGTGATTGATATGCCAATCTAGGATGTTGTTGGCCATTTGGTCTGCGACACTATTTTGGGCTCTGGGGACATGTGTGAATGTTATGGATTCAAACTGTCGACTGAGTTGTTTTGCGCGCAGGAATTTTCTAAAAAGGCAGGGATCACGCACCTGGTAGCAGTTGTTGATTTGGGAGACAAGTAGCTGGGAGTCAAGGAACACATGAAGGTGACATATGCCCTTTTGGAGGGCGGCAGTAAGGAGACCAGTCACAGCATCATATTCTACTTGGTTATTGGTAGCAGCGCCTATACATATTCCGTCAAGGTGAATCATCTCGTTGGAAGGGGAGTACAAGACCCATGCTGCAGAAGCCATGTTGGGAGACCAGCGGCTTGCGCCATCAGCGAAGCCAGTGTAACAAGGTGGAAGATGGTCCATCTATAATCATGCAGAAACGATGAATGTAAGATGATGGTAAAAAATGGGAAAAACAAAAAGAGAGCAAACTCTACAATACGGACCAACGAGGTCGCGGTGACATTTATGGGTAAAAACGCTTAAGATACAACCCATTACGGGGGTTGCGCAAAGGATGGCCTTCAGAGTTGGCTAAGATGTATGCCCCCTTGCCGAGGCAGGTCTGTACAATGTAAGGGCCTTGCCACATGGATTCAAACTTCCCTTTACCGGTTTTTTCGTGGGCTTGGTCATATGTGAGGACAAGGTCCCCTTCATGGAAAGTTCGAGGGTGAACATGTTTATCATAACCGGCTTTGGAGCGGTTTTTGGCAGCTTCGATGTTCTGAAGAGTGGCACGACGGTCTTCATCAGCTTGTTCGAGTTGTAGCAAACGCCACTCGAGGGGGGAGGTGTCAGGGAGAAGCTCAATGGCGATCTGTAAGGCAGGAATCTGACACTCGATGGGGAGGACAGACTCGACACCATGAACTAGATGAAATGGTGTAAAACCAGTGGCGGTCTTGGTGGAAGTACAGTAAGCCCATAAGGCAGGGAACAACATGTGGTGCCAATTGGACTTATGCTTGTCAACCGTTCGTTGGAGGATGGTTTTGAGAATTTTATTAATGGCCTCGACTTGACCGTTCCCTTGGGGGTAGTAAGCAGAGGAAAATTGGTGTTCAAATTTGAGGAGGGTAGATAACTCACACCAGACGGCATCTTCGAAGTGTGAACCATGGTCAGAGACTAACTGCTTAGGAACCCCGAATCGAGTGATGACATGGTTGAAAAAGAAGCGGGCAGCAGTGTCGGCGGTACAATTGAAGGTAGGCATGGCTTCCGCCCATTTGGTGAAGTAATCAACAGCGACAATAATATATTTGTGGCCGTTGGCAGACTAGGGTCTACATTCCATGAAGTCTATGGCCCACTTACAAAAGGGACCAACGGTGACGACTGGGTGTAACGGAGCAGGAGGTGTCCGGGCCTTGGGGGCAAAAAGTTGGCAGTTATGGCAATGTTTGACCGCAGTGATGCAGTCGGTGAAAAGTGTGGGCCAGAAGTATCCGGCGCGGACGACCTTTTGGGCAGTGGCCATCCCTGAGAAATGGCCTCCGCAAGCACCGCTATGACAGTCATTAAGGACGTGTTCAACTTCCGCGTGGGTAAGGCAACGACGAAGAATTGTGTCAACCCCGCGTCGGTAAAGGACATCGCCTAAGAGGAGATATCGAGAGGCCTGGTGACGGATGCGACGGCGTCCATTACGGGTAATTTTGGGTCTGAACTTCTGCGTGCGCAGGTATAACAAGATATCACCGTACCATGGGTCATCGGATGAGATAGTGAACAAGTGATTGTCGGGTAACTCATCGGAGATTGGTTGGGCCGGGAGAAGGGAAGGGAGATCAGTAATGAGCTGGGCAAGCGCGAGGGCTTTAGTGCTCTTAGGTGTTTTGAAGGTAAGGTCATATTCCTGGAGGATAATGACCCATTTAGAAACACGACCTTGTAGGAGCCGCCGGTTTAGAAGATATACCATGGGGTTAGAGTCAGCGACGACTGTGGTATGACTCATTAAGATATAGTGTCGCAATTTTTGGACGGAAAAGACCACTGCTAGGGTAAGTCTCTCCTCATATGGGTAACGTAGGGGTGGACCAGACAAGGTCTGGCTGACGTAGTAAATGACGTGCTCCTGGTGAGAAGCGTCTTCTTGAACCAAGACTCCAGATACGGCATGCTCGGATGCTGAAACGTAAAGGATGAAGTCTTGTGTGAAATCCGGAGGGGAAATCAGGGGAGCTTGTGTGAGAGCCTTCTTGAGGGCTTTGAATGCAGATTCTGCTTGCTCATCCCAGACGAAGGGTATGTGGGTACGGAGCAGGCGCAAGAAACCGTGAACGGTAGTAGCGTAATCAGGAACAAAACGTCGAAGGAAATTGGATCGCCCCTGCAAACTTTGGAGCTGCCGGAGCATGCGAGGAGAGGGCAGGTCTAAGATGGCTTGGAATTTTAGAGGGTCAACTGTAATTCCTTTCTGGGAAACGATGAAACCCAACAATCGGCCTGCCGGAATGCAAAAGACACACTTGTGTGGGTTCAAGTGGATTTGGTATTTGCGATAACGCAGAAAAACTTGCCGAAGGTCGTTAAGGTGGTTTGATCGTTTTCGGGAACGAGCTGTAAGGTCATCAAGGTAGACTAACAGGATATGGACCAAGTCGTGAAAGCAATAGGTCATGGCCCGCTGGAAAGTGGCACCAGCATTTTTGAGGCCGAAAGGCATGACGTGATAGGCAAAGGTGCCCCATGGGGTAGTAAAGGCAGTTTTGTACTGGTCTTCCTTACGGATCTGAATCTGGTTGTATCCGGAAAAACCATCCATGAAGGAGAGGACTTCATGCCCCGCACACGCATCGATGAGCTAGTCAATAAATGGCGTGGGGAAATTGTCCTTGGGACAAGCGCGGTTTAAATCGCAGAAGTCAGTGCATACTCGAATGGTGCCTTGTTTTTTGTTAACGGGAACGGGGTTTGAAACCCAAGTGGTATAGGCAACAGGATAAATGAACCCTGCCTTGCGCAGCTTCTCAATCTCGGCTTTGACAGCTGGGAGCTTTGAGGGATGAATGGGGCGCTGTTTCTGACGAACGGGGGGTACATCAGGCCATGTGTCAATGTGGTGCTCTATAATGGCGGGGTCAAGACCAGGCATCTCTGTATAGGACCAGGCGAAGACATCACGGAATTCTCAGAAGAGTTTTCTGTACTCCTCAATCTCTTGTTCACTGCAGGAGGCTCCTAAGGCAATGCATTCATTGACGCCAGGAGGGTCAGAGATATCTATGTGGATAACGGGTGAGATATTGGCCATGTTACCCTCCTCGAAGGCGTCAGGAGCAGGAATAGGGTCCTTGAACCAGTCGACCTTGCGGGGGAGGAAGTCTTTGGACTCAACTGTGAATTGGGTAGCTGTGCTAGAGGAGGATTCTTCTAGGATGAAATAGGAACGGTGGTGCATGTCATCCCAGGGATAATCCGGGGCAGTCAGGGCCTCAAGAACTTCCTCATCAGTACAGAAAGTTTGCGTCGTCAAATCGGTTGATGAGGGGGTAGTGGTTGAAGAGATCATATAGATGATATTAACTTCTCCAGAAGGGGGAGAAACTGGGGGGTAGATCTCCTCAATGGTGGGTGGTGCCGTCTCAAGATCTAGATTGTTCATCTCATAGAGAGCCGCTCTGTAATCCGGGAGATCGGGACAATGATGTGAATAATGCCCGTAAATACCGCATATGGCGCAGGGGTGGTTGGTATGTAGGGACTTATCTTTAGGCTTGGGAGTGGGGTTTAGTTCGACAGTTGGGATGTTGGGGTCATCGTCGAGCATCTGCATGTGCTTCTACAATGCTGGTAACTGTGGGCATTGGTGGGTTGCATGGCCCAACTCGTCACACAGCGAGCATTTGGGAGGAGCACGAAACACTGGAGGGTTTTTTACTGTCTTGGGAGGTGGTACAGCAGTGTAAGGTTGTGGACCTCTGCCCCCAGTGGGTTTGGGAGTAGGAGGGGGAGTCGTGGAGGACGAAGGGGTAGAGACACCGGGAGGTGGCTGAGTGGTAGTAGCCATGGGTTGCACCGGTTGGAGGACGACATCTGGTGTCGGCGGGCGAACAGGAGGTGAAAGATACCATACGGGTAATCCCAAGGTTAACCCAGGGAGGCTAAGGGTAGCCATGACCGGGGCGCTTACTACTCCCGATGGAGGGACTAGGAAGGGGATCGTATGGATGGGTGTAACACCAATGTGGCTAGGTACCAATGGTGGTTTTGGAAATAAGGGTGGTTGATTATTAGGTGGTTGGTTATCGTGGGATAAGGTACATAAGTCAGACACTTCGGGCGTAGATGACGGGGGAGGAATGGATTGAAAGGTGGAGGTCATCGACGCGTCTGAGTAGACTCCAGGCCCCGTAGAGGAAACAAACGAGGTGGTGGCACGAGAAACAGGTTGTTCAACCATGGGGAGAACATTTTCAGGTGCCGCGGGAGCACTGGGATCATAGTAGGTGAGCTGGTCAACCTTAACCACGCGTCCCTCATGGGGGAACATCATGGTGCGAAAGACGGAAGAGGCAACCGCCCGCATGGCATACATGTAGCTGTGGCCAAGTAAAAGGTTATAATCCAATTGGGCATTGATTACCTCAATGTCAATGAGTACAGTTTTGCCACCTAACTGGACGGGGACATTGGCTAGGAGGCCTTGGGGCTGAGCCGAACGACCGTCATAGGCACGTAATGCAGTGGTGGACTGCTGGAGAGTGGGGGATCCCAACTTCTGCCACACGAATGTAGACATGACGCATGTGGAGGCACCTTCATCGATGATGCATCGATGGATGACAAGATTCCGAATGGAAACAGAAACTTGGAATGCTAGGGTGGAAGGCAGGCGAGGTTCAGACTGGTCTAAATCAAATGCCATCAAATTCGAATCATTTGGGTCAATCCCCCCAATGGCGGAGAGTAAAGTCTTGCGCTGGGAAGGGCAGTTCTTCAAGACTTCTAACGCAGACATGGCTGCGGGAGATTGGGCTAGGTCGTCTACAATGTTGTAGTTTGACGCAGTGCGCGCATTGGGGTTATTGTTGATACGACGAAGTGGGAAACGAGGGGCTTTGGGAGCGCCATCTAGTGGAGGTGGAGGAATACGTAACGCTTGATATGTGGGATGGGTGTTGGTGGGTTTATCAGTGGGAGGTGCTTCAGTGGTGGAGCCATATTGGTTCCGACAGGTCTGAAGGTTGACGTCAGCGGATGACATCATCAACAAGTGGTGGGTTCCTGAGTCAAACATGGGTTGATCAGGGGCAGCGTACGTGATCTGCTGTTGGGGTTGCACGTTGGCTTGAGGGGGAGCCAACGGCTGAGTGTTCACGACGCCTTGGGTCGGTAATGGGTTTTGCAGCACCAAAGGTGGCTGCTGAGGTTGAGGGGGGTTAGGAGGCGCCTGAGGAGCTGCTTTCCCTTGGCGGTGGGCATCGTCAACCCAGAGCTGCCGAGCTCGCTCTAAGTGTGGGAAAGCATGCGTGTAGTGTCCATAGACCCCGCAAATAGAAAAAGGGTGGTTCATTCGCAAATTGGGGTTTTTATCCTGCTTGGGCGGGCGATCAGGGTTTTGATTAGCGGGGGCCGCATTGTTGTTGTCGGGGGGATTAGCCGGTTGACCAGCTTGGTCTGCAGGTTGGTTGTTCCCACGATTACGGCCTTTGCCGCGGTTCTGTTGGCCCTGGTTACGTGGGTTGTTCTAGTTTTGATGCAGGTTTTGTTGGGCGTAAACTTGCCCTTGGGCAGCAGGGGGATTTTGAGGTTGCGCAGGTGCGGGAGCAGGCTGCGGGGGATGATATGTAGGTTGAGGCTGAGCAGGTGCAGCAACTTGAAGGGGTTGTTGATATGGCTGCGGAGTGGGTTGTGGGTTTGCCGCAGGGGCTGCCTCTAGCGGATAATAAATGGGTTGGGCTTGTGAAGGCGCAGGAGCTGGGGCAGCCTGCTGATGGTAGTAAGGCGGAGGTGCGACTGGGGGGGGCATAAGCAGGAGTCGCATGACCGAAACACTGAGGAGGACATGAGGGTCCATGGTGGTGGTGATGTGTCATGGGAACATACGAGTTGGTTGCTCCAGACTGTGAGGTAGCCCGCGAAAGGTCGGGGCCAGGGGAAGGACGTGCAATAGAAAATGGTTGGGGATGCGAAGAAACACGGCCAATGATACCGTCTGCAGCGTGGGATGCCCCCGACGCATCATGCTGGGAGGACTCACCGCGAGGGGTGTCAGGTATAATGGTATAAAGGTAACCCGACTGGGCGTAAATGAGGTCGAACTGTTGAGCCTTAAGGATGGCCTCTTCTTCAGACTGGGGTCTTTCTGATGCCACATCCTTAGCAATAACAGGGAGAAGGGATTTGAGGAACCAATCTAGGAAGATACGGTCGTCTAGTTTGATCTTGCATAAGCTACGGCGTCGACGCCACTCATGGATGTGGTCCGTGATATGGGTAGCCGTGTTTTGTCTGCAGGATAGGAGGATCTCAACGCCTGTGTCATAGCGGACAGGCAACTGGAAGAACTGCAGGAAGGTCGAGGCAGGGGAAGCAAAGGTGGCATGGGTCCCATGAGGTTGCTCGATATACCACTTGGCTGCAGAGCCAGTGAAGGTGCGTTGTAAGAGACGGAGGTGAACAGAGTCATCCACTATGGAGTTAGAGGAACACCATAGGTGGAAAGACATGATATGGTTTTGTGGGTCCTCACCGGCCTTGCCCTTGAACTTAGGGATGTCAGAGGGGAGCTTGGTAGGCATATGAGGCCACGCGGGGTCGTGTCGGATAGGGTCGTTGGTCAATCTGGCCAGGTCAGGTAGGTTGAGGCTAGCCATGAATGGCAAACTGGAAGAAGGATGTGACACAGTAGTGGGTTGGACCAAGTTAGGGCCCATGCCCCCTAGTGGAGGGATGGGATTTTGGATGGTGCCCCCAAGTGGAGGGACTAAGGTGGTGGAGGATGGTCCGGCACCACCATGGGTAGTGTGAGCCACTGATGTAGTGGGGATAGGGATTCCCGCTGCGGGAATAGGTACCGTAGGGGAACGGTAGATGGGAGTCCCATGGAGGGCATACCCAAAACAGGTGTAGTAACTGGTGTAGTGGTGGATGTGCCACCAATGGTCCCTATAACAAAAGGAGTAGAAGTCGTGCCAGCCATGGGGCTAGTAGGGGCAGTGTAAATAGGGTTCTCAGACTCTTCGTCAGAATCAAAGGTAAAGTAAGGAGCGTCAATATCTGGTGATGGAGTCCTATGTCGCTGACGAGTGGAGTCAAGTGACAAGGCTCTAGATCTGTGATGAGTGGTATCAACAGATGATGATCGGAATCTATGACGGGTGGTGTCAAGAGAACCGTGCTGTGGGGGCTCACCCCTGAGGCGCCGAGAATGTCTCGGGGACTCAATGGTGACAGATGGTGGCAAATCTATGTGGGTTGAGGTGAGTATAAAAACAGCTCAAAAAATCCTAATGCAACCGAGTGTGCAGAAGGAGAGCTTAAAAACAAGGCACTCAGGCCAACAACCAACTCAAAACACCCACTGCAATAGCTGTGCTATGATAGGTGGAGTATCAACAAAGATGGTCAGAATACCAACAAGCAGCAGGTTTCCTAAAAATAAAAAATGGTGGACTCACTAGACCAAAGGGAGGTAAAGGAGCATGCAAACACCTAACTAAAAGTATTCTGACTCAACTAAACATATCCTCTGCAAGGTGATGAAATCCAAGTTAGACAATATGAGTAGAAAAGCCAAGTGGCTATGATATCCCCCTACCGGGAGGGACACCGGGTAGTCAATCCTAGAAGAATGGCAACTAAGATACCCCGTTCATGACACGTCCAGAAAGGTGAATCTGCCATTTAGTCCGTTTACCGCAATACCCCTATACAAGGATATCCCGCGAACCGCGAAAGGTAGGCCTTCGGTTACTGAATGGAGTGCGGTATTCCACTCAGGCCTCCGGAACCAGTCTCTCGACTTCAACCCTCCTAAGGGAGAGGCCCTCTGATAAACTGGTCGTGACCGTGCCAAAAAGTACTAGGGGATTTTGGTTCCCTATTTGGACAACAACTATGTCTCAAGTGTAAGTGACCGAGGGGTGTTATTGGAAGCCTATCCCCCCGACCCTACCTAACTACAAAGATTCTTTTGTGTTCCCCAAGTGGGGTTAAAATGTTGGTTCAGTTAGGTACTTTTTAAGGCTCACTTGAATTATGTGACAGAGTGTGTGCTCGTGAGGTGATGAACCCAAAATAGAAGTGCCACAAGGGGGGGCAACTTCTTAACTATCAATAATACTGGAATTGAAACTTTAACTTGCAAAATTTTCTGATTTAAAAATACTGAAATTTTAAAAGAATTCTGTAAAGGGAACATAAATTAAGTTGCAAAAAGGCTGTAAGGTAGTGGGACTGCAGGTAGGACAGAGGGCTGTTCAGATGCAGAAAATATTGCAGCAAAAGGGGCTGGGCTCAAAACAGTAAAAATGCAGAAATCAGACCACGGGTCTGTGGTGAATCAGAACAGACAGACCGCGGGTTTGAGGGAAACAGATGCGGTCAGGTCGCGGCTTTCGGGCCAACAGACGCAGTCGGGACACAGGAAACGAGGAAAAAGACGCAGTCAGGTCGCGGCAAAAGGGCTAACAGACGCAGTCGGGACGCGGGAAAATGGCCGACAGGCGCAGTCAGATCGCAGCAAACAGGATGATTAGCCGCGGTCGGATCGCAGGTAACAGACTTGAATCCGCCGGCAGGGCGTCGGAAACAGTCTGAGATCCGCTGTCGGGTCGCAGGTAAGGGCCTGAAAGACGCGGTCGGGACGCGACTGCAGAGGGAAAAAACGTGATGTACGGCGGCCGAAAGGGACAGCCGAAAGGGAAAAAATTTAAAACGGAAACCAGAAATTCAAAATCTAGGGGAGTCGTCAAAACTGTAGCTAGGGTTTTACCCCTAGATTGTCCAAATGAGCACCTACTAAGGAGAATGGACTCCTTAGTAGCAGTTCAGTAAATGTAAATAATTAAGCTAAAACAGGAATAGAAACTACTCTAAACCATGCATGAAACATAAACAACAAATTTAAATAATGGCTTTTTGTATTGATATTACCTCCAATGTGGAGGTTGATGAAGCTCCTTGCAATGTCCAAGAGGGTTGCTCCAAGCTCCAATGTGCTCCTTCTCTTTCTCCAATGGTGGGAATGGGCCAAAAGTGGCTCTCAAGGTGAAAGTAGTTCAATGGTGAACTAGGGTTTCGAGAGAGATTTTGGCAGAGTAAGGGTATACTTGACCGTGGATATGGAATAAGGGATCTCCATCACCTATTTATAGTTTTTTGGTGGTGGAGTGCTGACCCATGGTTTTAGGAAACACATGGTTTAGGGCAGCTGTATAGGGTTTTTTCCTCCTTTTCCTCATTATTTTATATTTTTTATTCCTTTTTAGGGGATTTTTGCTATTTTTGGAGGAAAAGGGGGTTTTTTAGCCTTTTTGAGGCTATTTTGATGGTTTTGTGGCCTTTTGGAGGCATTTTAGGCCCTTTGGAGGCTTTTTAATGGGATTTTAAGGGAAATATGGTAGGAAAATGGACGAATGAGTCATATAATGTGGTAGATGAGGTAGTGAACACTTTTTGGGTGTTAACAGATTCTGGGTTCGATCCCCAGCGGAGTCGCCAAAACTGTAGCTAGGGTTTTACCCCTAGCTTGTGCAAATGAGCACCTACTAAGGAGAATGGACTCCTTAGTAGCAGTTCAGTAAATGTAAATAATTAAGCTAAAACAGGAATAGAAACTACTCTAAAACATGCATGAAACATAAACAGCAAATTTAAATAATGGCTTTTTGTATTGATATTACCTCCAATGTGGAGGTTGATGAAGCTCCTTGCAATGTCCAAGAGGGTTGCTCCAAGCTCCAATGTGCTCCTTCTCTTTCTACAATGGTGGGAATGGGCCAAAAGTGGCTCTCAAGGTGAAAGTAGTTCAATGGTGAACTAGGGTTTCGAGAGAGATTTTGGCAGAGTAAGGGTATACTTGACTGTGGATATGGAATAAGGGATCTCCATCACCTATTTATAGTTTTTTGGTGGTGGAGTGCTGACCCATGGTTTTAGGAAACACATGGTTTAGGGCAGCTGTATAGGGTTTTTTCCTCCTTTTCCTCATTATTTTATATTTTTTATTCCTTTTTAGGGGATTTTTGCTATTTTTGGAGGAAAAGGGGGTTTTTTAGCCTTTTTGAGGCTATTTTGATGGTTTTGTGGCCTTTTGGAAGCATTTTAGGCCCTTTGGAGGCTTTTTAATGGGATTTTTTGGGATTTTAAGGGAAATATGGTAGGAAAATGGATGAATGAGTCATATAATGTGGTAGATGAGGTAGTGAACACTTTTTGGGTGTTAACAGCTTCGCTATCTTGTTCAATAGGCTATGGTGGAGTAGTTGGAAAGATGTCTTCATCGACATGATGGGAATCATGCAATGGCCATTCCTCAAACTGAACACTTCTCTCAAGAAATGTATGCATGGTAGATAGATCTAGCAATTTGTAGGCCTTTACACTCAGTGCATAACCGACCAGTATGCACTCTTTTCTTTGTGGCTTTAAGGCTCTCCTCTTCTCGGATGGAATCCTTGCCCAAGATTTGGATCCAAAGACTCTCAGATGAGACACATCTGGTTTGTATCCCATCCATGCTTCGAAAGGAGTTTTACCTTGTAGTCCTTTGTGAGGAACTCTATTCTAGAGGTAAGCAACATAATTGATAGATTTTTCCCAAAGTATAGGAGACAATCCTTTAGACTTGAGCATGCAAGTTTCCATCTCTTTCAAGGTTTTGTTCTTTCTCTCTGCTACACCATTCTGTTGTGGTGTGTAAGGAACAATGTGTTGCATATCAATACCCTCATCTGCACAAAATAACTGAAACTCATTCTTCACATAATCTCCTCCATTGTCAGTACTAATGATCTTCTTATCAGTGGAATTTTCTACAGAATCTTTAAAAAACTTGAATTATCCAAAGACTTTTGACTTCAACTTAAGAAAATATACCCAACTGAATCTAGAATAATCATCTATGAATGTTAAGATGTATCTTGCATTATTCAAAGATAGGTGAGGAAGAGGTCCTGATATATCACTATGAATGAACTCAAGAGGTGATGAGGCTCTCTTTTCCTTTCCTTTCTCAAACTTTTGCTCTGGATGCTTTCCAATCAAGCAACCTTTACAGGTGCCTTTAGAAAATTTGATATTCGGAAGCCCTTCAACCATTTTCTGATTGTGCAATTCTTGCAAATATTTGTAGTTGAGTTGCCCAAACCTCTCATGCCAAAGTATGTTCACTTCATTTGCATGACTAAGAAGTGCACTTTGTTTTGAGTAAGGTAAGAAGTGAGAAAAATCATAGAGTTTATAATGGTGATCTGCAATGCCTTGTGCAATGATCTTCCTAGATGAGATATCTTGGATTTCAACCGCATTAGGAGTAAATATTACCTGCTTGGGAACTCCTGTATGGGTCATTTGGTATGGTTAGATGTAAGAGTAGGCACATAGAGTACATCATTGAAGTACCCATGATCCAGATTGATCCTTCCTATCCCTTTTGAGGAAACTTCAGAATCATCTCCCATCAGAATAAAAGGCCTAGCAGTGGGTTCGAATTTAGTGAATAGATCCTTTCAAGCAAACATGTGTATGGATGCTCCAGAATCTATGATGAAGGAGGATTCATTCGAAGTGCCAATAATGAGTGCATGACACCTCTCTTTGTCCTCTAATTTAGGATCAACTTCTTTTCTTCTAGCATTTGCAGGTATGAGAAGATTGTTTTTCTCTAGAAGTTGGGCTATGAGATCAATGGTCTTCTTCATGCAAGCATTTTTAGGATGAAAACCTCTATTAAAATATGGATATTTGGTATTCTCTTTCTGGTTTTGCTTTCCTCTCTTTGGATGAGGACCCTTTTGAGTGTTTGGGATTCTCCCTTGACTTCTGCTCATAAGGTTTCTTTTCCTTACCCTTCTGCTTACTTTTTCCATTCACATTCTTTCATTCTCCTACAGTAAGAGCTTGATCTCTCTTTGGTTTTATCACTCCCATCTGCACCAATTTGTCTTTCTCCTTTGAGAGAGAGAGAGGATGAATGCATCTAAAGTGGGAATTTTCCAATTTGGGATGGAAAGATTTGTTGTTTGGAAGGTGGATACAAACACAGAATAGTAGGAACCCAATTTTGAAAGAATAGCAAGGATAAGCTGCTTGTCATCCTTCTCAATTCCACATAGCTTTAGCGGCACAACCAAGTTATTGAACCTTGTGAAGAAATTTGTGATAGATTCAAAATTGCTGGGGCTCAGTGAGATCAAATCATTTTCCAATTGATGTCCTCTCAAATCATCCTGTTTCCCAAATAAGGATTTGAGCTTTGTCCAAACCTCCTTGGGAGATTTCAAATCCGTGAGATGAAAGAGTAGATATTTGGAAATGTTGAGGAGTAGCAATCCAACTGCTTCATCAAGTTTGTTTAGATACTTAGCTTTTTCTATAGCATCATTTGGTTCGACCTGAGTCCCATGTAACACTCTATGGAGACCTGTGTTGAGAATGAATATCTCTACTTTTCCCTTCCATTCGAAGTAGTTGAAGGATGTGAGTTATTGAATCAAGGAGAGATCCATATTAGCTGCTGAATGTGCTTCTGATGATGGAATAACCTGTAAAAACAATGAAATTTATGTGGAGGATTGTTATGGAATCTATTGAACACTACTTTAGGATAGTAGGAACTTTTATCTGGATCATTCACACCTGGATAGACCTCAAAGGATTTATCTAATGAATTCAATGCAATGGAACCAAGATTTGCTGTGGAAATCCAGAGGCTTATGGTGCTCTACTGAAAAACAGTTGCTCAATAAACTGCTGCAACTGCTGCTACTACTGCAACTACTGCTACTACTCGCAACTTCAAAAGATCTCACAAGCTCTGATGCCATTTGAAATTCCACAGGGGTAGATCACTAAGCTTGAAAAAACCTCACAATTTAACTGTGTTAATTGTAGAGAAGAATTAGCAAGAAGTATGATCGAATTCACTCATAAACTCAAAAGATGTGAGAAAATTATTGTTGATACATTCATTAGTAGTAAGTTGGAAAAAATATGATAATACAATAGAATGAATTCGATACCCCTAGGAGAGTTTGAATTCTCCTCAAGTCATGGCTTAGTTTGCATTGGAACCATCTCCCGATAATGTCTAGTGGCCACCGATGGTTAATGATCAGTCAACCGGAGTAGAACTGAGCATAACTAAACCATGTGGGAACCAAAATAGGGAAGGAGACTCCAAGGAGGGTGCATACTAGATGTCATGGGTCAAGGAGGGAGCTCCTACACTCAGTAGCAGTCAACTAGGAGCTTCAGTCAGTTAAATGAGCAATCAAGGGGACAAGGTTCCCTAAATCATGGAACTGACTGATAGATATCCTAAATCTGTGCAGGAGGGCGCATTTGTAACTCCAGTGATGGAAACAAGGGCGTATGAGTGGCTAGGAGGGATAATAATGGCCAGAAACAAGCTCCAGAGGGCCCAGAATAGGGACTAGGTGCTAGGAGACTCCACTGCTGATGCATGGATACATGCAATGCTGCATGGAAATCATGCATGCATGCAGTGCATGCAAAACCAAGATGATGATGGTGAGAATATTCCAACAGTTAGGAATGATTATTTGATGCCAAGGTTATTCAACTTTTCCAATAGATACAGGAAGATCTAAACCCCCCTACAATATGTCCTTCGTAGAATCACACATTACGATATAAATGGCACGCCTTTTTGTTGCAAAATTCTACTTTAAAATGAAGGATGTTAAAGAAATTGCATTCATCCCCCATAATGGGTAACTTTAGCTTTCAAAAAAACATATGAATGGGTCAAGCATTCATAATTTTGGGACATGAAGAATGACATTTATACTTCCATGGTTGAGTGTAGAATGGGTCAAAGGAACAACTATGAAACAATGAAGCTACTCAAGGCATTGCAACTCCTACTTATCCATACAAAGATATGGGATGACATTTCCATGGGTGTTTATCATTAGGCTATCTAAAGTAGGAAACAAGTATGTCATCATGGTGGTTGTTAGTTTTCTTTCTAAATATGCCCACTTTTGTGACTTACAACACCCATTTAATATGTTAAGAGTTGCACAAGTCTTCATAGATCATATTTTTAAACTACATTGCAATGCCTTATTCAATTATTACATAACATGATCCTACATTCCCTAGCAAATTTTGGCAAGAGTCATTTAAACTACGGGGCACCCATTTGAAATGAGAACACCGTATAATCTCCAAATAGATGGTTAAATAGAAGTGGTTAATGAGTTATTGGAAACTTATTTGAGATGTTTTTCATTAGACTTGAGAACAAGATTGTGTAATTATATTTTGAAGCTCTTATTGGGGAATATATGTAGTTATATATTGGTTTGTACTACAAAATTGTGTAATGTGTTTGTTGCTTTCATCATGGTCGATTTGTGTGAGTATTCATTCAGTTCATGATTGTTGTTATGTTTATCTAAGGCACAATAATTCAACATTATAGAACTATTAGTTTGTATTTAAACAAGATAAATTTCAGGATTGTGTTAAAATAGAAATGTTTAGTTTGGATTTCTAAGTGGCTTTATTAATTCTATAGTTTGTGTGTAATTATCAATTACATTTCATTTAATTTTTTAATTTTGGTTATGAACACACACAAAAAAAAATCATTGATCCTAAATACATAGAAATAAAATAACTGCTAAAGCCATAGGGATCATCTAATTAAGGTTGCAATCCTAATTTGGATATCTTCACTTTTAAAGCAATCCATGTGAATATTAAATCGAGTCAATCATCCACTTCAACATAACCTATAACTCTATGACTCATATAATCAACTCTCTTAATCTAATCAACTTTGTTGTCTATTTCCCTCTTCCTTTATATCTCCTTTTCTCCTCATTTACTGAATTATTTTAAAAAAAAGAGTGATGAATCCACTTTCCTTCCTAACTCTAAATATCAAACTCTCAAACTCCCCTCCTTATGATAATGTGATGTCCCACTTTGACCATCTCCTTCTCATCCATATTGGCTCTTAAATATTTAAAATCTACAACTTAACTAATTTCTATATTTTGTAACCTAACCAACTTTTACTCTAGATTGGTCTTTGAATTTTTTGTCATATGCCACTCTCGCTAAATCAAATATTGCATGGGAACAATAAGAGGGTCACCTTAGTTCTTCAATCACGAGTTTTATTTTATTATAATAATAGGGATAGGGATAGATTGTTATAATATGATTCTTGACGGCCATTGTATTGAAAGCTGTTGTATTGTTAGCTTCCTTATGTGGTTTACATAAAAGTCATCGGTAAACCATTTTGACAGTTATCTAAAAAGTGAAGTGAACAAACGCTGTTTTTCTACTACTTTGTTCACAATCCTTCGTCGCTAGTGTCCATGCATAAAAATCAGAATTCACAACTCTCTTGCACGAAACACAATTTTCTTTATGTGATTGGATGTTGACTGGGAATATAGAGGATAAATCGGTTATCATATTCTTGCAAGTTGTTAGTCAAAGTGGTGATTAGTTCGAATTATAATTGAAAACTAAGTCACTAGAGCCATAGCGATAGCTATCTTCTGAAACTTTCGAAACAAGAGGTCGCCAGCTGTGGCCAGGTTGGAATGCTATTATCATCAACCCATTCCTTCGGCCTTCCAGTCAAACTCCCACAAGGTGGTCCTGCGGACTTGGAGGCGGTCCATTAATTTTTCCCACCTGTACTACTGCTCCATTGACCATTCCCTAAGTGTATTCATAAATTGAATCATAATGGAGCGCAAGAGATCGAGAAGATCATTAAGTTGCCCCTTCCCTGCAACTTGCTTTCATGTTACTGTAGTTCTGCCTCCCGTCGCTGTGCTTAGCCCAGCACTCAACAGAGATTGTTTTCATGTTACTGTAGTTCTGCCTCCCATCTCTGTGCTTAGTTCAGCACTCAACAGAGATTGTTTTCAGTAAGATAGCTTATTAGACTAGTTCTCATGTGCAGAGAGGTATAGAAAGCTTTCAAGTCAATTCAATTAGAGAAGCTGTCTGTAGAAGAGTTTGATTGATGCTTGGTGAATGTGAGGCCGCCCTATGGGGATCTACTGCGGCCAACGCAGAGGAATTATGACCATTACTGCTATGGCGATGCTGTCTTCGTATCTTGGCTTCTTCTTCTTATTCGCCCAGTGAGAATTTCCAAGGTTCAGTATTACAGATACAGGTGATTGAGGTGAAGTTGTCTTCTGTAGTTGTAATTACAGATCAGATGGAGAAAAGGACGACCAAGACGTCAGGGATCAGGCCGAATCCAAGAAATGGATCACTGCATAGACATGGAGGCCACATGAGCAGCTCTGCAGCAGCAGGTGGTGTTCATGGAACACCTCGCAATTTCAATCTCAAACAACAAGATGATCGTCATCATGAGAAAAGCTTCCAAAGATCCCGGAGCTTCTCTGGGCGCACTTCTCAAACGGAAAAGAATACGATGAGAAGGCCGAAGACACATCCAGAGCTTCTGAATATGGATGATCACAACATGAAGCTGAAGATGAATAATCCGGTGGATCAGGCATTAAGCGCCAATAAGTTGCTGGCGAATGTCACGGTTGAGCAGAGCAGTGGCCCCCTGCGTTTATTACTCTCTAAAGATGCAACAGTGGAGGATGTGATTAAAACCACCCTCCTTCTTTATGCTAAGGAAGGGCGGAGGCCACTTCTCTGCAATGATCCCACTTTGTTTGGCCTCCATTACTCACAATTCAGCATCGACTGTAAGTATTTCAATTTGTTTTTGTCTTGTAAAAACTGTAAGTAGATCACTGGTTATAGTCAAATTGGTAATCACTGGTGAAAAAACGTCAAGAATATGTATTTCGAGCACTTCAAGCTTAGCACTTTCAAGATTCCTCTAAATCTAGCTAGGCTGTCTTTAATTTGCGCAGTCGTTGATGGGTTATGGGTTTATTTTATTCCATTCCAATTGATTGAACTAAATCAATAATTTAGTGTTTTTTAACATTAAATGGATTTGGATTGCAGGTTTACATCCAGGTGATAAGATCAAGGACTTGGGTTCCCGCAAATTCTTCTTATATTCGAAGGCTACAACAAAAGACAGCTGTAGACTAAGCTCCCAGAGCAGAGATATGGCTGTCACAGCGCGTTCATCCTCATCTGGGAGAGAGATTCAGAATATTTCGAGAATAGCAGAGCCGTGGTACAACAAGATTATGCAGTGCCTTTTGTTGCCGGCTTAATCGTGTGTATCGCAAGATTTTCTCACTCTAGAATATTAGATGTGAATCGATAGGAGGTTTTGTTGTGAAATCTTCAAAGGAAGATCCCGAGAATTAAGATGTGTATTGGAATAGCTGAGTTATTAATTTCATTTGACTTTGCATTTAATGTAATTGAAGTTACTTGTTCAGACTTCCAGCATGGGCGGCTGGGCCGACTTTGAGTGGGAATTTTTCTTGTAAAGTCTTACCATCCTAAGAAACAAACAGGTTTATAATTAAGTTTAATTTTAATTGTGAAATATAATGGACTTAAATTGTAATTTTACCTAGTACATTGAGATTTTTATGGACATGGAAAAATACAATTATCAATAAATTAAACAAACTTTTGAAATTATTTTAGGGATATTCATAATGATTTATGATTTATAAGTATTATTTATATTCATAATTCATTTATCTTTTCTTTAGGTCTGATAGACCAAAAGGTCTCATTGCAAGTTAATCATCATTATCATAAAGTTTTATATAGTTTTGCTAAAATTAATATTAAAATGAATATTTCAAAATTAATAAATTAATTTTGAATTTTTAAAAGTGCAATTTTTATTTTATAATTAGCTAAAATATATGAAAAAACTAAATTCATCTAGTTTTATTTACAAATTTCAGTCAAAAAAATTAATTTTAAAAATTAAAATCTATAAATAAACAAGTGTTTATATGTACTAAATTGTAATAACTGATTTTATTAATAAATATGTTCTTAATCCGAGAGGAGTAATCTTTGACTCCAAGGGGAACAAGCATAGAGAGTTTGCTTGGGGCATTGGAAAAAAGATTAATAATGGAGCGGAATGGCTCGGTCTTATCAACGGTCTGGAGATTGCTAGAGACCTGGGAATCGAGAATTTGGTGGTTTTAGGGGACTCGTTAATTGTCATTAGAGAAGCTAGAAATATAGTCAAAAGCTGGAAGAGCCCTTCCTTTAAGATGCACTCTCTCCTAAACAACATTAACAAGGAATTCAAAGACGTCAAATTTCTCCATATCTTGAGAGGCCTAAATAGGCAAGAAGATTGCATGGGCAACAAAGACGTTAGGCTCACCTATGGATCTCTAGAATGTGATCATGCCATTTTTTACAACTCTTGGATCCCCTAGCCTCTATTCTCATCCTAGAACAACGGTTTCCCATCTTACTATGGTTTTATTAATCTCTAGTTGTCATGCACAATTTTTTTTTGGAACTATAAACACGCCAACTTCCTGCCATCCGGATTTGCTCTGGATCCTCACACACTCTATTAATTGTTGTCGGACAGTATGCCAGATGGACGACATGCAAAGCCTTGACATATTTTAATTCTTGAAGGGATGGCCATTGTTCGCATCAGCCCTTGCTCTGTTCGCCCTTGACCTCGCTTCGTAGGAATTTCTTGTTTTCGAGCACACTCTGTCTAGTGCGGGGTTTATTGCATTTCCATGGATCACCTTATCCCTAGGTCTTTTCCATAGGATGGCTATGAGGTTTATGCGAATTGTCTATGTTGCAACAAACCCATTAGAATCCCTCTTAGCACCTGCAAATGGGCTCTTCCGTTGGCCGAAGGAGATAATTGCATTCCGATGGATGACGAGCAGGTCAAATCCCCCATGCTTGGCCTTTTCCATGGTCAGGTGAGGTCCGAACGGTCTCATGGACATGAACAGAGGCAAGGTAACAAGCATGATTTCGGGGAAATCATGAAGCACATTCAGGATTTGGAAATTCAAATTCGTCTGGTAAGAAATGAGAACTTGGAATTTAAGAGGGCACTAACCCAACTCTTCTCCCTAGCTCAAGCAACCCACACGGAGGTCAAACTCCAAAACAGTAAATTTGCTGAGAAGGAGGAGCATCTGGAAGAAACTCTGGGTCTCTTTTATCCCCATAAGGTTCGTAGGAATTCAAATTTTGATGTTGTGAACAATAAAATTGAAGAACTCATGAGGAAGATGGAAAAGCTTAAAAAGGTTATGGCACACTCTGGTACTCATGTCGTCCTCAGCAACGAAAAGAAGGGGATCGCAGAGTCTGAAGGCGCGGTCCTGGACATTGGTCTCCACCCTTAGCAGCTCGACGATTGGCTTCTCACTATTTTGGTTATGTTATGCTTCTACCTATGTCTTTTTGGATTTTTCTGTTGTTTTTTTGGATACTACAGGCTAGGAACACTATGAATGTTTAACACTATTTTAGAAATTTCCAGTTTCCAGCCCTTTTTGTATAAGATAGTTCTTTAGTCATGTTTTATTTATGCATTCTCCTACTTGGACATTTTGTAAGGTGTTATAGTCTTCATAGAACATGGAAATTTCATAACAGTTATAAGTTTGAGAAAGATGAACAAGGAGTGATGGATGCTACCCTTCCAAGTCCTTTAAATTAATATAAATCTCACATTAATTAAAATGAAAATGGAGTAATTTTGAAATAATAAAAACATTTATATAATTAATCTCTTAAAAATAAAAATATATAATATTTAAAAAAGTATCATAAATTAAGAAATAGGAGAGATAAAATTATTTTTCGCTATTTTTATGATAACTTTTTCTCCTGAACTTGGAATTTGTCTGCCCCAAACAATTGGGGCGGAATATCGGAAAACTAAAAACACAAAAGTTGTAGCTCTCATCTAGACCTTTCCAATAGTACCAAGAGAGTCAAATTCAGAGTTTAGGGGAGAAAGTTATCACAAAAATAACAAACAATTATTTTCTCTCTCTCTCCTATTTTTTACTTCTAATATTTTTATAAAATATTATTTATTTTTATTTATAAGAGATTAATTATATAAATGTTTTTATTATTTCAAAATTACTCCACTATCATTTTAATTAATGTGATATTTATATTTTACAGAACTTAGAGTAGTGATAATATAAAATACTCTATATTTATTATTTCAAGTATATGTATTATATTTCGAAAAGGCCGATCATGACAATCAATCAGGGAACCCTAGCGATCGAGCTCTGGCAGAGAAAGAAGCAGGGCGGTTCGATAGAAGCAAACTGGATCGCGAGCCGAGGGGGATATCGAGGGTGGCAGCAAGGTTTTTCTGGCATGGCGCCATTAGGAGGGGGTGGATCCCCCTCCCACTCCCAGCATAGGTAGGAATGGGCACGAGATACAACAAAGAACCAACTGGAAATTGAAATGAAGGGAGAAAGGAAAAATGATTTTGAGTGAAAAAAGACCCAAGGGGGGTATTTACCCAAATCTGCAGAAAACCCATCTTTGCAGATCACTTCAGAGAAGTTGAGGGAATGAGTGGAACATTGGAAGGAGAAAGCCCGTATTGGCAAATTCATTGGTATATGGCCAAAGGAGAAGGACTTGCTCAAATTGATCAAGGTGACATGGAACCCTAAAGGACATTACGATCTACATCTTGGGGCTAAAGGTTTTTTCACCATCATATTTTTCAACCAGGAAGATAGAGATTGGATTTTGGTGGGCGAACCATATTTTTTCTATTCATCCGGATTGTTTCTTCATCTGTGGAAAGAGAGGTTCAACCCTGATACTGAGGATATGAGTATAGCCCCAGTCTAGATCAAGATTTATTCTCCTCCATGTGAATATTGGGAACCAAAAATTCTGGAGGCCATTGGGAATACCCTAGGAAAATTTGTGAAGGTATCAGACCAAACAAAACAACAAAGGTACACAACCTACGCCAGGATATGTGTGTATATGAACTTATTGCAAGAACTGTTGGAAGCAATCAATCTAACCTGGGAAGATGAAGACTGGGTACAACCGATGGATTATAAATAGTTACCTTTCAGATGTAGACAATGCCATGAGTATGGGCACCTAGGAAGGGATTTCCCAACTCTCCACCCTAAAACAAGCCCAAGCAAGGAGAACAAGGAAAAAGAAAAGGACAGTGAAGGGTCCACACAAGTTTAGAATCGGAATAAATAAGGAAGAAGAACTAATAATCAACCCCATCCACTAGCATTTTTTACCCCAAAAATCCGACAGCATAGATGTCCAATTTTCGACATCTTGTTGTCGACTATCTGACAAATCCCATATTTTTTTAATGTCAGTTGGAATTTGGCTACAATCTGACATCTTACAGGCCCGTCGGATATCCGACGCCTCTTCTGTCGGATAGTAAGTCGAATATCCGACAACAAGCCTATCTTAAGATGGTCAATACCCAACGTTTTGTGCCATTGGAGGTATGGCAGGAACGTCGGATGTCAGGGTGGGTAGAGTTGGATATCCGATGCTCATATCCGTTGGTGGAATGGCATGAACGTCGGATATCTTCATATGTAGAGTCAGATATCCGATGGATATAGGAAATTTACAAAAAAATTCACTATTTTTTTGTCATCGTGATCATGCCATCCATCAAATTGAAGACAATTCCCGAACCAATTTTTTTTTTATAAATTTTATTAATAACCATTTTGGTACTTTGGTCCAAATGTTTTTTCTAACTCATTGTTTCTCGATATTGTGTTCCTAGTGCCACCTCTCTATATCAATGCATAAATCAACCTTTGCTTGGCTTCTGGTTCTAGATGCATGCTATTATTTGTAGTTGCATGCCATTGAGTGTTGTTTAGAAATGATGTAGAGGAGGACTAGTATGTGGCAAATATATATTGATTCTTCATGGTTATCTCATTCACTACTCGGTAGTCAGTACACATTCACAAACATTCATCCTGCTTAAGCACTATGATGATAGGAAGATCTCTAACTTCATATATTTTAAGAAATGGCAAGAATTAAGCCTCAAATCATACCAATCGCACTAAATAGCATGTGCATTGCATGTGTGAATTACTAAAGGTTCAAAACATGGAAGCTGAGAATGTAGGAGAAAAATGATAGATACTCTAGTCTTGTAGCTACTCATTTAGCAATCTTATTGTAACATGAAAGATTGAGATGGAAGGTTGATGTTATGGTAGAGTAGTTGAATGGAGTGGAAAGTTTGCAAATAATTCATGTATTTGTCTTCAGTCATGGAGTAGAGCACCTTTAGACCATTTCCTTCTAGTAACAAATAAGTCATTTTCTAAGCCCATAATAATCATAAAACGGTTCTAACCAAGAAATGTTATTCTCCTTACTTGCAACAAGTATGTGTATAAGTTAGTTGGTGACTTTGGTTGGTATGTCTCTATTCTAAATGAATATGGTGGCGTCCCTCATTGTCTGCATGGTAAAGATGTGGAAAGGCATTTTGGAAAAGACTAAAAATTTGGTTATGTATATATTCGTGGAGAGAGTGGGGCAAGCATCAAAAGCTACCCAATTTATGGGAAAGGTGGAACTGTTGGAAAACAAGAAGATGGATGGTTATCAAATTCCCTTATTTCATTAAAGAGAAGGACACCAAATATGTAAGATGTCAATCCACCTCAAGAAAGACCAACATTGTTTCTATTTTGGAAATTCAGTAGCTCACAAATGTAGGAAAAAAATCTTAGGATCTAGTATAGCAAGATCATGAAATTAACCAGTTAAGCATGTGCAATGAAAATACTTGGGATATATTTGGTCACAAAAATTCATTTGATAAAATCTACTATCTCTTAGATTGTAAGAGTTGTAAGCCGTCTTTTAAAGACTCTATCATATACTTCTATGAAGTGTTGATTAGAATGTATTATGAAAAAATAATGTTGATGTCCATGTTATAAATTGGATACTAATTCTGATTGGACTTGAATCTAAAAGAAGAAGTAACACCCTACAAACAAAACATAAAACCATCAACAAGAAAGAGGATTTTAATCTTGTATTTGATCAAAAGCCTTGTAGAGTCATGTATGTTCTTTCCCAAGGTGAACAATGATTAGTTATGACAACTTGAAAAGTGCAATCTGAAGAGTTGAACTAGCATAAATTTATGGAAACATATTGTGGCGTGTACAACAATCTTGTAGTAGCAAGGCATGATAGCAAATAGTCTCAGATCTGGAAGAAATTTTGAAGCTTTCGGCCTTATATAGCACATTCACATGAATGAAGATCCTACAAAATGCCTATCAAGCAAATATTAAAATTCCCACCAAGGTGTCACATGAAAGAGAAATGTGTGCCAATCATTGAATATTCTCTCCAAGCTAATAAAATACTCGCCAAGCTAAGGAGTATTACCACCAAGCTAAATGTCCACCAAGAAAATGCCTACATGCCATGAGAAAATGCCAGTAGGCCATGAGAAAATGCCCACAAGCAATGGGAAATTCCTTCCATGCATAAGAAATGCTTTCCAGAAAAGAGGAAATTCCCACCGGGAATGTAGAAATGCTCACTACTCATGAAGGAAATGTACACAATAGCCACCATTGATGAGGAAATGCCCTCCAAGCATGAGGAAATGTATACTAGGTAATGAAGAAATGACCACCACTCTTGAAGGGAAATTGAATTACAAAGAATGCATGCAAACAGAAATCAAATTTGAAGTTAAATGTTGATGGGGTTCAACATTTTCCTAAGAGACTTGAATTTGTCTAGAATCATCATGCCCAAGTGGATTTCCAGTCTCATATATATGCTAATAAGAGAATTGCAAATCCTGAAATTGTTATACATGAATGGGAAATGACATATGATGCAACAATTACTCAAATAAAAAGGGAAGATACACTATTTGTTCATAGTAGACATTGACATCCATTGGCACACTTTCAAGGGAACTTGTGGACTGGCTTATGATAGAATTGGATTAGTTCTCAAGAGTAGATTGAAAATAGTTTTTAGGAAATCTCTAAGGCTGATTTCTGGACATAATTTGGATAAGGGTTGAGCCACTTGGTTGCAAACCCTAAGATAGATACTCTATTGACATTATCTGAAGATAAACTTGGCTCATCCAATATGGATTTGATAGTAGATATGTGAAGGATCTTCTTGCATAAATTTGAAAAGAAAGGAAGGGCTCAACTTTTTGTGGCCCTCATTTAGTAGGATTATGGAAACATGACTATGGCTATGGCATTGACTACATTGGACTTAGCCAAGAAATGGTATTAGAGTTGGAAAATCGTCAATGGTAGCTGGGGATAATGCCAATATACTGTCAAAACCCTTTGGAGAGATTGAAAATTCGATGTCTATAATTATTGTTTTCAGATGTAGTATTACAACTCCACAATGTTTAGAACAGAGTCCCATATGTACATCATCCTGCCGATAGTTTTGTCACTGTAATTCTTGTTGTTGTCATAGCTGTCTTTGTCGTCGTCTTAAAATAACTCATACCTATATGGTATTAGTGTTGTGATTTTATCGCTACACGTCATATGCATTGTGATAAGAGTCAAGGTATGAAGTTCGAGACCATAGCATGATTTTATACTTGTTGCAAACATTGGTCTCGTTAACAATTCAAAAGTGTAAACCCTACATTAAAATGACCTTTGAAAAAGGGATAATAGAACTTATGGTTATTTTACTAACCATACAATTTTTATAAGATGCTATCCTATATAATAATTTATAATGGCAACTATTCTTAATATAAATTTATATATGAAAGTTTGCAATATTTCAAAAGTTATGAAATTGCAATATTATGGTTGTCATATATAAAAGTTCACCATATCGAAATAAAATGAAATTTGGTTTTAATACATGGCTTAGACTTAAGCCTTGATACTTTAATTCAAATTCATATAGTTAGAATCTATATCCACTATGCAAACAATGTTTGAGTTTAATAAAGTCCTACGTGAAGGTTTTGAATATCTAACGGAGTTATAACGTACGTCTTGATGTCACTGACATGCATTGAATGTTGACAGGGTGACGAGTGTTGGTTCATTAATATGACACGAACTTTGAGCTATCAGGAAGATTGTCCTTTGATTCTACATTAATAACTTGGGTCGACTCCCCAACTGACAAGGATTTTCCAGTGATCCACGTAATATGAATTTGATGTAATCGTTTCTGCAAATGCCAATGTGTAATGGTTAAGTGTTTGACAACGCTTTCGAACTGGTTGTTGATCAGCCCTTCCCTGTGCCATAGTGGCAATACCAAGCTTGTACTGAGGCATGGAGCATTAAATGTAATTGTTGCTCGTTCCAATGCTATTTCGCTGGCACAATTTTGATCGTTGATGGTGTTGATTTTGGGCCGTTAGATTGCAAACCTAACCTCTATCGTTGAGTTGGTTTATGAGATTGGAATGTTGATTATTGTTTCTATTGTTCCAGTCGTAAGGCCGACAGGCTGCCGAAATTTATAGGGTTAGCAAGTTTGCAGGAGGTTTCGACCTCGAGTCCTATAGATAGAGTTTAAGTTGCAGGTTCTAAACCATTGTAATGGCGCTGTAAAAAGAGACCATTCCTCTGGTTTGAATTGTTAATGCATTGAAGTTTTTCAAGATCTTCATTTGAGTTTGTATGAATCATACCCAGTTGTAAAATGATGGAAGTTCCCTCATCTCGTTTGCAGTAGAGATCTTGTCGTCTTTCTGGTGTTTGCAAGGAACTTGGTCTCAGTTTAAGAAGGTAAGCTTCCTTAAAGATATAGTAAAACCCTTGTTTGTATTCTTCGATTTTCAGTTAGGATATAATAATACCGTTGTCAAAATCTAAGCTATGAATTTTCTGTCAGTTGCAGGGTTCAAGGACCGGATGTGGGCAAGGGTTTGGAAAGGGGAAAGCGAGCTTCCATCCCTGGTAAGCTCCGGGTCTTTCAAAACCCTCGTAGGTGCTCCTTTGGTCTTTGATGATGTGGTTGATTCCTACAGAGAATAATCGGTCTTGCCATGGCGTCGTCTATCAGTTGATCCTTTGAGAAGATTTTTGTGTTGTTGTTAAAACTTCTAAGACGAGAGACATTCGTATCTATCCTCTGTGTTTGTTTTGATGCTTAAATTTTGTCCATATGGAAATGTAAAACTCAAATTTACGAGTTCAGTGTTTAAGGGAGTAAAACCCTGTTCGATTTCGTTTTGAACAAATGTGAAATTTTGTTACTGGGAATTGTTGATTCCCCTTTCTTGTGTCTGGAACTTGTAATGGTGAAATCGTTTGAACATTCTACCTGTTGATATGTATTAATGTGGAAAGGTGATGGAGCTGAGGCTCGTCTGACCTGTGAATAAAACTCTGTTTCTTTAAAAAGATAGCATGTTGTTTTTGTCTGGTTCTATTCGGTTTAGTTTCTATGTTAAAATTCATGCTTGTCGCACTTGCTTAAAAAATGAGAAAACTGTAAAGGAAATCTGAGTAGTTGTGCAACGATAGAGTAGGTTTCATTTTTGCTAAGAAAGGTATCAAACTGAATTTAAAGAGTATGAATACAAGTCAAGTCTGTGTTAAACGACTTAATGCTATAGGTTGATATTATAATTTTTCGAGCTAGGGTTTAAATGCTTTGTCGTAGATGATATCTTTGTAAAGTGTAAACCTGAAATGGTTTGTCTCTTCGTTTGTTTAATAGGAAAAGATCAGGGCTATACCTTAAATCGAGTTTTGTTTGAATAGAAATTAAATGCTTGGAAATGGATTTTCAAAAGAACTTTGGTTCGATCCAAAGCCTGTGTAGATTGAGTTTGCAAAATGATAATAATGGGAATCGAAACCTGAGTAAGTTTTGATATGAGCCTCAGTTTGGAAATCGACACTTACAATTTAGAAAAATCTAAATAAATAAAATTACTAATGGCAATAAAATGTTTATAATATTTTTATTATCTGTTTGAACTATAAAATTAAAGGCAATGGTTATAGTAAGAATGAAAACAGTGTATGTATGTGCAATGTGAAAGACTATGTGATGACTGTTATGTACAGCCTTCATAAAATGAACACATATTTATTTATTTGCAGCTATGATATTATATTGCAAACATAATATGTTACATAGAAATATGCATTCTATTTATTTCCTATATTCATAGTAATGATAAGAATAATGCAATGTAAATGTACAGGAAATAATCAATATATAGAAAATTGGATTCTATTTATTTCTATGAACATAGTAATGATAAAAGAAATACAGTATTACTATATAGGAGTTATACAATGTTTGTTTTTCATAAAACTAAGGAAACATTCTATAATATACATTAGATATTATACAAAACTTTTTACTATTATTAATTATAGTACAGAAACTGATAAACATATAATTACTATTTTTATCTATCGAATTCAATGGAAAATTGCCTATCCTGTAATGTATTCTTAATTTGCGTATCTATACTATAGTACGATACATAAAATAGCATGTGGAAAAATATAGATATTGTATTATTAATTCCAATTCATTATTAAACTTTAACATTCAGACTTTAAACAAATTTAGAATTAAATTCTTTTTCGAAACAGAAAACAGAAAATACTAACTATACAGAACAGAACTACTAGCTGAGATAAAGTAGAAAATTTGTAAAACATGGGTAAATCTGTAGGGCAACAAACAACCAAAGAAGACTATTCCACCCAACCAATTCCTGAAGACAGTCAAGTACTTGCCTTAGGACCCCCGAGCCTGTTCGCTAAACCACTAGGAGGAAGAAACTCTAGGAATTAGGACTTCTTCTTGCAATAGAAAATGACTTATGAATCTTCAATAGCTAGTAGTCCAATAGACCTGCACCAGCATCTCTGGTTCTTCTCAGCAATATGCAGACTTAATATTGCAATCACAACTAGCCTCCCTATTCGAATCTCTCAATGATCACCTGATGCACATGAGGAAATATTTCTACAGAAAATATTGTGTAAGAGCTACCTGCTCAATTCGAATTTACCTTTTGTAGGCTGCCTAGGCCTTGTCAGATGTTACTGGGTCATTAAATGAGCTGCCTGCTCACTCCCTCCACCTAGAGGATAATGCCACATTTTAAGGGGTAGTTGTCCCATAACCAACAGCTAGTGGTGTGATGCAATTGCTACCATCTGTCCCATACCTTCCAACAGCTTCCATTCCTCCTAATGGGTCAGTGAACACTCATTTAAGAGTCCCCTTGGGTGTTTGTATCCTAATTAATTTATTTAAATAATAATATTCAGTAATTACATTCATCATTGATCAAAACTGATCATAATTACAAAACTTTGTAATTAAATTTAACGTAAAGTATTTTGCAAATAAAATACTAATTTTGAGAAATTTGGGTAGGTGACATACACCCCCCCTTAAGTTTCAACATTGTCCTCGATGTTGGTTAATCACTCCTTGAGTGTTCCTAAAACAGAGTTGGGTATGCTTCCTGCATACTACTCTCCAACTCCCAGGTTGCCTCCTCTGGGCTAAGGTACTTCCATTGCACCTTCACTTGCCCAATGTTGCGATTCTGGAGAATAATTTCCCTCCTTCCAAGGATACAATCCGGTTCTACTGGAAAATCTCCGTCTTGTCCCACCTGTACATCATTCTAGTTTACAACATGAGTAGTATCATGCACATATTTCTTTAAAAATGATATATGAAAAACATTATGTATTTTTAAGTTTGGTGGCAAAGCCAGTTGGTATGCCACTGCTCCAACCTTAGACAATATTTCAAAAGGACCACAATACCTGGGTTCCAACTTGGCACAGCTCCCCAATTTCAATGAACTCTTTTTTCGGTCTTACCTTGAGGAATACATGTTCACCAACCTGGAACCCTTTATGAGTTCTTTTTGAATCTACTTGACTCTTTTTCCTATCTTGGGAAGCTTTTAAATGTCCTTGCACCTGTTTCACAATTAGTTCTAACTCCTGCAATAATTCAGGTCCTAAAACAACTCTATTTACTGGATCATTCTATGAAACATGTGTACTATTACATTTCCTACCATAAAGAATTTCAAAAGGGCTAAGTCTGGCCGATGCATGATAATGATTATTATAAGCAAATTCTGTTAAGTGCAAGTAGTCTTCCCACTTACCAGGCTGATCCTTAACATACATTCTTAATAAATCTTCTAAAACTTGGTTTACCCTTTCTGTCTGTCCATCCGTCTGTGGATGAAATGTTGTACTGAAATTTAAAGTTGTATTCAACCCCTTAAACAGTGACCTCGAGAAGTTTCCTGTAAACTTCGAGTCACGGTCTGAAATTATTACTTTTGGTATCCCATGTAGTCTAAAAATCTATTTCATAAAGATCTCTGCAATATCTGGAGCTTTATGAGTAGTATTTACGGGTATGAAATGTGTTGCCTTGCTGATTTTGTCCACTACTACCATGATAGAATCATGTTGTTTCTGATTTTTAGGTAATCCAGTAATAAATTCTATGCTGATCACTTCCTATTTCCAACTTAGTATCGGTAATGGTTGCAACAATCCAACAGGATGTTGGTGTTCAACCTTCACTTTTTGACAATCCAAACATTTAGCTATGTACTCTGCTACTTCATCCTTCATTCTGAGCCAATAGCATTCTTTTCTCAACATAGTAATGGTCTTTTGATAACCTGGATGACCAGAATAGTGACTTTTATGCATCTCATTTAATATCAGAAATTTTATTTCTGGTATGTCTGGTACATACAATCTATTTTTATAGAGTAATAAACCATTTTCCTTCATGTTGTAATCTGTCATACAATTTTTAGAACTGTTGTTTGTTGTCTTTTCCTTCATTTTTCTGTATTCTTCATCTATTTCACTCTTTTCCAGAATCTAATTTTCCAAATCAGTTGAATAAGTATTGATTGCTAAAATAGAATTTAGTTTTGCCTTACGACTCAAGGCATCTGCAACCTTGTTCTCCTTCACTTTAATATGTTGAATTTTCAAATCATACTCACTTAAGAAAGTCAACCATCTAGCTTGTCTAGCATTCAGGTTTGTCTGATCTAATAAATATTTCAGACCCATGTTATCTGTCAATAATATAAATTTCTTGCCAATAAGGTGGTGACGCCACATTTTTAAGGCATGAATAACTGCCAATAACTCTAAATCATAGGTAGAGTAGTTCTTTTCATGTACTTTCAACTTTCTAGATTCATATGCCACTGCATGCCCTTCTTGTGTCAGGACTCCACCGAGTCCGTCATTGCATGCGTCTGTACAAACTAAAAAATCCTTGTTGGGGTCTGATATCCTCAAGATAGGTGTTGTCGTCAATAATTCCTTTAATTTCTTAAAACTGTTGGAACATTTATGATCCCAAACAAATTTCTTCCCTTTCTTCTGCAAGGAAGTTATGGGGTTGGCAATTTTTGAAAATTTTTCTATAAACTTTCTGTAATACCCAGTAATGCCCATAAATGATCTTACATCTGACACATCTTTAGGAACCAGCCAGTCATTAATGGCCCTTATCTTGTCGGGGTCAACCGAGATTCCTTCTGTCAAAATTATGTGTCCTAGGTACTGAATCTTGTCATTGTGAAAGTTGCACTTACTAAACTTAGCGTAGAGTTGATGATCTCTCAGAACTTGTAAGATAATCCATAAATTTTCATCATGCTCTTCGTTACTTTTTGAATACACTAAAATGTCGTTTATGAACACAACAACAAACTTGTCTAAGTATTTATGCAGAATATTATTCATCAGACACATAAATATAGCCAGGGCATTAGTCAAGCCAAATGGCATGACTACGAACTCGTAATGTCCATACCGAGTTTGGAAAGTTGTTTTGAAAATATCTTCATCCTTAACCCGTACTTGATGATATCCTGATCTTAGATCAATCTTCGAAAATACTGTTGCTCCACGCAGCTGATCAAATAGATCATTTATGCGGGGCAACGGATACCTATTCTTGATTGTCATCTTACTAAGTTGACGATAATCACAGTCTCAAGGTTTTGTCTTTCTTCTTAACAAAGATGACAGGTGCTCCCCAAGGAGACACACTAGGTCTAATATACTTTTTGTCAATAAGTTCCTTCAACTGTGATTTTAATTCGTTTAACTCCAGTATGTTCATTCTGTATGGAGCTTTCAAATTTGGTACTGCTCTTGGTATTAAATCTATGGTAAAATCTAAATCTCTTTTGGGAGGTAATCCTGGAATTTCCTCAGGAAATACATCCTTAAAATCTCTTAGGATAGGTATGTCCTCTAATTTCAGTTTGTCCTCTTTATCCATAAATTCATCATTTACCACGTTTACTGCAAACATCTGGCATCCTTTCCTAACTGCCCTCTTAACTTGCATGTCTGAAATCTGTCTAAGGGTTATCTTCCTTGGGATGCCTTTTATTTCTACAGTTTTCCCTTCATCATTTAAACATGTAAAACTTTTTCCATAACAATCTAGGATGACATGATGGGCTTCTAACCAGTCCATCCCAACTATAATATCATAAGAACCTAAAGGTAGAATATTCAACTTGATTTGTGTTTGTAAATGATTCATGGACAAAACACAGTTTTCTATAAAATTTGATACTTTTCTCTTTGTTCCAGTTGCTAGTCTAACTAGCCAAGATTTACTAAACTTTTCAGTTTTTAATTTAAGACTTTCCACAATGTCTGGTGATATATAACTTAAGCTAGCACCTGGATCAATTAAAACAGTAACAAGATGATCATGTAGCATACCTTCAATCTCTACCATGGATATTTGATGATCTACTTGCCTGTTGTCAAGTGCTGCATTGATTCTGGGCATTTCCCTCGCCACATCTCCAACCGTAGGTTCAGTCTGTACAGAGTTGATGTTATTTGATTTCCACTTCCTCAAGGGACATTCTAATGCGTAATGGGGGCCTTGACATTCAAAACATTTGATAGGTTCCTTTGGCTCACTGGTTCTGGTATTATTATTAGGTGCATTTCTGGGTGCTGTAGAATTCTACTATGAATTGTTTCTGGAGTTGTTCCCTTGGGAATTCCGATTCTGAAAATTCTTCCTTTGGAACTCGGAATTTCCACTGAATCTGAAATTTTTCCGTTTCTGCTCAAAGTTGTTGGGATTATGACTCTTCCAGTTTGACATTCCCTCTCTTTTCCGATTTGTGTCATAACATAAAACTTCCTTTCTCATTGCCTCTTCCAAGGTCTTAGGACTATCATACTCAATTCTGTCCTTAATATTGAAAGGTAAACAACTCAAGTACCTTTGAATTTTCGGTTTCTCTTCTATAAGGTATGGTACATATCTTAGTAAGTTCAGAAACTTACTGTTCATTTCCTTCATGTTCATACCTCCTAGCTTCAAATCGTAGAACTCTTTGGATTTTTCTTCATAGTACTGTTCAAACAAGTAATTCTTTTTAAAGTATTGTTTAAAGGTACTCCAGCTTACATCTTTATCTTTTAAGCCCTTTACTCTTTTGATGTCCTGCCACCAAATGTCTGCTTTTCCGGTCAAGTTGTATATAGCCATTTTTTCCTTCAAAGACTCTGAATAGTTATAAATCTGGAAGTATTTCTTCATACCAGACAGCTAGGCTTTAGCTGTCTCTCCCTTCTTAGTTTCTCCATTGAAAGTTGGAGGTCTAATATTTTTGAACTCCCCAAAAATCTGCTCATGTTCCTTATGATTTTTCCTTCTGGGTTTGAAATCTCCTTCACTGCTATCACTGGTGTAGTTACGTTTCTTTCTGCGTGTTTCAATAGAATCTCCTGATGAGGTTGAACTGTCGTTCACCTTGTTGATTTTAATTTTCTTGTTTTTATCAGCATGAAGCAGATCCTCAACTTTGGAAATATCTTCATTATCTTTCTCGTGTTCCTCGGTTTGGCTCTGTTCAAACAACACTTGGTTTAATTGTTTTTGTGCTTGCAGAATCCTTTCATTGTCTTGTTTCACCAATCTGATTTCTCCTTTTAATTCATGAAAGGCATGTAACAGTTCTGTCGAACTGTTATTTAGTTCACCGTGACCTTCTGCTACATAGTGTTGTCTCGAACTGTGACTATTTGGCTGAAATCTGTCATCTAATTGTTTAGCTGAGTTCTCCATACCTGTAACTGAAATAATTTCTGTGTAACATAATAATTCAAATTTTAAATTAGTACAATTTTCTACTATATAAAATTTTTTGCTACGTGTTTTTGGACCTCATTCAGGCCTAGAGTTCAAATCTGAGCTCTGATACCACATGTAACATCCCATAATTTCATAAAAATTTAAAATTTTTGATAATAGCATTAATTATGATATTTACAATTGCGGAAATAATAATTGTTGATTATGCCAGCAGCAAATGAAAATTTGTTAGCACTAAACATACTTTAATTTCTGTTTAGCAGCAATATGACAAAGACAGTTTTAATAAAGTAATTAATGAACATGATTATGATGACAAATGAATTAACAGATTGGAAATATGATGCGACACTTTTTCTTTTGGAAAGATACTGATAGTTTGACTTTTGATGCATAAGGGGGTCCTACAAGGTACCCTGGAGCTTACTTAGCTGCAATGCTAAAGTAAAATGAATGTTCTATGTGCAAACGACAGGTAAGAGGTTTCATGGCTGCGTAGAAACAAAGTACGTGTATAGTTCAATTTCAACGTCGTAATTAAATAAAATGTTAGAATTCTATTGCGATCCACTATAAGTATGCAGGTATGGATTTCATAGCTATAATTACTGTTTTCAGATGTTGTCTTACAACTCCACAATGGTTATAACAGAGTCCTCTATGTACGTCATCCTGCCGATAGTTTTTTCACTGTAATTCTTGTTGTTGTCATAGCTGGCTTTGTCATCATCTTAAAATAACTCATACTTGTACAGTATTAGTGTTGTGATTTTATTGCTACACATCATATGCATTGTGATAAGAGTCAAGGTATGAAGTTCAATACCATAGCATGATTTTATACTTGTTGCAAACATTGGTCTCGTTAACAATTCAAAAGTGTAAACCCTACATTAAAATGGCCTTTGAAAAAGGGATAATAGAACTTATGGTTATTCTACTAACCATACAATTTTTATAAGATGCTATTCTATATAATAATTTATAATGGCAACTATTCTTAATATAAATTTATATATGAAAGTTTGCAATATTTCAAAAGTTATGAAATTGCAATATTATGGTTGTCATATATAAAAGCTCACCATATCAAAATAATATGAAATTTGGTTTTAATACATGGCTTAGACTTAAGCCTTGATACTTTAATTCGAATTCATATAGTTAGAATCTATATCCACTATGCAAACAATGTTTGAGTTTAATAAAGTCCTACGTGAAGGTTTTGAATATCCAATGGAGCTATAACGTAAGTCTCGATATCATTGACATGCATTGAATGTTGACAGGGTGACGAATGTTGGTTCATTAATATGACACGAACGTTGAGCTATCGGGAAGATTGTCCTTTGATTATGCATTAATAACTTGGGTCGACTCCCCAGCTGACAAGGATTTGCCAGCAATCCACATAATATGAATTTGATGTAATCGTTCCTGCAAATGCCAATGTGTAATGGTTAAGTGTTTGAAAACGCTTTCGAACTGGTTGTTGATCGACCCTTCCCTGTGCCATAGTGGAAATACCAAGCTTGTACTGAGGCATGGAGCATTAAATGTAATTGTTGCTCATTCCAATGCTATTTCGCTAGCACAATTTTGATCGTTGATGGTGCTGAGTTTGGGCCGTTAGATTGCAACCCTAACCTATGTCGTTGAGTTGGTTTATGAGATTGGAATGTTGATTATTGTTTCTATTGTTTCGGTTGTAAGGCTGACAGGCTGCCGAAATTTCTAGGGTTAGCAAGTTTGTAGGAGGTTTCGACCTCGAGTCCTGTAGATAGAGTTTAAGTTGCAGGTTCTAAACCATTGTAATCGCGCTGTAAAAAGAGACCATTCCTTTGGTTTGAGTTGTTAATGCATTGAAGTTTTTCAAGCTCTTTGTTTGAGTTTGTATGAAGCATACCCAGTTGTAAAATGATGGAAGTTCCCTTGTCTCGTTTGCAGTAGAGATCTCGTCGTCTTTCTAGTGTTTGCAAGGAACTTGGTCTCAGTTTAAGAAGGTAAGCTTCCTTGAAGATATAGTAAAACCCTTGTTTGTATTCTTCGATTTTCAGTTAAGATATAATAATACTGCTGTCAAAATCTAAGCTATGAATTTTCTGTCAGTTGCAGGGTTCAAGGACCGTATGTGGGTAAGGGTTTGGAAAGGGAAAAGCGAGCTTCCATCCTCGGTAAGCTTCGGGTCTTTCAAAACCCTCGTAGGTGATCCTTTTGTCTTTGATGATGTGGTTGATTCCTACAGAGAGTAATCGGTCTTGCCATGGCGTCGTCTGTCAGTTGATCCTTTGAGAATATTTTTGTGTTGGTGTTAAAACTTCTACGACAAAAGACATTCGTCTCTATCCTCTGTGTTTGTTTTGATGCTTAAATTTTGTCCACATGGAAATGTAAAACTCAGATTTACGAGTTCAGTTTTTAAGGGAGTAAAACCCTCTTTGATTTTGTCTTGAACAAATGTGAAATTTTGTTACTGGGAATTGCTGATTCCCCTTTCTTGCATCTGGAACTTGTAATGGTGAAATCGTTTGAACATTCTACCTGTTGATATGTATTAATGTGGAAAGTGATGGAGCCGAGGCTCGTCTGACCTGTGAATAAAACTCTGTTTCTTTAAAAAGATAACATGTTGTTTCTGTTTGGTTCTATTCGGTTTAGTTTCTATGTTAAAATTCGTGCATGTCGCACTTGCTTAAAGAATGAGAAAACTGTAAAGGAAATTTAAGTAGTTGTGCAACGATAGAGTAGGTTTCGTTTTTGCTAAGCAAGGTATCAAACTGAATTTAAATAGTATGAATACAAGTCGAGTTTATGTTAAATGACTTAATGTTGTAGGTTGATATTATAATTTTTCGAGCTATAAATGCTCTGTCTTAGATGATATGTTTGTAAAATGTAAACTTGAAATGGTTTGTCTCTTCGTTTGTTTAATAGGAAAAGATCAGGTCTATACCCTAAATCGAGTTTTGTTTGAATAGAAATTAAATTCTTAGAAATGGATTTTCAAAAGAACTTTGGTTCGATCCAAAGCCTGTGTAGATTGAGTTTGCAAAATGATAATAATGGGAATCGAAACCTGACTAAGTTTTGATATGAGTCTCAGTTTGGAAATCGACACTTACAATTTAGAAAAATCTAAATAAATAAAATGACTAATGGCAATAAAATGTTTATAATATTTTGATTATTTGTTTGAACTATAAAATTAAAGGCAATGGTTATAGTAAGAATGAAAACAGTGTATGTATGTGCAATGTGAAAGCCTATGTGATGACTGTTATGTACAACCTTCATAAAATGAACACATATTTATTTATTTGTAGCTATGATATTATATTGCAAACATAATATGTTAGATAGAAATATGCATTCTATTTATTTCCTATATTCATAGTAATGATAAGAATAATGCAATGTAAATGTACAGGAAATAATCAATATATAGAAAATTGGATTCTATTTATTTCTATGAACATAGTAATGATAAAGGAAATACAATATTACTATACATGAGTTATACAATGTTTGTTTTTCATAAAACTAAGGAAACATTATATAATATACATTAGATATTATACAGAACTTTCTACTATTATTAATTATAGGACATAAACTGATAAACATATAATTTTTATTTTTATCTATCGAATTCAATGGCAAATTTCCTATCCTGTAATGTATTCTTAATTTGTGTATCTATACTAGAGTACGATGCATAAAACAACATGTGAAAAAATATAGATATTGGTTTATCAATTCCAATTCATCATTAAATTTTAACATTCAGACTTTAAACAAATTTAGAATTAAATTCTTTTTCGAAACAGAAAATAGAAAATACTAACTATACAGAACAGAACTACTAGCTGAGATAAAGTAGAAAATTTGTAAAACCTGGGTAAATCTGTAGGGCAACAAATAGCCCAAGAAGACTGTTCCACCCAACCAATTCCTGAAGACAGTCAAGTACTTGACTTAGGACCCCCGAGCTTGTTCACTAAACCACCAGGAGGAAGAAACTCTAGGAATTAGGACTTCTTCTTGCAGTAGCAAATAACTTCTGAATCTTCAATAGCTAGCAGTCCAATAGACCTGCACCAGCATCTCTGGTTCTTCTCAGCAATATGCAGACTGAAGATTGCAATCACAACTAGCCTCCCTATTTGAATCTCTCAGTTATCACCTGATGCACATGAGGAAATATTTCTGCAGAAAATATTGTGTAAGAGCTACCTGCTCAATTCGAATTTGCCTTTTGTAGGCTGCCTAGGCCTTTTCAGATGTTACTGGGTCATTAAATGAGCTGCCTGCTCACTCCCTCCACCTGGGGGATAATGCCACATTTTTAGGGGTAGTTGTCCCATAACCAACAGCTAGTGGTCTGAGGCAATTGCTGCCATCTGTCCCATACCTTCCAACAACTTCCATTCCTCCTAGTGGGTCAGTGAACACTCATTTAACAGTCCCCTTGGGTGTTTGTCTCCTAATTAATTTATTTAAATAATAATATTCAGTAATTACCTTCATCCTTGATCAAAACTGATCATAATTACAAAACTTTGTAATTAAATTTAACATAAAGTATTTTGCAAATAAAATACTAATTTTCAGAAATTTGGGTAGGTGATAATTATGGATCTCAAGTAAGTCCAAAATAAAAAGAAAAAACAAATGATAAAGGAAAAGCATATTTGCAAACAACCCAAATGATATGCTCAGCGCACACACACGCTAGATGCTTGAGGGTAACAATGAGACTAAAATTACAATATTCAAACCTGTCAATGCAGCTCAATGCAAATTATTAGTAGTGTAACAAGCGTATTAGCCCTAGAAAATTATGGCAAGCATTCATAATCAAACCTGGAAATATTAAACAGCAAAGCGATAGATTTAGGTGTACTTAAAAGTTAAAAGTTGTATGATACAGTATTGCCACAATTTTTGAGCAGGGCCTAAATACCTTTCTAAACCCGCGTCATAGTAACATGGTTATATTCAATAGAAACTTTGCCACAACCAATATAATCAAGATGTTAAAAATCGTTTCCCTAAAAATAGCATTCTACTGAAAGTTTAGTTGCCATGTGCGTTCAAATTGTAAAAGACAAATTGACACCAAAACTCTGCTTGCTATTGTTGTGTCACTGTCTGCCATGTTTTCATCTAACATAGTTAAGAAGCTTTGATAACGACAAAGTAAAAGAAGTAGAGCACTCATTTTTTTATAGATAAAATAAGATAAGAAGCTTTGATAACGACAAAGTAAAAAAGGTAGAGCACTCATTTTTTTATAGATAAAATAAGATTGTAAAATCCAAACACATGTATCAATTTTATACAGTGATGTTTTGGAATGAGAAACATTTAGGGAGTCAATTGAGTGCAGCTCAAGTGGTTTTGTGAAAAAATTGTTAACCACCTTGGGTACTATTCTTGGAATGAGAGGAACCACCCATAAGATTTCCTCCCAAATATGATACCTGGAAAAGAAAAATGAGAAACATTTAGGAGACAAATTCCCTAATATCACCAAAAAACCTAAATTTCTTTAAAAATTAAATTAGATAAATTAGTCAGCTACCAAAAACATGAGCTTCAAGAGTGGCTTACACCCAGGATTACTATTTTCTACTTGAGTTTCAAGAGTATGTATTTCTACTCATCTTGACACTGTGGTTTCCACCTAGGATTGCTATTTTCTATCTTATTGAGTAGTTCTAGTAAGCATCTAATATTGGATATGAGTCGAGACAATTGCAAAATTCAATATGACAACCAAGTTGGCATGGATTCCCTTAAAAGAAATAGGGCCCTGGAATATAAAACTGAAACTATATATAGGCTTAAAACAAATTATAACAACAAAGCCCCCTAGTTTATATATGTTATACTGAAAAAGGACTGGGATAACAACACTTCAAATAATCATGCGAGCATGCTGATATTTTCAGTTTTGTATTGGAAAAAATTCAAGGTTGCAACACAACTCTGTAGTTATTATAAACCTACATTCTCACTATGGCTTTGGAAGTACACACTAGCTTCTTATTAAAAAATTATCTCTATGGCCCATTTATATACAATCTTGATCATAGCAGTCTTGGTGACCTGGGCACTCTACAAATCTACATCCCCTTCAAGGATTCAACAAAATTTCTTTGCAAAAAAGTAGTAAAACAATTAAACTATTAGTTTGTGTCTATAATCATTGAAGAAATTTTAGTTTTAGCTACTGAAGCTTAAAGCTAAAATGTAACTCATGCTTATTATGCACTTCCATTCTCAAAGTAACTCTGGAGGTATGCATTAGCCACTTTCACATTTTCAGCCAAAATAGTTCTCCCACTCATGATTTCGCTCATATTGGTCACACTAACCCAAAGCACTCTCCAAATGAGCAACACCTTGAGAGGGTAGTTTGAATAGTAAAAGCCTATTCGTTTTTCTCTACGAAACTTGAAGGAAAGGAAAACACAGACCTAAAGGCAACATTCTAGAGTTTTTTTTTTACGGTTTGACCATGACCATCTTTTAGGCAATAGATCAACCACCCCTGCCAGCCAATCCTTGGTAAATCATGAAAAGATACTAGCAAAGACTTCTATGTGAAAAGAGGGTATGCTTAAAAAAAAGAAGCCCATGACCTAGAAGCCTAATTATGTTGCACCAAATGCCTCCAAATATTGCAAAACCCAAAAACACTACCAGCTACGTATAGGGTTCCTGACCCCAAAATATACCCAGCAGAATAATCCAAGTTTCTCCAACTGGGTTCTCGATTTTGCTTAAAAACTCAACCTCGGGTACTAGAGGATGCCAAAACATAATTTAAACATGATCAGCATGGTCTTGCAGAGGAGATAGATTTGATGTGCGAGAACCCAAGTCAACTAAAATCGGTGATACAGAAAAAATAAAGATGAAAACTTGCCTTGAGTGAGCAACTTCTGTGCAGTCTCGTCGGGATCCATGTTGCATTCGTGAAGCATTTCGTAGATATCTTCATCATTGTATCCCTTCACTATCTCCTTGATGCCTTCTATGATTTTTCGAGCCTTAGCCGTGATGCCGCGTAGGATAAAATACTACCAAAACGCCTCCGTTTTTCAGGCGATTTTGGGATAAAAACCTGGTAAAATTCTTATTGGAAATTGTTATTTTTGTAATTTTGTAATTTAGCAATTGGGAACAGACTAATTGTCCAATTATAAAACTACCCATCGCCAAATTGCTATTTGAACACTCCAATTTGTGATTGTCCAATTTTAAAACTACCCATGGCCGAAATTGCGATCTAAACACTCCAAATTGTGATTTTTACAAGAATTACTCTACGTGATTCAGACGAATTGGGGCGTTTTAGTTAACCCTTATACACCCTTATACAGCTTCGCGTGATGATGCTGCCACCTCCATTCATGTTTGGTTTCTCGGCTTGCTACTCTCTTGACCTTAGAAAAGAGAGGAACCAAGAGGAGTCACAACAACAATCCGATTGTATTTGTTATTCGCTCACTTCAATCAGAATTTTCTTATATGCCTTCGATGCCTCACTTTCACCTTTTTAATGTTTTAAGTTTCTCATGTGGCAAGATGGCTCCTCCCTCCCTCCTCTTTACGGATGTAGGGAACTCTAGGAGCATGTTAACGTATGTGTTCCACTTCTATTGCCATGATGTATTACAAACGATTGCTAAAGATCACTCTTTGTCGTCCCTTGGAATGGTTTTTATCAATGTTTTTACGTTTTTTACAATTATAAAAGTGTTTTTTAATTATAATTTAGAAGATTATTATTTGTAGTTGGTTGGAATAGTTTTTACAATTATAAAAGTGTTTTTTTATTATAATTTAGTTAATATTTAATTATATTTGTCCTTTTACAAAAATAATATCATATATTATACAAAAAATCTATGTATACTTATTATTATTTAATATTTTGAGCAATTAAGGAGTCAACCAATAGATTTCCCACATGAGGAGGGATAAGAAGTATCATGACCACTTTACTTTCATTAATCATGTTATTGTGTTGGAATAGTAAGATGAAGTCGTCGACTTAGATTGTACCAAACCATATCACCTATTACCACTTTATATTTAAATTTGAATTTGTTTAAGAGTAGCCTCCATGTTTCACTAAGTTTAAGACCATTGTCCTTATTTAGAGTGTTGGCGTGAATCTCAATATCTATGGCTTTCCTTCTTCGCCTTTTAGTGTAGTCGTCTTCTCTTATGATTATTCTTGAATTTTCAATACATATATGATGCCATTTGTTGAGAGAATGTTTAGCTAGAGGAAATTTATTTACATGATTATGTCAGACATGTGCACTATGTTCCTTCAACCTTGTTTGCAATGGATACCTTGTCTCACCATATTTGTTTGGAGTTTTCTCTACAATGGTTTAAAGGTAATGACATCCATGGAGCTTATGTCAAGAGAGTGTCTACAATGGAGTGGTATCTCCTACTAACAAATTGTTAAATTATACTTTATATGCATGACCTCTCCCTTCTCAATCCTATATATGGCCAATGTCATGGGGTTGTGTGTTCGGGCAAGGGGAGGGGGGGTGTTAATATAGTAATAAGGTCAAATAGATCAATGTGTTGTCCTTTTTAATCGTTTTTGCAACTATAAAAGATCCTCTCCCCTCCTTCTACAACGGATTCCACTATAGTCAATTGGTTTGGCCCACGGTGGTTTAAATACCTTTGCTTACCATGAAGCTTGTGCCAATGGGTATGTCCATAGTGGAGTATTGCCTCCTACTAAGATATTGCTATATTATTTATAAGACTAATACTTCGTATAACACATATTTTATTAAAATTGGAAAGATTTTATTACAAGAACAATGCCATAATTGAGTTTTTTGGTTATTTTGAAATTCTAGATCCACTATTTAATTCCAAATTTAATGAAATATGTGTTGTATGCTCAACTAGTTTTGAGGGTAAGTGTGTGTGAATGCCATAACAAGGTTGGAAGGATCAATGTTGTGGTCCTTTGGAATCACTTCTACAACTATAAAAGCTCATCTCCCCTCCTTTTATAATCTCCACTATCATGGTCCAAGGGTTTGGATCATAGTGGTTTAAAGTTCCTTACATGCCATAAAGCTTATGTCAATGGTGGACCGTGGTGTCGACTATGGAGTGTCACCTCCTACTAATATATCACTATATTAGTCATGGGACAAACATCGCTCACCTCTTCAAGAGCCTCCGAGTTCTATCCAATGTGCCTTTATCCATGGAAACAACTGCAATTATATACCAAATTTGCAAGCCCCCAAACACAATCACTACAATTTCTAATCAACACCATTCATTTAGAGGTTTAATGGTTTAAAAAATGGCCCAAACCTGCATTTCAGACCCCATCCAGGCCTCCCAAACCCAAAGAGGCCCCCTCTTAGACCCAAAAAAAACCCCTTCCTGCCAAAGCCAAAAAATTGGCATCAATTCAAGGTTTCATGGAACTGGTATGAGGGTAAACTCCCGTCGATTTAAGGTTTCATGGCACTGGTATGAGGTTAAACTACATGAAATGGTTCACAAATGTCAGTCGGTCGTTAATTTTCCCCATTTTGGAGGTTGGTTGCATATCCTACGGATAAAGGAATCTAGTTGCATATCACCATGATGGAGGAGTACCATTAATGGACGCTTGTAACATGATGGAGCATGGGTTTTAGTTTTTTAATAGTTTGATATTGTTTTGTTTGATATTCGTTTTTATATTTGTTTTTGTAGTGGAGTATAGGTTTTAGTTTTGTAATTGTTTGATATATATTGTTTTATTTGTTTGATATATATATATATATACATTATATGTTGGGTTAGTATATTATAGGTGTGATTATATTGTATGTTTTTAATATGATATTATGTAATATTGTTATTATATATGTTTTGTAATAATATAACCAGAGAGAAAAAGCGCCAATACAACTTAACCCTGCCAACAAAATAATATTGAATTTTCATGAAATAAATTTGTGTTGTAGTGTTTAAACATTCCAAAATATAATTTGATTACATATAAATATATTTTAAAAAATTAATTTGTTTTAAAGTAAACTACCATGGAACATGAAAATTGTATTCCATCTTATCACATTGGTTTTTCCTTTATGATAATAATTAAGTAAATCAAATGTTATTACTAAAATGCCCTCAAAGTGTATTATAATTTTAGCTATAAGGACCCTCTTTCTCTATATAGAAGTTCTTGTGAATGGAGGCTTTAGATTAATTTTTCCTTTTAAGTCATTTTTTTTAGATATAGTTGTTTTTATGAATTTAAGATCATGAGTAATATACTTATTGCAGCATAGGCATGAAGACATGCGAGCATAGAGAAGTATGTAATGTGGGAGGATATAAATGTAGTGACATGGAAAATATGGTAAAGAGATATGCCTCATAACTCATAAGAGGGTTCAAAAGTAATGTAAGAAAAGGGTGCATGCCAACTCCATCAACAAACCACCATATTTTAATATGATTGATCATCAACTAATCCAAACTCTAAGAGAGTAAGAAAAGTTACCTTAGAATCTACCAACCACACCAACAAAAAATATCATCAAACAAAATCCCATGAATACTATGTGCCAAGACAAAAAAAAATAAACTGCGGACTTTATTCTATTCTCCTAAGTTAAACAAGTAAATTGTTCCATGTGCCAAGATAAAAGATTTCAAATTGCGGACTTTATTCTATTGTACCAATTTAAACGAGTAAATTGTAGCACTAGGATTGATAGTTTTAAGGGTTAGGCTTGGACGATTCTGTGGATATTTAAGGAGTAATATTCGGTTTCTTTGAGCTTGGTTAATTTACCATGAGCAATGGTTATAAAGAACAAAAGCAGAGATTCTTGGTGTGCGCTCATATTTGATGATTGAGATATGGAATCCTTATGAATCTCTAGCACTAGCCAAATGGTTGTATTGCATTTATATTTCTTGAAATGTATTTATAGGCGAGTTTTCCTTGCTTTGATCGTCCTTGTCGCCCATGTGTTTATTCGTGAATCTGTTCCCCTCTAAATTCCATAACCACGATGTTGATTTGTACATGGAAAAATGGGCATAAATAGAAAAATGCACTTCACAAGACATTGCAAAAGTCAGGCTTGAAATTTGTTGTCAAGTACAAAAGGTTACAATGCACTTTTTATTTTTTATAACCTAAAAAAATAACATTAGACATACATAAGATTGTCAAATTTTAGGCTACCTGAATCCTGATCCTGAGTAATTGTGACTGTTTTGGCTGAATGCCATGTTCATGGCATGACCGATAGTGTAAGAAATTCCATCTCCGATTTTTTTTAATTATGAGCTTAGCCCAATGGTCGGCACCCCATCTCCTCACCTTCTCGTAACCGTAAGCCCGAATTAACAGCCCTGTTATGACAGACAACACCAAAAAATACTCGACACCTCCCACCCACAAAAAATCCCGCTTGTTATGCACAACATGTGTTATGGCTAATGGAATGGGATTGTTCATCATCAATCCCATGTCAATCACCATACCGGTTGTCTAACCGTCAATGGAACTTAAAGAAAATAGGAACTGTCGATGTCGCCAGACACACTTTGCAGAGATGGAAGTCGAATTTGTTGGTTTTGAGTGCATCGACGCAAGAGAAGAGGAATGGGGCTGCGTTGGATAGGTATTTCAAGAAGCGTTGCATGTTTTTTCCGGAAAAAGCATAGGGTGGTGTTTTGAAGACAGACAAGACAACACAGGACAGGACATGTGGCATTTTTTTTCTTGTTTTTTGTTTTATAAATTATTTTTATTTATTTTTAAATTTTGAAAATAAAAATCTCTCCTTAAGAGATTTATGTCCCATCCAAGTTGTACTTATCCAATCAAAAAACGAAAAATTTTGTATTTTGAAAATTGTTAAAATTATTTTTAATTTTCAGAATATTATGTTTAATATTAAAATTATTCAAAACATTGTAGAAGATAATAATTTTTTTTGTTTCAAAATAAAACTAATACAAGTAAAAAATATTTGACTTCTATATGAAAAGTATATCCCTGCCTTGGCAGGGATAAAAAATATATATTGTAAATTTTTATATATTATAAGTTTTTAATACAAATTTTAATGATCAAACAAAATTGCTATGGGGATATTGATCAACATAGCATAGCCGGGATTGAGTGGGTGTGAATTGGGTCTATAATTTTGAGTGCATATGATGACGACAATATTGCACTTATAGACGAGGCTTGAGGCGAGCAAACACATCCACCAAGATATGGAGATGTAGGAACCTCACTAGATGCCTTGAAAGAAGAAAATGTTGTTGAGTGACACAAGGGGGTCTATCACGAATCCAGCTAAATGTATTTACTAAATTTTAACACTACAGATGGTTCAGATACCCCTAAGGGGTCTCTAAATCCATCTATAGTGTTAAAATTTAGTAAATCGTACAAATTCATGGCCGAAATTGTAATTTCAATTGACGGGGTATCACAACTAAAAATCACTAAAATAAACGACTAATTAATATCCTCATTCATTGTTAGCTAGTCATATTTGTATTCATGTGACTAAATTAGTCATTTTTATTTTAGTCACGTGTTATCTAGTCATATATCTTATCCCATGACTATCTTAGTCATTTATCTTAGTCATTTTTAGTTGTCTCACTTAAAATTGCTCAATTTTGGTCATTTATCCCTTGAAAAAACTGTGGCGACTAACTTTTTTAGTCACCTAGTTACTTGTCTCTCATTTTGTACTAGTGAATGAAACCAGGGCCTTGGACCTTAGAGGAAACCTCTAGGCATATAAGATTAACAAGTATACTTTGAAGCACCACATAAGGCCTCCTAAGGGTATCCTAGGCCTAATATTGGGGGTATTAATGTAAGTAAGAGGTGGAAACCTAGGCCTTAGTCCCTAGTAAAATATTTTGTGCATCCAATGAAAAATACAACAGTTCGAACAACTACACATGACATATTGGGGTTATTATTTACCTCTAAGTAAGAAAATCAACATCATTATGAGTTTTTTGCTAGCATACACAGGTCTTAGGTTTTTGTATAATGTCATAGGATGAAACTTGGGCCTTAAACCCTAAGGGAAGATTTAAACCGCACCCATGAAATCCAAACACTATCCTTGGCATCTGAGCATTCATATAAGTGACTCTAGGTATGCAAACCTTAGACATAGTGATGGGAGGAATTACAGGAACTAGGCCCTAAAGGACGGTTTTAGGCATATTGGGCTAATAGCAATGACTTAAACTATCACCTAGGAGATCATGCAATGTATATGATATCATTATTCTCAAAGTGGGATATGGGTGGAAATATGTGGTTTTGCGTACTAGCAATGGGTCTTAATAATCAATTGGGAGAGATTGAAGCAAGTATACCCTAGAAAATAATATTAATGAGGTAATGGGAAATGTTCAAAACCATGAACCATAACATACACCCTTTAAAGTTAATATTTGAAATAATAGTTGGATATGAGGATAATCAAGAGTTTTTGCGTAGAGGGATGGATCTCAAGGCCTTGACTGGAGTCATAAAAGTAAAGCAAGAGCCTTATGTAGGTGTCCCAAGGCCTTCATAATGATATTACAGGGAAGATGACCATGACTTTATCCCTAAAGAAACCATTAAGGAATCCAAATCCATTGAGACACTATGTATCTAGGTCTTATGGCCTTTTAACCTTAGATAAGATCAATGGAGGAGACCTAAATATTGACCACTAAAGGAATCTTCTAGCCATCCAGGCTAAGAAGGTTTCCTCTAGCAACAACACATGGCCTCTTGAGAGTATCATTAGTATATGATTGAGGATGTTGGTGTCATCAAGTGGTTTTGAGCAGTATGTACATGTTTTGGGTCCTTGAGAGTGATGTTCTAGGGAAAAAGACCATGCCTTTATCCCTAAAGAAATTGTTGAGGCATCCAAATCCATGAATTATAGTTCCTTAAAGCACCATGCATGACTTCATAGGGGTATCCATTGTACTGTATATCTAAGTCTTGTGGCCTTAGGGCCTTCGACATGGTTAGTGGATGATACCTTAACCTTCGCCCCTAAAGGAAGATTGTAACCATCTAGGGGTAAGAATTTTTCCTCGACCAACCATACACAACCTCCTAATTGTATAATTGGCCTATGATTGAGGATTTTGTTGTAGTTAGGTGGTGTTAAGTAGCATGCACATGTCTTAATCCCCTGGGAATTATGTTCCATGGAAGAAGACCATGTTTTAGGCCCTAAAGAAATCATTCAGGCATCTAGAGCCATGAACACTACCTAAAAGCACCATTAATTAGTTCATAGGGGTATCTATGGCACTATGTATCTAGGTCTTGTGGCCTTGGGGCCTTACACATGGTTAGTGGAGGAGACCTTAATCTGAAGCTCTAAATGATTCTTCTATCCATCTAAGGCTAAGAATATTGCCTCCACTAAAAACACATGGACTCTTGAGGGTATCATTGGCCTATGATTGATTATGTCATTGCCATTATGTGTTTTTGAGTAGTATCTACATGTCTAAGGGACTTAGGAATGATGTTATAGGGAAAAAAACCACGACTTTGTCCTTAAAGAAACAATTGGGGCATCTAGAGTGATGAACAATGCTTAAATCACAGTCCATGACCTTGCATGGATATCCATGCAACTATGTATCCATGCCTTGGGGCCTTGGGGCCTTCGACATGGTCAAGGTAGGATACTTGAACCTCTAGCCATAAAGGAACCTTATAGTCATCCAAGGCTAAGAAGATCACCTCAACCAACCACACATGGCCTGCTGAGGGTATCATTGTCATATGATTGAGGATATTAATGCAATTATGTGGTTTTGAGAAGTATGTAGGTGTCTCAGGACCTCAAGAATGATGCTCTAGAGAAGAATACCATGCATTTGGCCATAAATAAACCACTAAGGAATCTAGATCCATGAACAATTCCTCAAAGCACTATGCATGACTTTGCAAGGGTATCCATTGAGCTTTGTATCTAGGTCTTAGGGCCTTGAGGTCTTCGACATGGTCAATGGAAGAAATTTGAACCTTGTTCCTTAAAGAAATATTTTATCCATCCAAGGCTAAGAATATTTCCTCCACCAACCAAACATGTCCTTCTAAGGGTATCTTTGGCCTATGATTAAGGATGACAATTCCATTAAGTTGGTTTGAAAAATATGTATGTGTCTCAATGCCTTGGAAATTAAATTCTATGGGAAAGACCATGCCTTTGGCCCTAAAGAAACCATTGAGTCATTCAAAACCATGAACAAATCCTTAAAGCACCATGAACAACTACTTAAAGTAATATCTACTTGTGTCAAGGCCTTGGGAATGATATTCTAAGGAAGAAGACTATGTGTTTGGCTAAGGAGGTGGTCTCCACCAACCACAAATGGTCGCTTCAGTGTATTATTAACCTATGATTTAGGATGTCGATGACAACAATTTGTTTTGAGTAGTATATAGTGTCTTAGGGCCTTGGAAATGATGTTCCAGGGAAGAAGACCATGTATTTGGCCCTAAAGAAACTATCGAGGCATTCAAAGCCATGAACATTGCTTCAAACGACCATGCACAAATTTGGAGTGGTATCTATAGTGATATGTATTTGGATTTTGTGGCCTTAGGGTCTTGGACATGGTTAGTGGAGGAGACCTGCACCTCAAGCTCTAAAGGAATCTTCTAAGCATCTAGAACTAAGTAGGTTTCCTCCACCGACCACACATGGCTTATTGAAGGTATCATTGGCCTATGATTCGGGATGTTGGTGCCATTAGATGGTTTCAGAGTTATGAAGGTGTATTATAGCCCTTGGAATGGAATTATATGGATGAATACAATACCTTTGGCTCTAAAGAAACCAATGAGCTATCTAAATCCATGCACAATACCTCAAATAACTACGCATTGGACATGGTCAAGGGAGGAGACCTCAACCTTAGGTCCTAAAGGAATCTTCTATCCATCCAAGGATAAAAAGGACACCTCAGCAAACCACACATGGCCTCATGAAGGTAGAATTGGCTTATGATTGAACATTTTAGTGCAATTATATGGTTTTGAGTAATATCTACATGTGTCAAGGCCTTGGGAATGATATTATAGGAAAGAACACTATGTTTTTGTCCCTAAATTAATTATTGGGGCATTTAGAGCCTTGAACAATGCATCAAGGCACCATGCATTGCTTCATAGGGGTATCCATGGCACTATGCATCTAGGTTTTTGGCCTTTGGGCCATGGACATTGTCAGCATAGGACACCTGCTACTCAATACCTAAAGGAATATTCTATCCATCTAAGGAAAAGGAGGTGGTATCCACCACCACACATGGCCTCTTCAGTGTATCATTATCCTATAATTGAGGATGTCAGTGACATTAAGTTGTTTTGAACAATTTGTAGGTGTATTAGGGCCTTGAGAATGATGCTCTAGGAAAGAAGACCATGTCTTTGGCCCTAAAGAAATCGTTGAGACATTCAAAACCATGAACACTGCCTCAAAGCACCATGTATGACACTGGAGTGGTATCTATGGCACTATGTATTTGGGTCTTGTAGCCTTGGAACCTTGGACATGGTTAGTGGAGGAGACCTAAAACTAAGGCTCTAGAGGAATCTTCTAAACATCTAAAACTAATTAGGTTTCCTCCACCAACCACACATGGCCTCTTGATGGTATCACTGGCCTATGATTCAATATGTTGGTGTCATCAGGTGGTTTTTTAATTATGAAGGTGTCATAGGGCATTCGAAATGGAATTATAGGGATTAAGACCATGCCTTTGGTTCTAAAGAAACCATTGAGGCATCAAATGGAATTATAGGGATTAAGACCATGCCTTTGGCTCTAAAGAAACCATTGAGGCATCTAGAGCCATGCATGATTCCTCAAAGAATCACACATGACTTTCCATGGGTATCCATGGTGTTGTGTATCTAGGTCTTGTGGTCTTAGGGCCTTGGACATGGTAATGGAGGAGACCTGCAACTCAAGTGCTAAAGGAATCTTCTAACCATGTATGGCTAAGAAGGTTTCCTCCACCAACAACATGTGGCATTTTTGGGGTATCATTAGCCTATGATTGCTTATGTTTGTGCTTTTATGTGGTTTTGAGAAAGATGTATGTGTCCTAAGGCATTGGGAATTCTTTCCATGGAAGAATATCATGCCTTTAGCCCTAAAGAAACCATTAAGGCATCCATAGTCATGAACAATGCCTTAAAGCACCATTGGCATTTAAGTAGGAATATTCATGCCATTAGGGGCTTTAAAACACTAATAATGGGACTCGAGGCCCATGACATCATTAAGAAAAGAAAACATAATTCCCTAAAGGATGATTCTAGCCATCTACATCCAAGAACAATGACTTTAACTACCACACATGACCTCTTGAAGGATTCACTTACATTTGAGTGGTGATATGGATCCCATTATAACTTTTTGAGGAAGGGTCCAATGCCTTAATTTATAAATAAAACTTATAAAGATCAAGAGCCATTAATATTGCCTCAAAATTACCACACATGACCTCTTTAAGAGATCTAGAGCCTCTAAGTGGAAATATGAGAGGCATTAAGAGGTTTTGAGAACTAAGCATGCCTCTCAGTGGAAATATGAGAGCCATTAATTTGTTTGAGAATTAAGTATAACTCTCAACATCCACATTAGATTTTAGTTTCAATTTTTTTGTTACAATACATACCTTCTTAACCTTCTAACGTGTCAAAACCATGACGAGATAGGAACGCTTCTCTTCAAGCTTTTTAAGCGTATAAATAAAGTTTTAAAGTAAACCAATAGATCAAAATTAGTATAAGCCTTGAGTAAACTCCTTAGAAAAATTTATTTTATTTATGAAACATAAAAATAAAACATAAATACATTTTAAAATAAATAAATTTAAATATAAAAATTATATATTTTTTAACATCATGAATATGCAATAATTTTTATTATATACATGTTAATTTTAAAATAAAAAGATCACTCTATACACTTTCAAAGTTCTGTATCACACTTCAAAGATATACTAGTATCCCTTCACTTTCTATAACTCCAAATTTCTTATGTATTTTCTCTCCCAATGATTGTATTCAAAATTTGGATTAAAAAAATAATAGTGATTTTGAACTATGACCATAAATTTTTATTTTGTTTTGGAAATTTGTAGGAATACATACAACTGGATTTCCCGCTTGGTTATGGGTCGAAGATGCAATAAGAGTTGGAAAGGGATGTGATTTCTTTTTCTTCATTATTTTACCAGTTTTAACCAGAATTTTCTAAGAATTTGGTGGTTTCGGGTTTCAATGTCGAGCCAAAACTATATCTAAATTGAAGATCTGAGGGAAGGTGGGTTCGATCTGGTCCCCATTATGGAAGCCCCAATTTTTTGGTCAGAATCCTCGTCTTCCTTCTTCTAGGAGTCGAATTCAAAAGGGAAGAACGATTTTCTGCGCCGAAATCCATCGTGAACGGAATAAAAGAAATTTAAGGGTTACATAAATTGAAATGGTACCTCCAGATGTGTTAGAAGCAATGCAGGTGTTATAATGGATTGAAAATTTGAAATGCCACTGTATATCAGAGGGCCAACAATGCCAAATGTATTTTTTTGGCCAAAACCTTGACAAATTCATTGACAGCTACTCCCAAGAATCATCTCTGGAGAACTTCAAGAAAACACACAGGTTCAGCTAAGTGGCCGCCACCGTCGTCTATAGCTCATCTATCATCAATCACCGCCACATCCACATGAATTCCACACAGTGGGAGACCTTGAAAAAATTTGTCAAGTATTTGGGCTGAGCTGGGAAATGCAAGGTCGATGAAACCCCAAGGGTTGGTTTATTACCTTCATTTTAGAGAATCAAAGACTTTATTGAAGGAGAATCTAAAAAACAAGAGGGCCAAGTCAGACTTAGCAGAGGAATAGCGGCACAAGAGGGAAGAGGGAAAATTGAACGAGCCTAAAAAGTGGTGGCGAAACCAAGTGTAAATTCCTCTTCGCCTGAGTCTCCTCCAGATCTAGAAAATGCAGAAAGCATTTCAAATGGTAAGACTTTTTTTCTCTTTTTAGAGGACCTACAAATAAGTAAACATGCCAAAATTATTTTGAGAAATTGTGAGGCATTCTTGATGCCATATTTTGATGTGAATTTTAGTCATGTATAAATTGGGTCTTAATAGGTGTGCCCCAGTTGGTTTTATTTTATAGCATGGTTTTGGTGGCATGGTTTTATAGAAAATTCCAAGAGGCCAGTGGATATGCTTCAAGTTGACATTGTTCTCACCTGTTTTATGATCTACATAATATTTAGATAATTTAATTTAGGTAGCTTCAAAATAGTCCATTCATGTTGTGTCTTATCAAATATTGTTGTTGCTATTTTGGTTGTTGGGTCTGAGATATACCGTGTATATGTGTTCATTCTTTACTGTCATGTGTTCATTCTTCCACTTGTTTCCTTATAGGAGAGGTGCAACAAGCATTGCATGAAGGTTGGTTCTTCTTCTAGAATTTGAAATTTTGAACCATTAAAATGATTTTTCCTTTGGTTTGTCTTCTATTTTTGGGTGAATTTTAGCTTTTGGACATATTGCAACATCCTTTTCTAAAACTATGTTTTTCTTCCATAGTATGTATGCGAGCATTAAATTATTTGTAGGTAATCCTATTGTATGCCCCGTCACCTACACATCCATGTGTGCTTTTGGTATTACGACGACCAAATCGACATTCATTACTTTTGCCATTAATTTTGGATTACATGGTTAGCATGACCACATAACTCACACACTGTTATAGTACAGTGGGTATAGAAAATGGACAGGGATAAATAGTGTGGTGATATTGTCCACAATCAAAATATTATGGTGGAGGATTGACTGGAGCAATTTGTAAGACCCAAACCTGGGTCTCCTTTAACTCTTAATAAAGTAAGATATTTCACTTCTTGTCAAAATTTTTATTTTTGTTTCTGTTTCTAGTTTCGGCTATAAAATATAGCATTTACATTTACAGATGTGAAAATATAGCATTTACATTTACAGATTTGAGCAATTAAAATTCTATTTTATCTACTTCTAACCATTTATTGTTTGTGCAGGAGTAGTAGATATAATAACAACATATAATCATTTTTAATTAACTTAAAACCGAATTTGACAAGGTAGAAATGATCAACATTCCTGCTGGAAAATACCTATGTATAGCTAGTAGATCCACCCTTGTTGCTGTCCCCATTTGTTGTTTCTCCTTGCTTTTCCCTGCAGCCAAAAGCCTTCCCCAAAGTTCTGAAACTCAACCAGTCCAAAACAGTCTTGCCACCCTGCCAACTGGCGAGGTCTCGCCGACCACCCAGCTCCAAAGGTACCCCTTTGGACCCCCGAGCCCAAACCGAGTACAAGCCCAAGCTATTGTATCCCTCCGAAAAACAATCTCCAACAAGAACCCTCCTTTGCAGCTCTGCTCTCCCAATTTTTCCTCTCCAAAAACTCCCAGGAAAAAAGATCCCCCATCTCCCTTCTCTTCTCGACCTTATCCCCCCCCCCTTCACTTGCCGACTCTTTCCCTCATTACTACCCCTATCCCTAACATAAATGTTTCCACCCCCTTCCATCTACCATGTCAGGGTTTTTGCCCTTTGTTTAATGTAAACTTCAGTTGATATAAATCCATATCCGATACACCATAATAATAACATTTGTTTAATATTTATTTATTTAAATAATCACTAGTCATTTCACACTCAACCGACAACCTTCTCGGCATAACTTTTATATTATTTCTTGTTAATAAAATTTTAGTTAATAAATAATAAATGTTATATATATATTATATAGTTTAAATTTGGGGTTGGTTCACCCACCAACCGTAAGTGGTTTTACACTTACACGTTTTAACACATTAATTACTAGTCATCCCTTAGTGTTTCATAATTCAATGCTTCATTTATTATTAATTAATTTGTTTATTGATTAACTTAAAATACATTTTTAACACTTTGTTTAATAATGGTGTATGACAACATTTATAGTTTATGCCATGTCCTATATAACTTCGACACAACCTTTACAATTAAGTAATTATAATTTCTATCTTATCCTTATAATTTTAACTAATTAATTAACATTGTTTAGGACGCAATTAATATTAACCTATAAGTTATTACTACCTTAATTAACATTACAATCACATTTAATATCTTAACCAAGGTCTTAACTGATCAAGTTCATTAATATTCATTTAAGCATTACTAACCAAATTGTACTATTTACACCTAGTTTTAACCGTAACTTGTTTATTAATCAGTAATAATTAATCATTAGTGCACAATAATTAACATTAATCAACATTAATAACTTAATTGACAGTAATTAACATTAATCTACATTGTTAGCCTTAATCATCATTATTAACTTTAATCGACATTATTAACATTGATCAACAATAGTTAATTACTAAACGACAGTAATTAACATTAAGCGACACTAATTAACATTATTACTCAACAATATTTCATGTAATTCATAATATGTAGGCGAGTTATGTAAGCGTAGCTACTGCTTACATTCCTCACGTAAGTACACTAAAAGTAATAATTCACATACATCAATCATAATCAAGGAACGTATTATTTACTGACATATGTTTTAACATAGTATGCAAGGTACAATCCATTAACTAACTGAAATCCAAGTTATGACAGTTCATACATCACTGAGTTACGACACATACTCAATCAAGAGTTTTACACACATGTCGTTAGATCTTGTTTTCACCCCTACTTCAAGCCACACCTACCTACCTATATCATTACTAACTTCCACATCATATCCTGTCCTCTGCTGGACTACCCTGAAATGTCAAGTCATGACCGGTTCCAGCTAGAACCCGTAAGAGGAAGTGTCGACTACATCGACCAAGCTTCCTCAGCAGGAAACCACCAGTCATCATCACACACCTTGGGGAGTGCGCCGTAGCATAGCCCTCCCATGACTCTGGGTTTTGGGGATAAACGGTGGGTAAAGCCTCCACCCCCCTAATGGAACAAGGGACTATGTCTACTCAACATAACAATAGTGTTGCACTTGTACTCAGTCTGTCATCGTATAACCAATCTGGGCGGTTGAGTTTCCTGAAACCCTACCCCACCCATGTCATAATATACATCATCATAAACCACATAATAAACATGTGAAAGTAAATAATGCATCACTTGCATACCATTTTATCTTTTGAAGTCATGTCCCCGAGGTCCTCCCACCTCGTAGGATCCAACTATCACTTAGCTGTTTCAACCTGTAAGTCAGTCCTCGACGTACAATATAGAATATCGTGCATAAATCCTCGATATGTACACATATATTTCATCATAACACAACAACAATAAACTCATTCATTCGCCATGCACCTGGCATAACATTCATTATTTCAATATATAACTATAACGGTATCCACGTACCCATCATTCAGTAATTTCCATATATTTGACATAATTAACACATGATACATATCTAAACATGACTACCGATCATAATACTATCATCACACACACACACATATATATAGGCAAAATAATAGAACCATATGTACATAGTGTCGTCAAACCGACAAGGTCTCACAATCAAACAATACAACATATAATAGTAGTTCAGGTAGTAATGTCAAAATCGGGTGTTACACAATTCGAGAAACTATATACATTAGGTGCAACTCCATCATTCTGCAACTTCTTTGAGTTCTTTGGAATCCTGGAACAATCATTCTAGTCGTGCCTCCAAGTTTTATGAAATAAACATAATGTATCATAATTTTTTACTTTCAATTTGATTGCTTAGAGCCTTTGATTCCCTTCCAACTTATCCAAGGGCATTCATTTCAGAAATGGTCTTGTTAACATCATGTGCTATATATTCCTTTGCCTTGCTTAGCACTCTATTCATTTGTACTTGGATTACTTTGAAATATTGTAATACTAATTTTATATGTGTTATATCATGCTTTGTCCAATTTGTATCTTCATACATTTCTTCACAATCTACCAAGTGACTAATAAGAGATTGCATTTCTCAAATGTATCATGATTTGTGGTGGCAGTCTAGATATGAATGATGAAGTATTCTCCTCTTGCAAATGCGCGTAAGTAAGTTGGCCCTGGTTAATCCTTTAATGTGTTGGTAGTCTAGATATGAATGAGGAAGTATTCTCCTCTTGCAAATGTGCGTAAGTAAGTTGGCCCTGGTTAATCCTTTAATGTGTTGGCAGTCTGGGTATGAAATAGGGATTATTCTTGTCTTTTAGAGGTGTATAAATAAGTTGGTTAAGAATGCTTCAATTCTTTGAGTGTATTGTTGCATTTTCCCTTGGTTTGATCTCAATAGAGTTCAACTTTTGAAATACTAAATTTGACTGTGTACGATATTTGTACTCTTCTTGAAAATTAGCCAACAAATCTGTAAGTTGAATATTATGTGATACCCATCTTTTTATTATACCACAACATTACTAATCCATGAAAAGTTGCAAAAATCTTATGCAACTTTTGTTTGTCCTTAGACTTGTTTCACATCCTAAATAGATTTTCAATACTGAAATATGTAAACTTCTATCCATGGTACCAGTAGAGGTGGGAAACTTCATTCCACTTGTAGGTAATTAATTGGCCATTGGACTTTCTATGTTAAATGAAGGTAGGGAATGAAATGAAGGAGGTAAGGGTGGTCAAGCCTTGAGGGGTCCTTGACTTACATAAACATGTTAGTTTACCTGTTGCTCAATAGGTGTTCTCCTTCAATGTAACATATCCAATAAGTCCCGTTTGTCTCGATTCACGTGCCACAATATTTGTTGTGGATGGTTGAGGTGCATTGATTAGGCACACTAGAGGAGTATCTACACATTATGTTGTAGGAATATTGTGGTTATTGTATACATGCATGTTTGCATCCATGTTGTCTTGAGTTTGGTGTTGTTTCAAACTTAGATAGAGCCATATTAGCATGCCATTTTTAGTTTACCTAGGCAATGCCTTTTCCATTTTGAGGAGTGTTGTTTCAGTTTTATTTCAGGCTTTCTTCCATCTCTAGGAAAAGTACAGGGAAGACTAGGTGTCCAGATTTAGATTAGGGCACACTTTGCTAGGTAAGGAGGAACTCTATTCTTGGCAATCTTTTGATGCAGGTTGAGCACACTCTTCTAGGAATCTAAGGTTAGATTTTTTTCATCTTATAGAGAAGGTGCACCACAGGGATGGTGGAGCTTCATTGTAAACCCGAGCATTCTTTGTCTATAAAAGAATGGTAGTGTGGTTCACTAGAATAGTGAGACATGGTTTTGATCGGTTACTTTGTAAATTTTATTTGCAAGTAATGCACATTCCTTTTGTTGTCCATAATTTCCAGAATAGTGTTTTATGCATATTTAATTCTATGCTATTTGTTGTTATGCTTTTCTGCATTATATATTTTGTAGTTTTAAATATACAGTTTGGAATCTTGAGTTTATATTTTGAGATGGGTTTGGGCAGTTTTCAGATTTGTAGGTCTAGGGTTGGTTTCGTGGAAGTACAAATCTGTGTATCATGTATTAAAATGTAATAAAAGGAATGCAGGTGTATAATAATTAGACAATGGTGAGAATGATACTACCATCTAAGTGAGGTAGTGTTCTATAGTGGAGTCCACCTTGGGACACTTTTGAGCATCACGTGAGGGAAATTCATTCTAATAGGGCAGGTGATCCTTACCACCAAGAACATGGAGAATTTCGAAAAATAGAGGAATGCTTTTATGTTAATCCCTTAACAGATATTTTGACACACTACCTTAACATTCTTTCTATAAATTGCTCACTTTAGCTCCAGGAATGACTTACTTTAGCTTCTTTCTATATATTGCTCACTTCTTCTCATCTAATCCTGTCCAGGTATTTCACTCCTAAAAGTTGATTAGGAGGCCACACAAGAGTTTAATATTTATTATTATCTCTCTTCTATTGTATATATCATTTACATGTACTTCCAACTTAACAAGAATACTATAGTTTCATTGTCATCATTTTATATAATCCTTTGTGATTTCCATATCCTTCCCCCAATAATGCTAAATTCTCTTCACAATAATCACTCAAAAGGTGGCAGAGAATCCCCATTTGATTGCCAAAATATAGATATATCCTCATTTAAAGTGGAAGGACAAATAAAACACCCTTAAATCATCTTTTTTCTTAGTGTAAAGGTTGTTCAAATGTGATTTCTCATATATGACTATCATTTGAAGTAACCCACAATGTTGTCCCATGTTTGCCTTTATGGTGAATGTCAACAATTAAGGAACGGTTTAAATCGCGATTGATTTCAGTTATTGAACCATACCGAGTCTAATATTTTAGCCTCATTATTTATGACAAGGTGTCAAGATGATAAAGTTGGTCATCTCTTATTTCTAGAAAAGACCAGAAATCACATTCTAATACTTTCTTCTCCTCCATTGCCTTATATGGAAGTGCATTGTGGTAGTTACTTATTGATTGGTATAGGTGCCTCTTTGAAATTTGCTTTTAACATGTAATAATTCTTTCAAGTAAGAGTCCAAGGAACTTCATATTTCTGTCCCTAGGTTTTGCAATTTCAATTCAGCCTTTATTATGCTATTCTCTTTCCTCATATTGTCATTTGTATCTTTTATTGCAAACACTTTTTAACTTTTTTTATTGATCTTGTGACTTCCTTATTTCCATGTTGAGTGACTATATTCATTAGTCTCATTGAATTATTTAGCATCAGTGGATCATAGAAGCTTGTTTACATCTTGTTTGTATGAATTCCCTTAGGGTATTTGAATATTACAAGAATTTTGCAACACATATGTATAATTATTAGGAGATTGAGAATGCGATTAGAGGGAGATTAGAGGGATAACTACAAGAGGAGATTTGTGGCCATGTCTAGCATGCATATCTCTTATAGACATGCTCTACAATTACTAGTTATGGCCAAAAGAGTTACTAGGTCTCAAGTAGAAAATTCAGGAACAGAGTTAGTACAACTATGATTTTCGGGATTTAATGGGAATATTTTTACAAGTTGTTTATAGCGGAGATATACCTTAGAATCTAGTTTGAAATCCAATTTGAATCACCTCAATCCGACATCATACGAAAATGTTATACTCAAATTACTAACTACTTGTCATAAAAACTGCATTGTGACAATTCTACATATTGACTGTTCATCGGAATATTTCACATATCAAATCATCCTCTTTTCAAAACCTGGGAGATAGGAATTCAAGTCTATTTTAAGCCCAAATTTGAATCATTCCATTTGGAGGTCATATGAAAACGTTATGCCACATTTAGTAACAGTATGTCTCAAAACCAACATGGTGAAACTCTTCCTCCTAGGTCTGTTCATTAGTGCATTTGAGATATAAAATCAAACTATATTAAAAACCAGTTTTAAATTGAGGTATCTACACGAGTCTAAGTTAAATCTCCAACTAGAATCACATCAATCCATCCTTTAATAAAAAACTTATGCTCAAATTATTGACTGTTGGTCTAGAAAGCAATTCACAAACAACTCCATCAAGCGGGTTATTCTTCAATAGGTTTGACACGTCATTTTGAAAACCTGTTTCTACCTGAAGTAGCCCTATGGATCCACTTTAGTGTTGCTTTGGAATCACTTCAATTAGATATAAAATGAATATTTTGTGAACAAGATACCGCCAGGAGGTCCAGGCTGGCCACCACTTCTCCGCAGGTAAACAAATGCATTTTTCTTCATCTATCTTCTTTATATTGTCGCATTTATATTATGTATTTCTTGGAAGGAGAAAGACTGATCACCTTTCTCCCCCCATCATTTCACATTTTATTGCAGGCAAATGCTTAGTTTTTGTAGGTCCCAAGATCCAGAAGATGAAATCTATGAACGAGTGAATTTCAAAGTCAACGTTTTGGACATTCATACATGAGATATGGGCAAAGTGGAATATCATCTGACGTTGAGTTCATCAAAGAATCTCAAAATCCTTAGAGCTTGCTACAAAAACCTTCTAGTGGATGATTGATAAATACTTGAAGATGAATTTAGATCAAGGCAAAATATATGAAATCAATCGTCAAAAGAAGAATTCAAGTTCCATATTATGTCAAAGTCACATCCAAGAAGCCTCTCAAAACCTCTACCATTCATAATGTATTTCATCAACCCTGCTCTATGCCATTTTCATTCTTTCAAGCTCCACAATCATATAGGATGAAGTCTGAACTTCTTTTCATCCATTCCACTTTCCCTCCATTTTCTTTCACAAGCTTACCATACTCCCTTACTCCACCCACTCTGTCTTCCATCACACTTAAAAAAAAAAGGGTTTAGTTGTGAAAACCCAAGCAACTGGCACAATATAAACCAGAATTCTCATTGGAAAAACTAGTAATATTGGCCAATGAGAATTCTAAAAAAAATTTAATGGTGAATTTCCAGCTTCAATTTCATGAGTTTATTTTAAAATATTTTGGTACATATCAGTTTCTTAGCAGCAAATAAAAGGTTTTTCTGTGCAAAAGACTTGAGGACAAGTCAATCAATAAGGCTGCGAGGAAAGGAGTAAAATTTCAGAGTTTTTGGACCTTTCTGAAAGCCTTCTGCAGATGTTAGCATTCATTCAAAAAGCATATCATGTTTATGAAAATTTCCAGGAGAGGGACCTGAAAAGAACTTCGTCAAAAGTAATTTGTCAAATCACAGCTTCAACAATTTGAAGATCTTAAAGACCATAACAACTCCAAATTCAGGTAAGACATTTAAAGACAGTATTCTAGATTTGCAGCAGCATCTCCAACACAGATCAACTACAACAGAGCAGCATGACAAGCATAATGGGAAGTGCAACAAACAGTTTGTAAGAAAAAATTCTTTTTAATGTTTTAAAATTTTGCATATTCTTCATTTTTTTTATTAGCGACAAAGTACCTATTATATTTCCATTCCTTTCTATTACCTCCATAGTCCTACATCATTAACTCATTCATTCCATTACCCTTAAGCATCAAAAGTAGTATTCAAGAAGAATAAAGGAAACAAACTTTTTCTCCATTTACAAGGAGGAGTCATAAGGAGAGGTTCTGGTTTTCAATATCAACAAAGGAATGAACAATGAAGAGGCTCTTTTTGAATTTTTTTATGGTTTTTAAACCTAAATTTTTTTGACAAAACATTTTCAAAACAAATTCTCTGAGGTTGTTTGTGCTAAACATTGTTTGAACTAACTCCAAGAAGCAAATGCTTTGTTTTAGTTGCTTAAGGAAAGCATTGGGAGTCATAATCCATAATTCTTATAAAAATGAAGTGGAATTTTCATGAATGGAAGGGGCATGATAAAATAAAAATTAGAAACCATCTTCAGCCATAATGTGATCACCCAAGGTTGTACAAGTGCAAAATCATAAAAATGCATTCATAAAGGTACACTTGTAAGCCTTCTCCAGCATTTTACCTCCACGAAGTTTTTTTTTTTTTAAAGTGTTGGTGTTCACCTTGTATGCTCCTAGGATTCGAACCTCTGATGTATTAAACGCCCAAGCAATTCACTCCTGCGTTATATTTTCATTTTCACATCACCAGAACGAATCCAACGCATTCCTCATTTACATGTTGCTCCAATGCATTTCACCTCCACTCCAGCACTATAGCAACATTGTGAACCCCTATTTTCTCTACAGTCATTCCTTCCTGAACCACTCCATCTCGAATCCATCAGATCGTAATTAAAAAAAAAACAATTTGTATGTTGACAATTCCATCTGTCAACATACAAATTATGTTTGTGGTAAACCAAGATTGAAATCACCAGAATTAAGTAAATATGTGGAGGGTGAGTGCACAAATTGAGGATAAGAGGACGTTTTCAAGTAGGAATCTTCCAGAAGAGGTAAGTTCGAAACTATTGTTAAGAATTTGGTCGAGTTAGTACCAATTCGACTTACCAAAAGAACACTTTGAGAACATAAAAGGGTTATTTTTGAACAACAGAGGTTGATTGTAAGAGAAAAATAGAGACACAATAAGAGCTTTAAAATTTGCAGATGGGGTTTAACAGAAATATTGTTAAAAAAACACAAGAGTTGAAAATTAAAGCAGAGACAGAGTATCAAAACTACATTGCAAGCTAGGAAAGGCAAAATTTCCAGGTTAAAGATTTGCTTGAAGATTTCTTTGCATAGACTGCAAGAAGATTTTTTTTGTTGAGGTTAGAAAAATGGTCTCTAGATTTGAGCCAGAAAGATTTGATTCATCCAAAGTTCATAAAGATTGTTTGGAAATTTTTGAAAAAAAAACAGTGGATTTCTTTCTTTGAAAAATTTGGTTTAGAGTTTGCTTGTTCATTCAATGGTGAGAGCGCCACAGTGGGTAACCTCACCATCAAACTATCTAAAGATGTCATTACACAAATCACTGGGTTACCTCAATAAGGAGAAAGATTTCATCACGTAGATTCCTGCGTTGAGAGTTTGGTGGTGTGCTCGGGGAGAACGCAGTACTCATTTTGAAGTCCATGTTTCGAACCCTAATCACGGTTCATCATAAGGACAATGAGCCAATGGTAAGGATAACATTTCCAGGACATTAATATTCATTCAAGTTTTGTTGCTTTGAGAGAACTAAGAACCCAAGTGTCGATTGAAAACCCTAACCCTAAATGTAAATTATTCATTTTTATTTTTAATGTTATTTAGAAATTAAATGTTTAATTAAACTGTGATAATTAATTATTGTTATTAAATAGAACATTATGCTTCTTTTTATATAACACCTTTATTTACTTAGTTGATTACTTGATGTAGAATAAATTAAAATTATTAAATTATTATTATTATAATTTAAAAATAATTTAATTTTAATTTTAATTTATTAGAATATTATTAATAACATATATTATAATGTGTTTGTGAGGGTTAATCTTTTATATTGATGACGGGAAGCCAAGCATTACTGATTTCAAGGCCACCATCTCTATTTAAGTTGTTAGGGTGCTTTGCTATTTCTAGGGCTTCTCTAATCTTATGTTTGAAATAATTATTTTCTTTGGCAAGGATTTGAGTGTTTTCTAGGCATATGTGGTGTTTGGTTTTGATGGAGTGTTCAGCTAATGTAGAGGTGCAGGCTCTCCCATTACGGATGTCTACTTCATGTTCCTTAATCCTAACACTAAAAAGAGCGTCCTGTCTCACCAATGTAGCAATCCTCACACGAACAAGGAACTTTATAAACTCCTTGGCATTGATGTTGGTCTAAGGCATCTTTGACAGATCTGATTTTACTTCTGATGGCCATGGTTGGTTTAAATGAGGTTGAAATATTCTTCTTATTTAGGACTATTTTAATCTTGTTCGTGACTCCTTCAATGTACGGAAGGTAGGATTTTAAGGTGTCTGGTTGATTGTGTGGTATAGATGAGTGTTCTGTCTTAGATGAGTGTTCTGCCTTAACTATAGCCCTTTTAATGTCTTTCTTCTTATAACCAATGTTTTGGAAGACATTAGAGAGGTGTTCTTTTTCTTGCTCAACATGTTCATTGTCGGAGATTCTTATAGCCCTAGTTGCTAAAGTGTTGAGTATACCTAGTTTTTGAGAGAGGGGATGATGTGAACTTGCATGAAGATAACTTTCTGTATGGGTTTTCTTCCTGTAGACTTGGTGTCCAAGAGTCCCGTCATCATTTTTGGAAATGAGGACATCAAGGAAATGAATACTACCATTGTCTTCCAACTCCATTGTGAATTTGATCTCGCTAGACTGGTTGTTAAGATGTTCAAGGAATTTGTTGAGTTCATCCATGCCATGTGGCCATCTTACGTTGGTGTCATCAACAAACCTTTTCCATCTAGTTGGTTTTAGATGATATGATTCAAGGGCCCTCCTTTCAAAGTTCTCCATAAAGAGGTTGGCAACTATGGGGGAAAGAGGGGATCCCATAGCTACACCACTGGTTTGTTCATAAAATTTTCCTCTAAAACTGAAGAAGGTTGACCTAAGGCATACTTCTGCTAACCGAGCTGTCAGAGGGTCTACAATACCATTAATAATTTGGATTGCTTCATCAAGAGGGATCTTAGTGAAAAGTTGGACAACATCAAAACTAATAAGGCAGTCCTCTTTCTCTAGCTTTTCCTCTTTTATGATTTTGACAAAGTCATAGGAGTCCTTTATGTAGGAGTTGGTATTCCCAACTAGAGGTCGTAGGAGTTTGGCTACATATTTGGCAAGCTCATAAGTAGGTGATCCGATTGTATTGACGATTGGTCGTAAGGGAGCTCCGTCTTTGTGGATCTTAGGTAAACCATAAATTCTTGGAGTAACTTCTCTAACTGGGTAGAGTCTCTTTTTGGTCTTATCATTTAGGTTTGATTAGTTGATGACCTTTTTTACTTCTTTCATTATTTTTAAAATGGGGTTTTTGTTGATTTTTTTATAACTACCACTGGAAATGAGATGTTCCAACATCTTATTTTCATAGTCTTGTTTGTTCATTAATACCATTGCTCCTCCTTTGTCCGCTTTAAGGATGATTAGGTTTTCATCATCCCTTAGATTTCTAAGTGCTGATAATTCATTCTTGCTTATGTTGGTTCGACGAGGTTTGGCCTTCCTAAGGATTGACACGCATTCCTATCTGATCAATTCCTTGTCTGTGTCACCCAATGTTTTGATGTTGTCTTCTATTGCGCAGATGATCTCTTCTTTCGGAATTGATCTCGGGGCTATGTTAAATCCCATTCCTTTCTGTAGTATGCTCAGTTCAGCGCTGTTTAGCATGTGGTTCGATAGGTTTACCACTTTTTTGTTTTTATTATTTTTAACCATTCCTGCGTTCGTGGTGTTTGCTCCCATGGACACCTTTTATATCTAGATCCATGGCAGCATCAGTGAATTGGAGAAAAAAAATCCTGAGAAGTTGGTTGATTCATCCATGGGATGAAATAGCCTATATCATTCAGAATTTTGTTACTTGTAAAGGGAGGTTCAGTATTGTATATCTATATCACATCAAATTGCTGCAACATTTAAGAAATTATTGTAATATTAATATGCCTTACTTTTAGTTGCAAAGCCTTTCTAAGATGGCCAAGGCTGTTCAAAAACAAGAGAAAAATACAGAGAAAAGATTATACCACTGTGGCTTCATCAAAATGATCACCACACATGAATTACAAAAATAGAACTTGTCATCGCAACAATTTGTAGTTGGCAATGGTTTTGAAACATCAAAAGAGGAAATAAGGGAAGAGGAAATATTGATTATAACAGATAATGAAGAGGAAATGAAAAACCCCAAGGAAACAAGCTCAAAACAACCTATGGGAAGGATAAGAACAAGAAGTATGGTGAAAATGGAAAAAGAATTCCAAGAAAAAGACAAAATTTTCAGCACATATGAAAGAAAATCAAGAAAATGCCAACAAGTTCAAAAGGGATAGATAACAGAAAATGATGATGAATCACAACAAATTCAGTATGCATACATTCATACTTTGGAAGAGGAAGAAAAAGAAAATGCAGCAGGTGAAAAAGAGCAAAATAATGAAGAAATAGATATTACTTTTCCTGCTCATGAGCAACAAACTACAGGGGCTACAAGAGAAATGAAAAATAAGGAGTTTTCAAAGAAAGATAAGAAGATGAAGAAGTTAAAAAGAAATGTGAAGGAATTAGAATTGCTTGAGGGGTATCTTAAGAAGGAAAATGAAATGCTTAGAATTCAAAGCAATAAAACTTAGGAGGAAAATGAAAAAAATGAAGAAGAAGAATAAGAAGCTTCAAATTCAAAATATTTTGATCTCCAAACAAGCATGCAGATGGTTTCAGCAAAAGAAAACATTCAAGGAAAAAAGGTTCTGCATACAGCTCAGGCCAATGTGGATACATTATTGTAGGTAGCATAGGTGGCGTAGGGCCATTGACAATAGTTCGAAGACACTTTTTGTGCAAGAGGACATGCAAGATCTTCCTCTTGGTGGAGATGTTGGACACCATTTTTTACGCTTATTTTTGTCATAAAATCCATGTTTTGCCTTCAAAATCGCTCCATATCTCTCATATTTCATCCACATTTTCTTTAAATATGACCATATAAGGTACATTTGTCATTACTTTTTATGAATTGAATTTTGCAAATTTTAAGAAATTATAATTAAATTTTTAACATAAATTACAGGATTTCATAACTTCCTGTAATTGCTCCTAGCTTCGTATACTTGCAGGATAGCTAGGCGCGATCTTAGACATGTGGCAGAATCCTTGATGTCCGAGGATGGATAAATATCTATCAGCTTCATGAAAAGAGCTTTGCAGGTGTCTGGTCAACGTCGGTCAAACGAGGCCACTCGTGCAGAAAATACCCTTCTTTTAGCATAAAATATGGGCAGTTTTGGGATTTCGTGGGATTTTACCCATTTTTGTGGATCTGAAGGTTGAATTTGACACTCTGAGAGAGAATATGGGATCTCATCCTCAGATCAAGAGTGATTTTATCATTTGTGGCTGTAAACCTTTTGTATAAATACCTCAAGACATGGATGGTTATGATAACTTTTGAGTTAATAGAATTTGCAGACTTCAAGCTTTTGAGATCAGACTTGTGTCAATTGTTTTAAATAATTTTTATGTATTAGTGCATGCTGTTAGAGGAGTTATCTTAGCTGATTACACTTTAAGTGTGCAAGCAAAGCATTTGAGGGCCCCCTTTGCCAAGCCTATGCACTGAACTTCTACTCATTTTCATGTGACAGTGGCATGTGTTTACGTTTGCTGTAGTTGTTTCCAGCTCTATTTTTCATTAGAATATATACTTAATTGTTGAAGCACTAAAACACATTGTGAACTGGTTTCTTGTAAAAGAATTCAATGTCTTCATGCTTTCAATAGTGAAGTTTTGATGCTTTAGTTCATCTTTATGGTTTTGATATTTCAGTTTTAGAATATTTAAATGATCTAGGTGCTGATAAGTTTAAGAATTCTAATGAATACACCTTTCGTAAGGGAGTTTAGTACGTCTTAGCTTACAACATTCAAATCATTCTAGGTTCATTTCCAAAGCAAGGTGTGTTTTAAACTAGTCTAGATCTAAATCCATATACTTTGGATGTGCTTGTCTTAAGATTCCGGATTGACAATTATATTCTATGCTTAGATTGGACCAACAACACACACACACACACACACACATTATGTGATTTATATTTTTTTTTTCACCATTTATTATTTTATGGTGCTCTGCATCAAATATATATATATATATATATATATATATATATATATATATATATATATATATAATGTGATTTATATTTTTTTTGCACCATTTGTTATTTTATGGTGCTTTGCACCACTTGTTATTTTATGGTGCTTTGCACCATATACAAGTTTGTGTAAATTTTAAAAAAAAATTGTAATAATAATCATTTTGGTGTTTTGCACAGAAAGTCTCAATACATGTTGGATTGGTTTTGGTGTTTTGCACCACAAAATATTAATCCACCTAGGATTGGTTTGGTGATTTGCACCATACACCATGGAATGCCACATATTGATTTAACACCAAAATCAACTCTTTTACAAACACCACTTTTGCACCATAAATCTCCGCACCACTTGCTTATCCCCACATTATCACCACTTTTGCACCACTATTTGAAAATTGAAGATTTCCCAAATCCTTTACAAATAGTGGTGCTAATATGAGGCTAAAATGTCCTTTTACTTGTAGTGTCCACTTGTTAAATGAGGCATGCATAGTGCACAGTGATATATTTTGACTGGATTATGGCTAGCCCTTGACCATTAGAATTAGAATTCGTGCTAGGATTGTGTGCTTGGCACTTGGATTTCTTACTATAAATGACTCATTAAGTTAAAAGGAACTTTTAAATGAGGAGGCTATTCGAAGGTTTAGCCTTCAGATACATTTTGGCAACCAGTTCTAGGACTGTGGCCAACTCTGATAGAGCGGCTCCGTGGACGAGGTAATGGAGATGCATTGGGCATGAGCTTACTCCTCCGGGCTTGAGTATGGGTGAAATCTTGGCATAAGGTAAAATTTTGTTTTTTAAGATCACATAAACAGATTGAAATATCAGTCTGGTTCTATTGTATGGGTGAAATCTTGGCATAAGGTAAAATTTTGTTTTTTAAGATCACATAAACAGATTGAAATATCAGTCTGGTTCTATTGTAGAATCTAACGTTCCTTTTGTGTATTTTCTATAATTTATGTAGAATTATGGCCCAAGTATCACCAATGCAATTATGGCAGAGGTAACCATGAAGAAGTATCACCAATTACTACGGTTATGGCATACCTGGTTATTATAATTAAGAATGAAAACCCCTACAATATTGGGCCTGCGGCCATGGAAGTCCTGGCCAACTTTGAGAGAGATGCGGCTCCATGAGGAGGCTATTCGAGGGTTTATCCTTCGAATACATTTTGGCAACCAGCTCCGGGGATGCGTCCATGGGAGCCTGGATAACTTTGAGAGAGATGTCACTCCGTGGACGAGGCAATGGAGATGCGTTGGGCATAAGTGCACTCCTTCGGGTTTGAGTATGGGAAAAAGGTTGGCGAAGATCACCAGGACAGACTGAAATATCAGTTTGGTCATGACATCATTTTTTAATCAAATTTAAGCTCTTTGTCGGTAGCATTTTTGCAGTGACAGTCACACTTTGAACTAATTCGTATCTGATCATGGGATTTGGATGCAAATATAGGTCTTGTCATAGGTCTTAGTCCATAAACTTATTGAAAAATCCTTGTACTCGTTCATTAAAAGGAGAAAGCCGAAGTTGAAGAACGAGAGATAGATGGGTAATCACAACTCTTAGTCCATAAAGTTATTGAAAAATCCTTGTACTCGTTCATTAAAAGGAGAAAGCCGAAGTAGAAGAACGATAGATAGATTGGTAATTGAATGAGCCAGGAAATTAATAATTAATTTGTTGAACATAAAGAAAATAATTAATTTGTTAGAACATAAATAATTCATTGTGGTGAGACGACTTTTCCAACGCAGATGACAAACACCATAACCACACCCTAGGGATGGCATTTCCATGTCACAATCGCCATAATTGCACGCCTGCTCATTATTTCCTAATTTACCGTAAACAAGTTTATATGCCTTCGAATATTTTTTTTAACCTTCATTGCAACTATATTGTTATCCAAGAATGGTGATGTGATGGCAGTATAATGATTAAAAACTATAATAAAATTCCAACGATATAGACGATGATGTAACTCTAAACATATCTAGATATTTAACTTTAAAAAAAATATGTTTACTATTATGTAATGAGGTTACTTTAACGAATGAATAATTAGAAATCACTTCTCCGATTCTATACAGGCCAGCAAATATTCGTCTTTATCAACCATTTCCTTAGCCTTGAGGGTGGCTTTCACGGAATCAACAATTACAAACAAACCCCCGTTCAAGAAGAACCGGACTTTTTCCATCTCAATTCTATATTAAATTTTCTCAAATCAAAATGCATCATCATATTGACTGAAATTTATAAATTTTTAAAACGATGTAAAACACCTCTTTGTTTCAGTTACAACTTCATTATTAAAAAAATGCATCTTATTTTTAATCTTAGTTCATTAAATGGTCAACGGCACACGCTGCTGATTCCGCCAAAGTGAAGCTGCTTATAAAATTAAAACTGAATATGATAATATATATCTTAAAACTTAAAACTGAATATCATAGTATATCTTTTTTACTAATTGTATTTATTATTTATTATTTTTTAATATTTTTATATTTATAGGTGTATTTATAACTTAGAATTTGAGGTAGATTATTGTCTGTGTTTTTCCTAGATTATACCAGGATAAGACAAGTATACTATCCAGATTGATTTTATGATAATAGTTCTAAATTTATATATATAATAACTGATAACTATATATGGATAACTGATAGTTACTACATGAATAAACTGTAGCTGATGGATAAAAACAATTTGTACAACTAAACATAAAGAACACGTAACTTATTAGTACTACAGTGAAAGTCTGTGTGAATTTAGCTAACTGCTAAGTAAAAAAGTTGTCATTAACGTTAAAGGACACTGTCATCCAGTCAAAGAGACTGCAAAAGAGAGTACATTGTGTGAGATCTGCTATGGCTCTGTGAAACTGGTCGAAGTCTCTGAGTAACCGAGCTTTATTCGAGATTTCATTTTTTCTTTGAATCGAGATCACCCAGAATTATCGTATTCCATGAACTTTATCTTCTCAAAAGAATTTGATTATTTCTGATTTAAATCTCAGGAACTTTATAATTTAAATATTGAAATAAGATTAGCACTTTATATAGATAAATGTGGTTTACTTGATTTGATTTATATTTGTTTTTTAATTTAATAATATAAATTATTATTTTTAATTGATTTTAGAGATTAGAGATTATAATTAATTTTATATCTTAAAATTACAATGCATTTAGATTTTGCCTTGAGAATTTTATGTACTCCATAAAAAACAACTATTGGCAAAACATTTACAACTATGGTTGAAACATCTTTATGATAAAGATTAATTTTAAGTCCATTAAAAATATGATAGATTTAAAATTTGATGGCCTTCCAAAAAAATTATAATTCAAACGAGCAATTGAATTATTTAGCAAGGTATTTTTTTTTTTTAAATGTGACCAACATTAATTCAGTTTTATAATGGTTTTTCTACCCATTCTATTTTTAAATTAATTTTCTCAATCACATCAATAATAAAGTTAATATCTAGGGTTTACTCGCTAAATGGACTTTGCAACCAATCATTTTAGATGAATCAAGTGTGCAAAATGCAACCCCATTTGAGAACCGGACATTTACTTGATGCACAACAAATCAGTAAGGTTTAATCCCATCATTTAATTAAGTTTCCCATCACATTTTTATTTTTTTCGTATTTATCAACAAACACCAAATAAGCCCTGCAACTAATCAATTTATCAATTTATGTGAAATAAGAATGTTTTCAACACATTTCCATGCTCATATATCACTTAGCTATCATGCAATGTCAGGTTAAGATTCTACATTAAGGTAAAAAAGACAACTATAGCTAAAATGCATTAAGAGAATGTATCTAGCGATGAACCGAGTCAATCATTAATACTCTCCCATCATCAAGCCTCCCCCAAATACTCTCTCATCATCAAGCTTCCCCCAAACTTCACATAGGGATGGGTTGTACCATGAATATGTGTTGCACTCTATGGAAAAGGGTGGGAAGGAAATGTAGGGTGCAGAATAGCGGTTGAGAGTTTATATAATCTCTCATACAAGAGTCATGTTTTGGTTGAGAATTTATTAAATATATAAAAAAAGTCTTGGTTGAAAGGTTAAGTGAATGTATAAATATGTCTCAATCTAGAGATTAGAACAATGTTTTAGTAAGAGATGAACTCTAGACCAAGAGATGCTCACCAAAACTCTTTGTTGTGTCTTCAATTTCAACACCCTTACGTTAACCATGTAGATTATTTACTCTTATTTTCTCATGCCTGCTCTCATAATCATCTAAAAAAACATGACAACCACAAACATAACCAAGATAACATCAAAAAATACTAAGACATCTAAAACAATTGTTAGACAACACATCATAAAAGATAAGGAGAGACATGAAGAAGAACATGGCAAAAAATGTTATATATTAATGAGTTGTTAAGCTATCTAGCATATGCACAAAGATATACATATGTAGTACAACAACACCATAACTGTCATGTAACAATATAACAATTAGGTTAACCTAACTAATAATGATTAATCTTTAACATCCCCCCTTAATCATAAGTTAGTTAATGCCTTAAAAACTGCCTCTACTTGAAAATCCATAATGTGTCAAGCAAATTTAGAGAGTAATAGTTGAAAATCTCTCTGACATAAAAACTAGCAGAACCTCAATTTTCTGCTAAATGAGTGGTTTTAGGATGACCACAAACCAACATGGCTCTGACTCTGGCTCTGGCTACTTCTCTGACTTTGGTTAGGAGGCTCTGGCTACTAGCTCAAGTTCTAGCTCTGGTTCAGGTTCTGGCTTCCTTCTCGATTTATAGGGCTTCGACACTGAACTATCAATCAATCTGCAATCCATCAAACTTCGAAACTTGAAGTCTAACAATCATCATTATGTTCCCCCCTGTCAGCTGAAAGAGAAGAAGTTCTCTGAAAATGTAAACAAGCAGAACTTCATGTTTTCTGCTTAATTGGTGGTTTTAGGATGACCACTAACCAAGAGATGGTTTTAAGATTACCACTAACCATGTCAACAACAATGAGGTGGTTTTAGGATTACCACTAACCATATCAATCAATTTGTATGTTCAGGAACAAGCCTCAATACTTGTTTCCCATTTGATGATCTGTTTACAAGCTTTAAAACAAACTTGGAACATGAGGTTGATATCCCCCTGTCAGTGACAAGTTATCAACTGCAAAAACTTCATTTGATGGCTGAAATCTCTAAACATAAACAGGTTTAGAGTATTTGGTCTTCATTCATAACTTCTGAAATTTCTGAACAGAAACTAGTTCAGAATGGCTTTGCTTTTGCTACACATCTTCTTTTAGCCTTTTACAATAAATGCACCCAACTACAATCATACTTCAATTCAACAGCATACAAATACTTTAAGTTACAAAAAACAACTTGCAAAAAACACAGAATGCACAGAATGCAAGTAAAAAGTGAACAAGTTCAGAAAAGAAGTGTTGAATTGTTCGTAAACTTTAGATGCTGCAAACTTGATTTGCTTTCTCGGGCAATAGTTGCAATCTTCAATTTGTGCTCAATAAGTCTGTAAATTTGGTGTTAATCGTAACGGACTGAAATTTGATATTGCAATTCTTGTTTTCGAGTTCTACACACAGTTCTGAGCTCTTCTTTCAACAACGAGCAAAACAGCTTCTCACACAAATGTCTTCTCTGTCCTGGAAACGCTGGCACACCTTTGACTCGGTGGCTTCCTCGCTCTCAACAATTTCTTTATGCGGCTCTCTACAAACCTTACATGCAAATTCCAGAAACTCGATCACCAGTCATCCAGTCTTAATTTTCTTCACAATTGTTCGCTTCCTCAACAGTGGTCTCCTTCAATCTGTGAATTCACGACGGCTGATTTTAACACATAATCTTCATGCGATTTTTCCACTGCAAATTCTTCTAGAGCAGTTCCGGCGGACTGATTCAAACTTCAAGTTTGCTCGCAGCATTGGCTCCTTCAATAAACTTCAATAAACTGCAGCGGCTTATTCACACCAAAATATTCTTACAAATGGCTTTGGTGATCTGTCAATTTTTTTAATTGTGGCACTTCATGCTCTTCATTTTCATAAATCTGCTCCAAACATGAAAACAAACAGCGTACAAATTCTTTTTCTACAAATTCTTCTTTTAAATTACTCAATTCTATTTTCTCCACTATAAATGCTTCGGAATATCTTGTCTCGATAACCTACCGCTACCATGATCTTGGCAACAGTCTTCTCCTTTCTTACCATCTTGGCAAGATACCATGCTCTTCTTCCTTTTTATATATGATGGAATATAATGTTAGAATAATAATGGAGAAATACTTATGTTAGTATATTGTTATGTTGTTTGTGTACGTGTAGTTCCAGATCCACTATTGTAGGAGTCTGTTGAAGGCTCTCTAAACCTATATATCTGTAACTATTACCTATGAATAATCAAGCTGTGTTGAGCGTTAGTCTCACTTTCAGTCTATGCTGCTGTGCATGCTTTGTTGCCTTCTGTGTAACTTAATTTGGTATCAGAGCTGAGGTTGGAGGAACTCGCCCAGCTGCCTGCATGAAGGAGAGGCCATGGAGAAGATCGAGAGGCCTCTGTATTGCTGTCTGTGTTGAAGGGGCTTCTATGTGGCCTACGTGGATGATTGCATGAAGCCGACCAATAGCCGATCAGCAGATCTAATAGATCTAACCAAGAGCTAGCCGTCTGATGAAGAGGGCCGTTGCCAAAATATTGTGTCAGTTGCTCTGTGAGATCCATTTTATGCTATTGGAGGAATCGACTGGAGAAAGCCGCCAGGCCTGTCGTAAAGAGGAGCCGCCTGCTGTGTGGAGTTAAGTCCACTCTCATTATTGACCACTGCCAATCTGCATCTTCCCATAATCCGTCCCGTGGAAGAGTTCGGCCTGAGCTATCATCAATCACAGCATGAATGCAGTCATATATTGTTGTTGTTGTCATTGTGGAAGAAAGCCGCTGCCTTGAAAACGTGGATACGAAGTCTGATGAGAGCTTGCACACTGTTACAACCATTGTGAAGACCATCCCATATGATAGAAAAAGAAACCACGACTACCATCTAAAGGAGGAGTCATGCTGCCATCCATGCGTGAGGTTGAAGGGGGCTATAACCTGTAGATTTTGCAGATCTGAGAGGAAGAGTGAGCCTATTCATGTGCCAAAGAACCCGTGTGAAGGAGAACTGTTGTTTGCAGAGTTTGTTTCCTGTTGACTAGAGGAGGTAAATATTTTCTCTTGAAAAATGGATTTTTTAATGAGACTTGCTTTTGAAAGCATCTTTGAAGATGAAGAGGAAGATGATTACTTCAGCCAAGTTCCTGTAAATGATGAAGGAGACAAAGAGATCTCGCTGGAATCAAATCCACCTTTGCATGATAACCCTGTAGCTATTGATATGGATGACGAAAGTGCAGAAAGGAAACTGGATAAAGGTGTATTTGGACAAGTTTATGTGGAAGATTCATTTGCAGATGAAGAAGGAGATGAGGAGATTCTGATGGAGCAAGAGCAGGTTATTGAAGATATGGAGAACGTAAATGCATTTGATGAGATGCTCATCGATTCAGTTCCATTGGTCTTTGCTATTACATTAGCTGAAGCGCTATATTTCCAGAATGTAGTGAGTAGTGCACCTACTAATATCACTGTTGGAATTTCCAAGCTTAATGGTCAAAAGGTTTGGGATAATGAGTTTGGACGCATACTTGCCGATTCTAGTGTGAATGATCCACCTATCATAAAATTAGCCAGCATAAGTGATAGAATGCCTCATGGAAGAATTTTTGCCAGCATTCATTTCCCTACTGTTGGTGTGGACAATTCAATTGAAATTATTAAGAAGATTCCTCCTGAGCGATGTTTGTTGATCAATCTCGTTGCTTCTAATGACAACGCATTACTCTCAATTGAGAATAGTTTCCTGTCATGGTTATCTGCACGATTCAGAGAAGGCACTGCACAATTCAGAAGGGGAGCTACAAATCATGCAAGCATATTTGATGAAAGTCTATTTCTCCATTAAGGGGGAATGTTAGAATAATAATGGAGAAATACTTATGTTAGTATATTGTTATGTTGTTTGTGTACCTGTAGTTCCAGATCCACTATTGTAGGAGTCTGTTGAAGGCTCTCTAAACCTGTATATCTGTAACTATTACCTATGAATAATCAAGCTGTGTTGAGCGTTAGTCTCACCTTCAGTCTATGCTGATGTGCATGCTTTGTTGCCTTCTGTGTAACTTAATTTATAAAACCCCTTTTTTTTAAGGGAATATGAAAACCCTTTATATATTCCAAAGAATTTCGAATAGAATTTTTAAAATATCATAACATGGAAATTATCCTTGCTTAAAATGATGAGTCTATTGTATTCCATTACTCAACATTTTGTTTAATATAAAATTCAATACCTTCACTCGATTTTGCTTCTCATCTTTGTATTCTTTTCTCCTCTATTCAATCTTTTATCAATGGATTGGATTTTCTTTTAGCGTGGATCTCTACATACAGCCTCACCACATACTCGTGAATATTCTGGGAGTCAATTTGGATTTCTTCCTCGTTAATTACAGCGTTAATTACAACGACATCAACATGCAGCATGCACAGCACTAGCTTCAACAAAGTTCTATCTGCATGCAGCAACAGACTTCTATTTGCGCAACACATTTAATAGACTTCTCTCCAAACATTGTTAAACATTGTTAAATTCAACAAGAATGACGAAGCTAGCCCCTGGCTGCACGTTCCTCTTCATGAGGATAGGGTTCCTCCTCCTGCGCACTTTCTTTAGTAAACAGATTGAATCCTCCTGCGCACTTTCTTTAGTAAACAGATTGAATAGACACTCAAGCGGACAAGCAATGCCTCTCTCCTTAATTCATTCTTCATTTGGCCATCTCAATTTCACAAGCGCCAAGATCTGAAATGCGCTGATACCACTGTTAGACAACACATCATAAAAGATAAGGAGAAACATGAAGAAGAATATGGTAAAAAAGGTTATATATTAATGAGCTGTTAAGCTATCTAGCATATGCACAAAGATATACATGTATAGTACAATAACACCATAAGTGTCATGTAACAATATAACAATTAAATTAAGCTAACTAATAATGATTAATCTTTAACAATAATGACCAACGTTTCAATTACTTTGGTTATGTTTTACAATCTCATCTTCTATTACCTAAAGTTTACTCTTCCATTCCACTTAAATAAACCTAATTCTCTTGAAATAAAAACATAATATTCACTAAATCATATCTCCTCATCATAGATACACATGATTCTTTAAAACATCCAATAACTACGACTCCAAAAATGTAGTTTCAAACTTCTATGATTATCCCATGTGTCAACTTGTTTTACAAATAGTTATTGAACATGTTGCATTCTTCAAGGATTTGTAATAAAAAATAGAATGACTTTTTCTCTTAATTGTAATATCATTGAAGTTATGTAATCTACAATAGTTTATAGCCTTAACCCATCCATGCTTCCAAGTTCCAATTTATAAATCCCTAAAGTCTAATGTTGCTCAATCCTTCCATATAGCTATTAACCAAAAACAAATTAATATCATTCCTGTGATTACCCTATCTTGAACCTATTAAGGTCAAGTATATTACTTTATAATATCTATGTGCCATTGAGGCCAATACTCATTCTCTCTTGTTTTCAAAAACTAGTTTTCACAAACTTTTATGGTCATGGGATTTTTTTTATATATGGTAAACTAGAACGTGGGGTATCAAGGCATTGGTGCAAATTCATGGCTAGTTATTTTTTCGAAGAAAGGTGAAGGTGGGGGTATCAAGGCATTGGTGCAAATTCATGGCTAGTTATTTTTTCGAAGAAAGGTGAAGGATTGCTTCGTTCTACAAGATCATCACTATCTTTTATTCTTAGTCCTCCTTGTCACCATTGGTTGTGTGGATTGTATCATCTCTTCTTTGTAGTTGCATGTTTCCTTTTGGCACGAAACCCTTAATTTGCTGTGTATCGCACTATGTTAATATGTTCGTTTTTCATTTGGTAATTTGACTTTTACAATGATTTGGGGTGGAAAAACAACTAATTGGGATAACCATTTATAGGTTATTTTATGAGCATATTGTATTAATTTTACCCATTCTTTGGTTATATCTTGATGGACAACTCACGTTAAAAATTAATAAGATATGACTTCTCATCTTTTTCTATCTCTTCATCTTTTATGAATTCATTTGTAAATTATGTAAAATATAAAACTATTTTTTAATCCTCTAGATGTAAATACGACGTGACCATGAGAGTGAAATAACTAATTTGTTGTTTACCTAATATTGTTCATATTTTACTATACATTTCTACTTTGCGAGTAGGAAATAATTAATTTGTTATTTACTTACAATTTATATTTTATTATATATTTTTATTTCGTTGGTATGAAATAATTAATATGTTATTTACTTGATATTATTGTAGTGATAGTAGTAAGGTATTGTTTTAGAAATATTGTTTTTTGATAATAAATATGAGGTTAATTTTAAATTTTACACAAAAGTTATAGAAAATTAAAACTAATTTAATTTAGATTTATTAAGCATTTTTATTTTAATTTTTTACACTTCAAGAAAAAAGTTGCTCCTCAACTAATTTGATTTTTCTTGATGCATATATATATATGCCAAGAAATTAAATAAATTTATTTGAATATGTTTGTTCAAACTTCAATTTTAAAATTTACATAAAAGTTAAAAATTAAAACCAATATATATCATTTAAACCAACATAAATCTATTGAATATTGAGAAATCAAATTTATCTAGGTGTAAATTTTTTATTATTTAATATGAAGTAATTAATACATAATATAAAATTAAGTGATGCAAATTTTACATCTAAATTAATTTGATCTCTTTTAATATTTTATATATTCCAATTTAAGAGAAGATAGATGTAAAATAATCTTATAAAATATTATATATAATTTAATATTAGATAGGTTATTAATTTTTGTTCTAATTGCTACGAGAGGAGATGTTGTAACATTCCTACCTAACAACATAATAAAAGAATAATTAAAAAAATTCATATCTTATAATAAAAAAATTATGGAAAGTATTTTAAAAAACTTCATGCTGGTTATAAAATAAAATATTATGAAAAATAACTTAAAAAATGATGTTCATCTATAAAATAAAAACTTGAAACTTAAACTTGGATATCAACCAAGAGAGGGTACTTGATAGATCCATATTTAAGATGAATCTATGTTGATAGATAAATAGAGATGAGTTTAATTAAGTTTTCAATCCATTATTTCTCCTGGTCCATTTTTTTGTGAAATCATTTCCTAATAAAAACACACACATAAATATAAGAGGGAAAAATGGTATTCACACTACATGGAATTTCGAAACCATATTATAGAGACTAAATAGAGTTTGGAAACATTGTTTTAATGTATCTTTATACTTGCATTAAATTCATAATCATAATGCCGATTAATGTGAAGATCTCCATGATATTCTTGACCTTAACTTGAAAATAGGATCACATCATTTAAATTTAAATCACGGGGGGTTCACTCAGTGAACTTGTTACATAGCACGATCGTTCACATGATATTAAAGAATACCCCTGATTTAACTAAATATTGGAAAATTCATCCTAAAATTGTATTGTTGAACCCCCCTCCCAATATTCCTTTCCAATTAAGAAAACCCCTAGTTTCACCAGATATTGTAGGTATCCATTTTTATCAACCCATTTTTAACACCCCCTTTATATCATATTATCAAGTTGCAACAAAAAGGAGCCCTAACACATCTTAGTATAAGCAAACAAGATGATAAATACAATAATAGTATAATGCTAATAATGATCCCACTAGGATTACGAGGTTGGCTGATCAATTTGTAGCATTGGATAGTGGAACACCCAAAGAAATAGTACTAGGGAAGCCAAAATGCGTAAAACGCAACCTAGTAAAGAGATCAACATAACAAAGAATGTAAAATATTTAGAGTCCAATTGTTAGTGCAATGCTTAGAAAATATGAGAATTGCAAATGTTTCACACCACAACCTACCAATATACCAATTTTATATCATGTAAATATGAATATAGCCATAGAGAACTCACGTTTTCTATAAGTTTAATAAATTAAACTCCATAAAAATTCAAAATTGACACCCTTTTGTGATGGACGCCCCTACCTTCCTATAAAAACAAACATCATTGATGTTTGAACCCAAATGAACATAGAAAAAATCCTTTTACTTTTCAATAACACCATATGATCATGTGGGAAGCTTGGATTTGGGTCATTTACAAGATCCAATGAATTGCCTCCACTTCGTCTACATTCATTCTTGCAATCAAGCGAATTAACAAAATTAGTTACCTTTTCTTGGGTTGTACCTAGTTTTTTTAATCTTTAAAGGATAGGGAAATATCTCCATTGTTAGGTTTCAACCATGCAATAGTTATAAATATACATAGATGGTGAAACTTATATGATAACATTTCATGGTAATGATAACACATAGGGGATGTAAATAAGGATTTAGATTTTCACCTATGTGAATCATGTTAATTCCAATGCAATATTAAGATAGATGCCTTGCATATAAGAATTGAAATTACAATTATGACTATGCCAAATATAACTCAATCTAACAAGTACTCCTAACTAGCAATGTGAAAATATTAAAGAAGCATACAAAAAGTTGAAAGAAATAATTAGTCAAGAAACATTGATTTAACTTTTCTTGGTTCCAGTGAGCCAAGAATGATTGATCTCACTTTTCTTGGTTGTCGTGGAGCGAGGTTTAATTGAATATTAGTGCCCACCTAAACCCTAACCTAAAAAATGAAGAGTTAAATCTTTTACTTGAATGCCTACAAAAATACAATACAATTGTTCAAGTCTGGAACTCTCGATTAACTACATCTCTTAACTTAAAGATGAAAAACAATATAACATCAATTCAAACCAAGCCTAAATATTCTATTAAATGAGGATTGCTCAAGGCCAATAATCCAAAGAGACTTCTATCGATATTATCATTGGTACACTATTATCATATTTATGCAAAACTTAGGATCATAAGAAATATCAAATAAAAATGGAAGGTACTTAAGTTTTAGGTAGGTATGAATTGAGCTTGTGATTTGGAGGTATGAATTCATCCCATGATTTGGAGGTTATTCCTCAGCACACCCAAATAAAATAACCCCCAATATTTATATTACTATGTGAAATTAAAAACCCCCCTTGACCCCTTAATACAGAGCAATATATTTTTTAGGTTTTTAAGAGTATTCAACCCCCCAATATGAATGGACGTGATATGATATTGCCTCACTAGTGAACCCCCGTGATTTAAATCTCCATGGTTTACTTAGGAAATGGATATCACACCATACATTAAGTAATTTGAATTTGAATTTCCATGATGAAGGTTGAAAAATGGATCACATCATTTAAATTTAAATCTCCATGGTTTCCATGGTTTACTTACGAAATGGATATCACACCATACATTAAGTAATTTGAATTTGAATGTCAATGATGAAGGTAATAAGCAATTTGAATTTGAATGTCCACTAAAGAATAAATTAATGGGATGAGGATTTTGTATTTATATGAAACATCATTTGTTTTTATTATTAAAGAAATAGAAGAAACAAAACTATGTCATAAGTTTTTAAGTTATGATTATGAAATCACTGATAAGAAGGGTAAGGAGAATGCGGTGTTTAATGCTTTGCCTGGGAAGTATGAGGAAGAAAGGTCTTTGCCTAGGAAGTATGAGGAAGAAATGTCTCTATTAGCTTTATCCGTGTTAATGCCAAGTTGAAAAGTAGAGGTATGTTAGGAATGGTTAGTTGACGCTAAGGTCATTCAAATTATCCAATAACTACAGGAAGATCGAAACCCCCTTACAAGATATATTTGGTAGAATCACACAATATGATATAAAAGGAACACCTTTTTGTTGCAAAATTCTACTTTAAAATCAAGGATGTTAAAGGAATTGCATTCATCTCCCACAATGGGTCACTCTAGCTTTCAAAAAAACATATGAATGGGTCAAGCATTCGTTATTTTGGGACATGAAGAATGGAATTTGTACTTCCATGGTTGAGTGTGGCATGGGTCAAAGGAACAACTATGAAATAATGAAGCTACTCAAGGCATTCCACTTCCTACTTATCCTTGCAAAGATTTGGGATGACATTTCCATGTGTGTTTATCATTAGGCTATCTAAAGTAGGAAACAAGTATGTCATCATGGTGGTTGTTGGCTTCCTTTCTAAATATGCCCACTTTTGTGATTTACAACACCCATTTAATATGTCGACAGTTGTACAAGTCTTCATGGATCATATTTTTAAACTACATTGCAATACCTTATTCAATTATTAGATAACATGATTCTACATTCACTAACAAATTATGGCAAGAGTTATTTAAACTATGGGGCACCCATTTGAAATGAGAACACTATATCATCTCCAAATAGATGGTTAGATAGAAGTGGTTAATGAGTTATTGGAAACTTATATGAGACGTTTTTCATTAGACTTGAGAGAAAGATTGGTAAATAGAGTTTGAAGCTCTTATTGGGGGAATATATGTAGTTATATTGGTTTCTACTACAAAATTGTGTAATATGTTTGTTGCTTTCATCATGGTTGATATGTGAGTATTTTCATATGAATGTGTATTCATTTAGTTCATGATTCGTTTTTATGTTTATCTAAGGCACAATAATTGAACGTTATTTGTATTTAAACACAATAAATTTCAAGAATGTGTTAAAATCGAAATGTGTAATTGGATTTCTAAGTGGCTTTATTAATTCTATTGTTTGTGGGTAATTATCAATTACATTTCATTTAAGATTGTAATTTTGGTTATGAACACACAGAAACAAATTACTGAACCTAAATACATAGAAATAAAGTATCTGTTAAAGTAAAAAACGCTAAGCTAACACTCCAAGCCAAAAGGATCATCTAATTAAGAGCAGAGATCTTAATTTGGGTATCTTTACTTGAAGCATTCCCTGTGAATGTTAACTCCGGTCAATCACCCACTTCAACATAACCTACAACTATATCCCTCATATGATCAACTCTCTTAATCCAAAAAAATGCTAAACTAACACTCCAAGCTAAAATGATCATCTAATTAAGGGCAGAGATCCTAATTTGGGTATCTTTACTTGTTCAGCAATCCATATGAATGTTAACTCGGGTCAATCACCCACTTCAACATAACCTATAACTATATCCCTCATATAATCAACTCTCTTAATCTAATAAACTTTATGGTCTATTTCCCTCTTCCTTTGTCTCTCTTTCCCCTCTTTTACTCAATTATTTCTTAAAAAAAGTGATAAATCCACTTTCGTAACTCTAAATCTCAAACTCTCCTCCTTATGATAATGTGATGTTCCACTTTGACCATCTCCTTTATGATAATGTGATGTCCCGCTTTGACCATCTCCTTCTCATCCATATTGACTCTTAACCGTGTTAAATATTTAAAATCTATAACTTAACTAATTTCCTATATTTTGTAAGCTAACCAACTTTTACTCTAGAATGGTCTTTGAATTTTTTGCCATATGCCACTATCACTAAATAAAATATTGCATGAGAACAATAAGAGGGTCACCTTATTTGTAAATCATGAGTTTTATTTGATTATAATCATAGGGATAGGGATAGATTATTATAATATAAGATTTAGAGTCTTTGGAAATCTCTATTACTTTGTAGCTTTGGGATAAAATCTCTTTAATATTTGGAGTCTTTGGAAATTGGAACTTGGGCTCATTTGAGAGTTTCCTATATCATTGGAATTGTCATTATTACATAATCATTTATTTCTCGGTTTTACTTGTTTGGAGAGTTTGGAGAAACAGGAACACTTTGCTATTTGAAGATGTTAATTATAAATGGTTAGGGTGATCTGTTAGATATCTCACTTTGTACCAGACTTCATGGAGAGCATACAACATGATTCAAATATTCCTAGAATGTTTCTGGATATTATGTCAAACCGTCCTCCGGGTTACTTTAATGGCACAGAGCAGGGAGGCTATTGCGGGGCAAGGTGTTTATTATTATTATTGATAGCAAGCTTTATTACGAACTGTATTTTGGATTTGGTTAGGGTAGTAATACTTGAGCTGAATTACTAGCATGTTGGGGTCTTCTCCAACTGGCAATATGGAAGGGGAAAAAACATATTCAAATCTATGGAGATTCAAACACCATCATTGAGTGGCTCAAAGGAAACCATCGACTACAAACTCCTTAGTTGATATTATGGAAACAACGTGTTTGTGATTCTCTTAATAGATTTGAAGATATCTCAATACCCATATTGCTAGGATATATAACCGGAAAGCTTACCATCTCTCCTGTTAGATTTCATGCATTCATATCATAATAATTTAATTGCATAAACAGGATCACTAGAAGAAAGACAAAGCACAAAAAAAACACATATTTTATCCTGGGAAACCCAAACGGGAGAAAACCCAGCGACCTTCGTATAGAGATGATAATCCCGAGATCAAAGTACAATCATAAAAGAGAAAAGATGTAAAGTGTCTTCCAAAAGTAGAAACCCCAAAACAGTCTTCTTCTCCTCTAGCAAATGCAAACCTCTCTCTCCCAAGTAATGCGAACTTGAGTGGATGAGTGAGTGTGATAATGAGGTGAACTTTACATCTATTTATACAAGTGTAAAACTGAATTTTACCCTAGGTGAGCCGATTTCTGTATTTGACTTGGCCAACTACACTTGGGGGGGATTATAATTTAATTTAAATCTTTTAATTTGCTTCTTTTCTCCCCAAGGTTTACATTGATTCTTTCAGGGTTTACATAGATAAATTACATCAAGTTCATCTCCCTTAGGAGATATAATCAAGTACAATAAAATACAATAATTAATATCTTCTAAAGTTGCACAAAATATAACACTCCCTCTTAACGAGGAAGGTATTCTTCGGTCTTCATCAACATCGCAATCATTTAGGTTTCATTTTTGTAAATCTATACCGTGTCCATAATTTCTATACATACTGAGGTTGTCAACAAAGTCTTAGTCCTTCGAGAATTGTCTTCATGCATCATCTACACCAGTCCTTCGGTGTGTCCGAGAGAATCATTCAATCCTGGATATCTGAGATTATCAGCTATACCATCTCTGCTATACCATTTGCTACCTGTCTGTCTCATCTGTCAATGGGATTTCTCACATACCTGGCTGAGATCCTAGATGAGCAAATGGGAACGACCATCTACTGATTGTGAAACTCATCTACCTATGGGATTTCTCCCATATGTGGCTGAGTACCAGGACTGTAGAGGTACTTGTGCAATCACACGGCCAACTACTGATTTTCCGACTCATCTGTCGATGGGATTTCTCCCATACCTGGTTGAGTACCTAGACTGTAGAGGCACCTGTGTGAATCCGACCATCTACTGACTGTCCGACTCATCTTCTTATGGGAATTCTCCCATATCTAGCTGAGTACCAGGACTGTAGAGGTACCTAGGAAAAAGTAGGGTAAGCATCTTGATGTCATCTTTCCCTCTCACGGAGGGACTCGTTCTCTTCTACTCCAAGTATTTCGTGAAAGTATTCGAACTTCACCCTAGGAAGAGCCTTGGTGAGAATGTCTGCATTCTAGTCGTCTGTCGGCACGTACTGTAACTCGACCACACCTTTCTGCACCATATCACATATGAAGTGATACCGAATCTCTATATGCTTCGACATGTCATGAAATACATGATTCACTGACATCTGCACACAACTATGGTTATCACAATGAATCACGATCGGCTCTGGAATCTGGCCAAACAATCCTTCTAGGAGTTTATGAATCCAAACTGGTTCTCAAGCTGTTGTACTAGCAGCCATGTACTAGGCCTCTACATTACTGAGTGCTACCGAGTTCTGCTTCCTGCTGCACTAGGAAATAACTGCAGAACCCAAACTGAAGCAACATCCGGAAGTACTTTTCTTATCTGCAGCGCATCCGGCCCAATATGAGTCTGTAAACCCCTGCAATCTCAGGTCACAATCTGAAGCATATTTCAATCCATATCCCACAGTGCCACATAAGTATCCAAGCACATGTTTTGCAGCAATCCAGTGAATCTGCGTTGGCTCGCATATGAACTGGCTGAGAGCATTCACAACAAAACATATATCTGGTCTGGTGTTTGTCAAATACATCAAGGACCCAATCAACTGGAGATACATGGTGGGATCAATCAAATCTGAGTCAGAAGTAGAATCTCTCAACTTCTTCCAATTTGCATCCATTGAAGTGGCCATGGACTTGTAGTCCAGCATTCCGAATATTTTCAGTATATCTATGGTGTACTTTCCTTGTCCTAGTAAAATCCCTTTCTGCCTCTATCATACTTCTAATCCCAGGAAGCAGTGCATCAATCCAAGATCCTTCATTTCAAACTCAGAGGCGAGATTCTTCTTACACCATACAATAATTTTCTCATTTCCTGTGAGAAACAAGGCATCAACATATAGTACCAAGATCAGTGGCTCATCATCTGCAATATTGTAGTAAAGGTTGGGGTTTGCATCACTCTTAGTAAATCCCAAGCTCACCAGGAATCTGTCTATTTTTCCATAACAAGCACGGGGTGCTTGCTTGAGGCCATACGGTGCCTTTTTAAATCTGCATACATGAGACTCCTTTCCTTGGACAATAAACCCATTTTGTTGCTCGATGTAAACTTATTCATCAATAACACCATTAAGAAAAGTTGTCTTTACATCCATATGATGCAAATTCCATCCCATAACTGAATCAATAGCAATGATCGATCTGATGGAAGTATATCGAGCCACACGAGAAAAAGTCTCATCATAATCGACTCCCTCTTTCTGAGAGAATCCTCTGGCAACAAATTGGCCTTGTGTTTTTTAACACTTCCATCTGCTCCATGCTTGATCTTGTATATTCATTTAGAAGTCACTACTGACTTCTCCTTGGGTCTTGGCACAATTTCCCATACATCATTCTTCATGATGGATTGATATTCTTCCATCATGGCATCCTTCCAAACTTGATGTTTGGATGCTTCTTCACAAGTGGTTGGTTCTGAATCAATGATGTTACTCATCAGTGCCACATAACTGGAGAACCTTTGAGGTATTTTTCTTTCTCTGGAATCACCATGTGGAGCTTCATGCCCCTCTGCATCCTGCAGTTTCTGTTGTGCCCATCTAGATCTTTTCCGACCTGTGACATCTATGGGGATGTCAAATGGATCAATGGGATCGATAGGTTCATCCTTTTCTTCTAACTCCCTTTGAACTGGAGGGGGAGATGATCTCATCTCATTTGTTTCTAGCATTTCTTCATCATCGATCTCCATGTCCGATCCTCTGCCTTTCCTGACAGCCATCTCTTCTTCCAAGGTCACATCCCTGCTGACTTCAATCTGTCTGGATCATGGGATGTAGATTCTATAAGCCTTTGAAGACTCACTGTATTCCAAAAAGGTTCCCTTCTTGCCTGAAGGTTCTATCTTGGATATTTTCTCCTTGGGCACATGTATATATACTGGACAACCAAATATCCGGAGATGGCCTACTTCTGGTTTCGTTCCTGTGAACGCTTCTTCTAGAGTCATATTCTTCAATATCTTATGTGGACATCTATTCTGTACATATACAACAGTTCTGGATGCTTCTTCCCACAATAACATTTGATGACTCTAGTCATGTATCATAGCTTTGGCAGCCTCCATAATTGTTCTATTATTTCTTTTCGCAACCCAATTTTGTTGAGGGTTATAGGGAACTATGAGATCCCTCTTAATTCTTGCTTCCTTGCAGAAATCATTAAATTATAAAGAGGTGTATTCTCCACCATTATCGGATCTCAAAATATTGATCCTTTTCCCATACAGATTTTTGACTTGTGCTTTAAATTATTTGAACTTGTTGAGTACTTCTCCAAATTCCTTAGACTTGAGAAAGTATATCCAAGTCTTCTGTGAATAATCATCAGTGAATATTATATAGTAATGATATTCACCCAATGCAACTGTCATGGGTCTATACAAGTCAGAGTGCACTAGATCCAAAATCCATCTGGATCTACTCTCACTATTTGGGAACGATCTCTTGGCATTCTTGCCAAGTGCACATCCCCTACATGTCCTATCATGGTCTACCTAGAGCCCTGGTAAACCTCTCAGTATATTCTTCAGTGCTAGGAGAGCTAGATAGTTCAGACGAGCTAGTCTTATGTGCCATAAATATTCCATACTTGCAGCATCGTGTACTAGGTCTTGGACTGGTGGAGTGTTTAGTCAATACAAGATCTCCTCTCTTATACCAATAACTTTGGTTGTGTTCATGCTTGAGTTCTTGTGCCAAGAAAGGACTTTCCCTTCTAAGAAAGCTACTTTATATCCCTTGTCCTCCAAGGCTGAGATGGAGACAATATTTCTTTTCATTCCAGGTACATAGAGCACATCACTCAGGCTCAATGTATCACGTGATTCTAGTTGAAGGGAGGTGGCTCCAGATCCCTTCACAGTGTAGTTTGCATCATCTCCAAGTACAACACGGAGATGTGAATCTTTCTCAAGTAATTCTGAAAGATTCTCTCTATAATATGTCATGTGTCTAGATGCACCACTATCTATGAGCCAAGTGTCACTAGTGGTGGGAATAGTACCTGATAAAGCTAATATGAATAGAAATTATGTGTGATATTCATTCTTTTGCTTCTTGCGATGATGATATTCTTCTACATCAGTGGTGGATCCTTCATGCTTCCTTTTTCTTGAACTTCGGTAGCTACTGGTGTAATGTCCATATTTTCTACACCTATAGCATTGAACTTGAGATATGTCCCTCTTCTTCTTTTGATCTTGACGAGGACGCGATCTCCTATCTTGGTGCTTGTGTTTGTGGAACTTATTTCCTTTTCCCTTACATTTCTTGGCATGGGATACAAATTCTTATTTCTCCTCAGGTTGAGTTCCATGGGGTCTTTGTCGTGCTGCAACCCTTTTCTCCTCCTAAGTACAATTTTTCCATAGCTTATCAAACTTTGGTAGTTTGGATCTACCACTTATGCTTTGTATAAAGGACTCCAAATATGGTGGAAGACCATTCAGAGTGGTGATGACAAGCCCTTTATCATCAATGGGATCTCCATTGGTGATAAGCTTGTCCCTTAGTTCTGTGATCCTCATGATGTATGAGGCAATGGATTCTGACTTGGATATATTCATATTTGAAAGTTGGTGCCTCAATGTAATGGATACATTGATTCTAGTGTGTTCAAACAACTTCTTTATGGTCTTGAACATTTTCCTAGCAGACTTCTTACTTGAGATTTGTGCCACCAAATGATCTCTTACTGAGTCCGCCAGAATCCTTCTTGCTCTGGCATCATTCTTCCTCCATCGGGACTTTTCTTCTTCGACCTCTGGCTCAGGGACCTTCTCATTTACATATTGTAGTAGGTCATTTTCTTCTTGAAGTAGAAGAACCCTGGACTTCCAAGAGATAAAGTTGGAAGCTCATTCGAAATGATCTTCAACCTTCATACCAATCATCTTGACTGCAGATCTAGTTCAGAAACCCTAGCAGGAGCTATGTAAAAAATGAAAGCTGGAATTTGGAAGAACTGATTCCACAGGTAGATGCACCTCGCCAAGGCGAGTTGAATTGAGGTAGGGATGATCCAAATCTATGGAGAGAAGTAGGTCAAAATGGAAACCCTAATTTATGCTCCAGCTGTAGAGTTAGGTCAAAAATTGAAAATTCTCGGAATTGAATTCCTTCTTCACCAAAAGATGCACCTCCCTAAAATCAAAATTCCCAAGGCTCTTTTTCTCCAAAATGATGGGTGAATACTTCAGAAGATGAAACCCTAGTTCTGGAAATGGATTCTTCTAGAGTTGCTCTGATACCATGTTAGATTTCATACATTCATAGCATAACAATTTAATTGCATAAACAGGATCACTAGAGGAAAGACAAAGCACAAAACAATAACATAGAGTTTATCCTAGGAAACCCAAACGAGAGAAAACCCAACAACCTTCATATAGAGATGATAATCCTGAGATCAGAGTACAATCATAAAAGAAAAAAAATGGAAAATGTCTTCCAAAAGTAGAAACCCCAAAACAATCTTCTTCTCCTCTAGCAGATGCAAACTTCTCTCTCCCAAGTAATGCGTACTTGAGTGGATGAGTGAGTGTGATAATGAGGTGATCTTTACCTCTATTTATACATGTGTAAAACTGACTTTACCCTAGGTGAGCCGACTTCTCTATTTGCCTTGGCGGACTACCCTTGGGGGGGAAATTATAATTTAATTTTAATCTTTTACTTTGCCTCTTTTCTCCCCAAGGTTTACAATGATTCTTTCAGGGTTTACATAAATAAATTACATCAAGTTAATCTCGCTTACGAGGTACAATCAAGTACAATAAAATACAATAAATAATATCTTCCGAAGTTGCACAAAATCCAACATCTCCAAGCGTGGTTTGGTTACAAATGAAGGTTGGGCTTACTTGAAAAGCTTTCGTAACTGAATCATTTTTGAAGAAAGATATTTCAAAATATATTGATACTGATATTTGGTACTGAAATATAGGATCTCAGAACTTCATCTTAAGCTCCATTTTGTAATACATACGATATTTATTGGTGACATATAGAAATACAGTTATTAGGATATTCACTATTGTTAGGTTGCCCCTTTGGGAAAATAGGAAAATTGGATTAAACAAAGTCAAATACAAGAAGATGCACAAGAATAAAGACAAGCTGAATAGGTGTGAATGCTCACTATATTTCTCATTAACCAAATGTACACACACACACACATATATATATATACAATGAGAAAGGAACCTTGGGTTTCAAATTCCCAAGAGGTCTCTTGGAGTCCTGGGTGACTCTTGGTCTACCCTCAACAACTATTGATCTTCTTTGCATGTGAATGTGCACACCAATCCTAACACCAAGGATTAGTCTCCAACAAATCCCCCCTTAATCTGAAGGGTGTATATGAGTCCAAGAAAAAGAAGAGAGTTGAATAAGTGGAAGTGGACAACTAACACCAGCTGAACATTTCCATCTCAAACATCCTTTACTAAGAAGGTTAGCTAGAAGCTTGCACATGTTTGTGCTAAATACAAGGGCTTTATGAAGGGATGGTTTTTAGGTTGACTATCAACCAAAATGGGCTAGCAAAAGGCTGGAATCTTCTACTATGTGTGTGGTTAGATGCTAACCACAAACTCTCGAACTTGGCTACAACACTCACTCAGAGGTTCTCTGGAATGGTTGGGATGGACTGAAACCAAACCAACTCGAGAGCTGAAAACAGGAAGTGAACAACTGCAATTTGTTGAACATTTACATCTTGACAACCATTTTCCAGGTTGGCTAGAAGCTTGCACATGATTATGCTAATATAAAGTGCTCTTGATACCGGTGGTTTAGGATGACCACCAACTTTGGAGCTCAGTCGAACATAGCTCTTCATAGGCTAGCTTGTTCTGGATCGCTTGTACTCGCTCGCTTGTTACTGGAGGTATTCATTTATCCCTGTCAGGAACAATGAGAGGAGAGGAGAGTCCCATGGCGTTACAACTAGATAGAAAACACATGAGTACTCTATGTCATGTATGTCTTCTGTCTTCATAAAACATGCATATGTAGCATCTCTAAATCAGGTGGATTTCCAAACTCACTATGGCTCAGGCTCGCTTGATATGACTTACTTGTAGAGGGCCATGGATGCTTCTTGTCATATGCAGGTTTCTTCATAATGAAGCATCTGTCTAATGAGTGTGTATGTTTTCCACATTGCTTACGAGGGTGAAGATCAAAACAATGATATTTCATGTGGCCATCTCGATCACAGTGTTGGCATGTCAAATTATGAACTAATGTGGATGAAGATGAACTCTCGTTGAGAAATACAACACTCTAAAATTGGATGGGATTAGAGAAATTAGGAATGTGAACTATCACTTCCTTGTCATATCCAAGGCCAGTTATGTGCTTGTTATGGATGATCTCTTCCCATGGTCTAATGATGGGCTTGGAAGGAACAAGCAGAACCTCTATATGCATATATTCATATTCATTTTCTTTTTCTTCTGTTGGGGTGCCACTGATTTTCTCATGTGCTTCTGAAGTGGCATCAATCTGTGTAGGCTATAGAACTAGATCATAAAGAGGATTATTATGAACATGAACAAGTTCATAATGTCTTTCTTCTTGTTGAAGTTGAAACTCAAGCTGTATAAACTCAAGAGTGTCTTGTGAATCTTGTACATAATCTCGAATGTGAGTGTGAGTGCTCTTGTCGATGATTACAGTGTTGTGGAAAAATGAGAGAAGTAGAGTGTTTAGTAACTCTACAAGGCCATTTAATATCGCCATTAAGGACTCACTCAAACAAGAAGGGATTCTTGCAAATCCATCCTTTTACAATCAAGATTCAACAAACTCAAACTTAGAGAGTGAAGGGTGTCAGGTTCAACCGAAACTGCACCCGTTTACAATGCAATTTTGAAACAGAAAATAGTTTGCAAGTGAACTTACAATAACACAGTAAGTTACAATTGATAATGATCCTTGAGAACTTAAATGCTTTACCTCCTCATTGGTTTTGCTTAGTTCTTTCTCAACAAGTGAATTCCATAAGTCGGCTGCTCCGAGAGAATAGAAAGACTTGAACCATCAAAGCAGACGTTGTGCAAGCCCTCACTATCTAGATTGAGGGCATATTATTTTATTTCCTCGGAACTTCAATTCAGGAAACGATTCTAGCTTTAAAATTGGTGGCCTCCTTTCTGCAACTTTGTGGCAGGATTCAACTTTCAAATGGAGGGTATATTAGACAGCCACGAATAACCAATGGGTAGCTCCACGCAACACATCCCTAGAAATTCCACCTAGCTCCCTAATGGACACCAACAAAAGAGATTACCATCAACGAATTAGCATTCTACAAGTGCATTCAACTTACCATCCAACCATTAGGGTTTCCATAACATGATTCCAACATCTCAACGTGCATAGCTCGGTGAAATGAGTTTACATTTAACACCAATTTAAAATCCATGTGGGCATCGACATCATCATGGATTCTCCTCAAAACTTATAAACTGTAGGAACTTAGACTTGAATGCCAGGTTGAAAAATGAATAGCGCAGAGGTTTGTGCCTCATTATCCACTATTAATCAATATCCGACACATATCAAAGAGCTGCGGATTTCAAAGGAGGAGTGGTCATCCACATAGAAGCACGGTCCTTGTGCAAACAATGCAATCTTTCTAAACGTCACAACTTAAATGGAAACACTATTGGAACATTTACAAAGTTTATAATAGCTGCAAAAAAAGGTCTTCGTTTTGGAATATTCAATAGTCACAACAGAACGCTAGAGTGTTGGAGGAGGAAAATGGAGTATTGGAATGATGAACCGTCACCAAGATATCGTTTTGCGCAAAATCAAAACCAATGAGAAAGATATTAACAAATCAGTCTTAGATTGCAAGGTTAAGAGAGCAGTCAAGTAGCCGAGACATCTACGACAGAACATATTGACCTTAAAAATGATAGAATTAGGGTTTTTATGCAGGAACGAAAGACACAAGAATTTTATTTTTCATTTAAAGAGATGATAACGAATTTCACAACAAAAAGGTCTAGGCAGATTAGGTTCATCCAGAAGATTCCAGTTTACAACATTTGGAGATATACCACCAAAGTTCAATTTCGCAAACAAAGATCATGCCAAACTCATTGTATTGATGCATTGGTTCGGTAGGGCACACATGAGGGAAAGGATTTTTCTTCACCACGCCAATCTTCTGAGCGTATGAAACACCAAAAAAATTCTATCAAAATGAATCACAATCGCAGAGAGAAAATGGTCTTCACGTTGCGGATAGAGTCGCCGGAGGAGAACACTAACTCTCACACATAATAACATAGGCGCTCAAAAAGCCGCACACGCACCAATTTGAGAGTACATTAGCACACAGAAATGACAATCAAAAGGAATATTTCTTAGCATAGGACTAGGGCACTCAAAACAACACATGCACAAATTTTGCAATGCTCTGATACCACTGTTAGGTTGCCCCTTTGGGAAAATAGGAAAATTGGCTGAAACAAAGTCAAATATAAGAGGATGCACAGGAATAAAGGCAAGATGAATAGGTGTGAATGCTCACTGTATTTCTTATTAACCAAATGTACATATATATACAATGAGAAAGTACCCTTGGGTTTCAAATTCCCAAGAGGTATCTTGGATTCCCGAATGACTCTTGGTATACCCTCAACAACTATTGATCTTCTTTGCACGTGAATGTGCACACCAATCCTAACACCAAGGATTAGTCTCCAACAACTATGTAAGAAAGATGTAAATTTTCATTGACAGATTGTAAGATTGATGGATAGACAAAAACAATCATAAATAGTCAACATCCTTAAAATAGGAAAAATGTAAGTTTATTTGATTCACGCTATGAATAACAAGGAACTATTTTTATTTTGGAAAAAAAGATTGTTATAATATGATTCTTGAAGGCCATTGTATTGATATCTATTGTATTGTTAACTTCCTTTTATGGTTTATATAAATGTCATTGGTAAACCATTTTGATAGTTATCTAAAAAGGGATGGTACAACCAAATCCGGTTGTCCTCGTTGAGAAGCAAATGCAACTTCAAATATATGTATATAAGTATGTATATGAAAAAATGATTAATAGATAGATGATAATTATTACAATTGGTAGCTGCCATTATATATGGTGCGGGTAGCCATGTCTGAGGAAACATGTACCTTAACATAATACTAATTATTATTTATTATTATCATTATCATTATTATTATATTTATTCTTTATATTTGTTACATTGCATTCCCCTTTAAGGAAAGCTTTGTCCTCAAAGCTAGATTTACTAATAGTGCCTTTCGCTCTGGAGCTTGGGTTTATCTCTTTTATCTTGATGTGGTTCGAATCTTTGTTGTGTCGTGATTCTTTCTACTTCGGTGGAGAATTTCTCAGTCCATTCAGTCGATACTTATTTCCTTTCCATTCAAATTCCATGTATTGTTTTTGCAGATTGGTAGAGTAAGTCCCTAGCAATGCCAACCAGTCAGCGCGTAATACCATGTCTACTTCTTTGAGAGGTAAAGCAACACAATTGAGTTGTAGGTGTAAGTTTTGTATGTGCAACGACACCTTATGACATTTCCTCACTTCTTCTATTTGTTGATTAGCGATGGTTGAGGCTTTAAGCCCTTTTACGGGAAACACAAAAAGATTAAGTTCCTTTTCCTTGTTGATGTCGATCAAATTATGGGTACTTCTAGAATCGACCAAAATTATGATATCCATATCTTTAATTTTCCCATTAAGTTTTATTCTTTTTGGTCCTGACATATGAGTTGTTATGTTTTAAGCCTATGTCACGATTTCTCAACTGAGGTGGAATATATTTTCCTACGAATGCTTGGCTTCCCTTATGTTGGGTGTAATCTTTCTTAGGTGTCTCTACCCTTTCTTCCTTACAAACTTATTGAGTACACGTAATCATCGCAACCGATGCTTCAGATAAGCTTGTGTCTGTATCTGAATTAGTTGTATCTACCTCTCTTGACACCTGTACTTGCTTCCCATTAATGATTTTGCAATGTACTGTGTGATTGGTTTTGCATTTATGGCTTGGGAACCAATCTTCTTCACATTGATGACAAGTGTTTTTCTTGTTTTTTCTAGCACTGTCGGTGTGCCTGCTCGATGTTTTTGAGCTCTTTTCAACTTCATGGCCATATGACTGATATTTGTTACATTAATGACCGGGTGACCATGTATCTTCGCAATACCTGCACTGTGTCTCTTGCTGTCACAAATATCCCTTGTTAAGGTTCCCTTGTCTTGATTTTTGGAATTTTTCCTCAATAAGTTTTGCTTTGCGCCTAGCCTTATTCAGATTTGACACGTTGTGTAATTCTAATTCATCTATTATGTATGGTTTATGACCAGAGACATATGTCTGGAATCGCCGACCCTCTGTTAAATCTGGCACGCGCATCGCTAATGCTTCCCATGCGTAGGTGTATTCTTCCACATCACTTTCTTGCTGTAGTCTAGTTAGTTTGGCGAAAAATTATTTCTCTGTCACATCTTCGAATCTTTTAAAAAAATCATTCTTGAATGTGTCCCAACTGTAGGCACATACCTTTGTCGTTTTCTTCCACCACATGTACCAATTGTATGCTCGACCTTCGATCTGCATGGAGGCGTATTTAATTTTCTCATCATCTGATAAGATTTTGTGAATGTAGAAGAATTCTTCCACCTTGTTGATCCATGCCACACTCTGTTTTGTTCCTCCATCGAACTTGGGTAACTCCAATTTAAGTTTCATTGAGTATCCCCCCATCGATTGCATTGTGGCCCAATATGGTTTATGTTGATTGTAGTCTTTATATTCTTCTGGTATCTCCACTTTGGGGGAATTTGATTGATGATCATTGGTGTCGGTTGTATCGCAACATGAGTGGTCTTCCTTTGGTGACTTGCCATTTTTAGCATCATCTCTATACTTGAAAAACTGCTTGATATTTTCTAGTCCTGCATCGAAGTATGCTTTCATTTCCTCTTGTACCTTCCTCATTTCCCATGAGACTGCTCCAGCAACTTCGTATTGCACTTTACGCGATAACTCTTCTTTTTCTTCTCGAAACTTTAGGTCAAGTTTGTCGATTCTCGAGCTTAAATTTTCAAGGATTTTTAAATCTTGGATTTGGTCTTTCTCTAATTTTTCTAATCGTTCTTTGTTTTTGCGATTGATTTGGTGCACGTTGAAATCTTGTTATGATGGTCTAAATATAATAATCATTTTTATATTTATTTATTAATAATAATAATAATAATATGTATATTATTGTTATTATTAAAATTACATTTAATAAAATTATTTTATTATTATAATATATATAGGTTTTCCAACTTATTTTTTTTTGGTGTTTTTTTGTAGGCTCACGTGGAGCAGGAGGCGGCGGAAGGGATTGAGGTGGTGGGCCGAGCTGGTGGGGGGTGCTGGATGGAAGTGGCAGCGGCGGCTTGAACGTGGAGGGGAGGATTGGCCGAGAGGGAGGGCGCGAGGTTTGGAGGAGACCGCATGGAGTAGAACGCAGGGGGAGCAGCGTGGGAAGGACAAGTAATGGTGTGGGTGGCAAGGAGGGTGCGAAGAGGAAGAGCGTGGGGGAACGTTCGATGATGGAGGTGGAGAGGAGTGGAGCTGGTAGGCGAGAGTGGATTGGCGTGGAGTGTTGAGGGGACGGTTGCAGTGGTGTAGCGTGGGCGAGAATGCAACGATGTAGCGGGGGAGGTGCAATGCAGGAAGGTACGCGGAGGTGGATACTTGTGAAGGCGTGGGGTGCGTAGAGGTAGCAGGTGATTGGCGTGGTAACAGGTGATACCAATGGTAGCGTGAAGTGAAGGGTGGTGCAGATTTGTTGGATGGGAGACGTGTGGAAAATAAGGTGGCGTGGGGGATGAGGAGAAGGGTGGCGAGAAGGATCGCAGGGGTGCTGCAACCAATGAGGAGTCCAAAACTGGCTCCACATATAGATGATAATTATTATAATTGGTAGCGGATATATGGTGTGGGTAGCTAGGTACGAGGAGGCAGTCTTTAACCTAATATTAATTATTATTTATCTTTATCATTATCAGTATTATTATATTTATTCTTTATAAGGGAAGTGAACAAACGTTGTTTTTCCACTACTTTATTAAATTTGGATGTATGACATGACTCGTGACTTGGCTTTCAAATGATTGAATTATCATCAATGTTTGATTTGAACAGAATCCTTAGTCGCTAGTGTCCATGCATAAAAATCAGAATTCAACAACTCTCTTGCAAAACCAAAACGAAACACAATTTTCTTTATGCGATTGGATCTTGACTGAGAATATATAGAGAATAAATCGGTAATCATGTTCTTGCAAGTTGTTAGTCAAAGTGGTGATTAGTTCGAATTAGAGTTGAAAAGTAAGTCACTAGACGATAGCTATCTTCTGAAACTTTCCAAACAAGACGTCGCCAGCTGTGGCCAGGTTGGAATGCTATTATCGTCAACCCATTCCTTCAGCCTTCCACTCAAACTCCCACAAGGCGGTCCTGGGGTCCCCGGACTTGAGGCGGTCCATTAATTTTTGCCACCTGTACTACTGCTCCATTGACAATTCCCTAAGTGTATTCATAATGGACCGCACGTCACCGCAGGAGAGAAGATCATTAAGTTGCCCCTCCCAAGCAATAAGCTGATGTGGGTACTGTAGTCCTGCCTCCCATCGCGCTGCTTAGCTCGGCACTCAACGGAGATTGTTTTCAGTAAGATAGCTTATTAGACTAGTTCTCATGCGCACTAGAGAGCTATAGAAAGCTTTCAAGTCAGTTAAATTAGAGAAGTCTGTAGAAGAGTTTGATTGATGCTTGGTGACTGTGAGGCCGCCCTATGGGGATCTGCTGCGGCCAACGCAGTGAAGAATTATGACCATTACTGCTATGGCGATGCTGTCTTCGTATCTTGGCTTCTTCTTATTGTTCGCCCAATGAAAATTTCCAAGGCTCATTATTACAGATAAAGGCGATTGAGGTGAAGTCAGATGTTGTCTTCTGTAGTTGTAATTAAAGATCAGATGGAGAAAAGGACGACCAAGACGTCAGGGATCAGGCCGAATCCAAGAAATGGATCACTGCATAGACATGGCGGCCACATGAGCAGCTCTGCAGCAGCAGGTGGTGTTCATGGATCACCTCGCAATTTCAATCTCAAACAACAAGATGATCGTCATCATGAGAAAAGCTTCCAAAGATCCCGGAGCTGCTCTGGGCGCACTTCTCAAACGGAAAAGAATACGATGAGAAGGCCGAAGACACATCCAGAGCTTCTGAGTCGGGATGATCACAACATGAAGTTCAAGATGAATCATCCAGTGGATCAGGCATTAAGCGCTACTAAGTTGCTGGTAAATGTCACGGTTGCGCAGAGCAGTGGACCCCTGCGTTTATTACTCTCCAAAGATGCAACGTCAGTGGAGGATGTGATTAAAACCACCCTCCTTCTTTATGCCAAGGAAGGGCGGAGGCCACTTCTCTGCAATGACCCCACTTTGTTTGGCCTCCATTACTCACAATTCAGCATCGATTGTAAGTATTTCAATTTGTTTTCGTTTTGTAAAACTGTAAGTAGTTCACTGGTTACAGTCAAATTGGTAATCACTGGTGGAGAAACGTCAAAAGAATATATATTTCAAGCACCTCAAGCTTAGCACTCTGAATATTCCTCTGAAACTGTCTAATCTCCTCACACCGTTCGTTGATGGGTTATGAGCTTATTAACACTGAATGAATAATTTCGCGTTTTTTAACACTGAAAGGATTTGGATGGCAGGTTTAAATCCAGGTGATAAGATCAAGGACTTGGGTTTCCGCAATTTCTTCTTATGTTCGAAGACTACAGCAAAGGAGAGCCTTAGGCTAAGCTCCCAAAGTGGAGAAATAGCTGTTACAGCCCGTTCATCTTCTTCTGGCAGAGAGATTCAGAATATTTCGAGAATAGCAGAACCGTGGTACAACAGGATTATGCAGTGCCTTCTGTTGCCGTCTTAATCGTGTGTATATACATATTTCAAAGATTTGCTTACTCTAGAATATTAGATGTGAATAGATAAGAAGTTTTATTGTGAAATATTCAACGGAAGATCCCGAGAATTCAGATCTGTATTATAATCGCTGAGTTATTTCATTGACTTTGCATTTAATGTAATTAAAGTTACTAGTTTATACTTCCAGCTTGGGCTTACTTTGAGTGGGAATTTTTCTTGTAAAGTCTTATAACCATCCTCCCAAGGAAACAGTCTTATGAAGAAGATTAATTTTGTTTGTAAGATATAATGGACTTCAATTTTACCTCTACCTAGGACATTGAGATTTGATGTTAGAGATTTTTAGTTTTGAAATTATTAAGCAATATTCATATGATTAATAGTGTTATATTTTTATTAAAGTGTATTTTGATTCAATATTTTAAAATTTTTATTTATTATGTATTTATTATATTTTTTAAAATTTTATTTATTATGTATTTATTTAAAAAAAATTATTTATTATGTATTTGCTTTTATATTTATTATATAAAATTTATAGTAAAATAAAATATTTAAATAATTTTTAAAATTGAGTGGATGAAAGAATTTGTCATCTTTGTGATATTAAATAAATTGAAGATGAAAGTCACTTTAAAATATAATTTCAAAATATTTGTTATAATACCAACCTTAACCTTTTGTGAAATCTCAATTATGATCATCTAGGAATGTTTTTTTTTTCTTTTTTTCTTTTTAAATTTCTTATATTCACATAAACTTATTTACAACCAAATAGCTAACAATGGACATGTATATACAATGCCTACCTTATCCTCTTCCTAAAGCTTACTAAAGTCATCCTTCATTAATAGAGCACCATTGGCTAATAAATGATGGTGAACCTCATCTTTCAAAAGAGCATTAAAGGAAAAAATAGAGCTACTTTCTTGGTCAAAGACATACTGGCACATGTATGAGTTTTCGAAGCACAAATAAAGTAGAAATCTGTAAACAATGCCACAAACTAGAAAGTGGTTTTTGCACAAGGGAATAACCATCTCTAGATAAAGAAACTCTCCAATAGAGCTTGTTTAGGAATAGATCGGGATGTTGCTCCTCCAGAAATCTCCAAAAATCACCAGAAAATTTACAGTCCCAAAAATTGTGCTTGAATGTCTTCGATCTTTAACACCCTGGGCACAGACAATCTGAAAGTCCAAACTTAGTCAACCTATCCTTAGACGAAATCCCCCGATAAATCACTGGCCAAGTGAACACACACAAATTGTAACAAAGTCGTGCCAACCAAACACTTTGCAACCTATGAACCCACCAATCCTCTGGATATGATGATACCCATCTTGCATTGAGCACTATCGAGAGGGTGTGTTTCTAATGAAAAACTAATTACATATGATGAGAATCATTGTGTAGCAATGGTGCATTAAAGCTCCACTGCCAATCCCTCCAGAAACAAATTAGACTCTAGAAGGAAGGGCTGTGCAGCTCTATGATTAAGGGGCGATTTGAGGCCAAGAACTTGAACCCTTGAGCAAGCAGTCTCCACTCCTTCCATGAGTGGACCTTAGAGTCCCAAAGGTCTTGCGAATGGAAGGTACCCTTCTGGCTCAATCAGTACACCTGAAACTGTCGAAACTCTATAGTAAAAACTCCCTAATCTCACCAACTCTAAATTGGATGGGAGGAAATCTCCCACCTAGCTCTATTTCCATCCCATTGCAAGCAAACCAATCCCACCACTGATTTCCACGCCACCCAAATACTCCTAAAGAGAATAGAGCCCCCAACCTGAAACACAGAGGGTGAAGAGATGGCATCACATAAGCCAAACCTGCTACACACCTTGCCTAAATGTTGTGTCGACATAATTTGGTGCCTAAAGAGAACCTGCCAAGGTGTTGGACCCTTGAGACACCTCACCACCCATTTCACAGCCAAAATAATGCCCTGTGTTAACACAACAATCAATATTAAACCCCCCTCATCATTGGGGAGCATGCAAACCTCCCACACAACTAGGGGCAAACCTTTGACCTCCCCCATACTTTGACCAAAGATAGGATCTCAAAAATATTCTTTAGCCATTTGAACTTGCCCTCTTGGAAAACAACAAGACACATAATAAACCAAAATTGGTCTTAATAAAAATGAATAACCATCATCATCATCATCATTATCAAGACAAAGATGTGTATCATCTTATGTGTAAATTATAGAATTATTTTATTGCCACTAATATCCAAATATCCAATTGAGTAAAAACAATTATATTCAAAGCAAACTATAAAAATTAGCATTATCACAATATAAGTTATAAATTTAATTTAATATATCTAGTTTTTAGAATTAAATTTTGATGATAATAATAATAAGATAATAATAATAATTTATTTTTAAGGTTATATCTAACCTACAACCTATGATCTTTTAGAAGAAAACACATGTTCTTAACAATTAGATCTTTAGAATTAAATTTTGATGATAATAATAATAAGATAATAATAATAAATTATTTTTAAGGTTATATCTAAGCTACAACCTATGATCTTTTAGAAGAAAACACATGTTCTTAACAATTAGATCCGCTAAAATGTAAATAATTTATTAATAGCTTTATTAAGCAATAAATTATTTTTTTAATTATTATTTTTAATCCTCACACAAAATTATAATTAATCGTAGAATTTTTAGACAACTCCTTTATTATGTATGTTTTTTATTTTTTTCCTTTCACATAAGATGTTTTTATGTGTATGTTAACTTATGTATAAATAACAACATTAAGAGCATCATCTTATTGAATGAAAACGATTATATTCACAATGAATTATGAGAATGAGCATAATCATTAAATTACAAAATGATCCAATTAAGTGAAAATGATTCTTTAGTGGGGAAAGGAAGCAACATGAAGGTAGAACTATTGGTCCTTTGGGGCTTATTATGGTTTGCATTGAAAAGAGGGATATTTTGTATCAATTTTTTTGGTGATTGGGATATTTTGTATCAATTTTTTTGGTGATTCTCAAGCTATCATTGAGTGGGAAGTTTGTAAGTATGATATTCATACTCTTCTTTTGGCACTTTAGATGCACAAAACTGATCATCTAATTAGGTCATTTGAAGACATCTCTTTCCTACGTATATATTATGAGGTCAACTTGGAAGCTGATAGGTTGTCGAAGATGGCATTAAGACCAATGGATGGCTATCTTTCTTTTGAAGAATTTGTTGATTTCTAATTTGCACTGCTTGTGTTTTTTTTTAGAGATAGTATGACATAGTATTATGATGGAAGTATCTTGGAGGAGTTTTGGTTATTGTATTAAGTGTTAATATACTATGTTTAGAAGACAAGAGTTATGTTTCCAGATGCTATGATCTATAATGATACTTTCTCTTATATACAATTTTGTAACTTTGATTTTTGAAAGAAAATAATAAATTATAGTTTTTTTTATTTGAAAAAAAAATTGAAAATGATTCTTTAAAAAATAAGAATTATTATTATCACAAGATATTTAATGTATTTAATTTATAATTTATAATATAATTAATATATAATTATATTGATTTTTGTTTTTTATTGAGTTTTTTTAGACTAACGAGAATAATAAAAATATGATAAAATTGAGTGAACATGATTGATTATATTCAAAGCGAATTATGGGAATTAGCATAAGTATAATATAAGTTATAAATGCAATCATTGATCATTAGTTTTAAAGGAGATGTGTGAGTTAATGTTTAAGGTTATTTATTAATTACATTAAGGAGATGTGTGAGTTGATGTTTTAGGTTAATTAATTTAATGAAGATGATAGAAAAGACTTTATAAGTGAGGGAAAAGTTAAAATAAAAAAATCCAAATAGTAAAAAGAGATTTATAAATGTGGGCAAAATCATAGATGAAAAAATCCAAATGATAAAAAGAGATTTCTTAAAACCTCTTTTAACAAGAGTTACTCTACACAAACATATGCAACATTGTTTCACAAAACAAAACAAGCATTTAAGTCAAGTAGCCTTGGCATTACTAGGATCCTGTTGTCCACTGATAAAGAAAAATGAAAAAAGTTTGGGATGTATGTGATTCATGATGTGTTTAAATGTTGTTAACATTTTTTCATTCAATTTTATAATGTTTTTTCTATACATTCCATTTTTAAATTAATTTTTCATCATATCAATAATAAAGTTAATATCTATGATTTAATCCATAATAAGCCTTGCATCCAATCATTTTATATATATCAAATATACTAAATACAACCTTATTTTTCATTTTTTTCATCGACATTCACTTGAGAGTGCACAACAAATCCTCAAGGTTTAATCTCATCATTTAATTAAGTTTCCCATCATATTTTTATTTGTTTTTGTATTTATCAATGAGCATCAAATACACATAGCAACCAATCAATTTATGTGAAATAAGAATGTAATATCTCTAAATTTATGCAACATGTAGTTATTTATATTCTTATCCCACCCATGCTTACAAGTTCCAATTTATATATCTCTAAAATCTAATATTGCTCAATCCTTCCATATAGCTACTAGCCAAAAACAAATTAATATCATTCTTATGATTACCCTATCTTGCACCTATTCATGTCAAGTATATTACTCTATAATCTCTTTGTGCTATTGAGCCCTATACTCATCCTCTCTTGTTTTTCATAAACGAGTCTTCACAACTTTTATGGTCATGGTATTCTTTTATGTATGGTAAACTAGAAGGTGCTATGGTAAACTAGAAGGTGGGGTTGTTAGGCATTGGTGCAAATTCATGGCTTATTATTTCTTATGGAGAAAGATGAAGGTTTGTTTGGTTCTACAAGAAGATCACTATCTAAATCTAATACTTAGAATATGGGTTCTTGTCCTAAGCATCATCTTTATAATAGGTCATTAGACTATATTTTATTCACAATCCTCCTTGTCACCATTGGTTGTGTGCATTGTATGATCTCTTCCATATAGTTGCATGTTTCTTTTGGCATGAAACCCTTAATTTAGTGTGTATCGCACTCTATTAAGATGTTCGTTGCTCATTTGGTAATTTGTCTCGCGCAAAGATTTGGGAGGGAAAAACAATTAATTGGGATAGCCTTTGTCATGTTATTTTATTTCAATATTGTATTAATCTGAACTATTTTTGGTTATATTTTGATTTTATAAGGAATGTGTAAAAGATTGTGTAGGTAAAATTTTAAAATATTTTCTTTCTTTTTGTTACTTAAACCACGGTATAAAAGCAAACTTAATTATGCATACAAAATAATGTCTATTTAAAAAATAAGAGAGACATAATTATTGAAAAATAATGAAATAGAAGATCCGTTTATATTAATAACATATTACTCTTTTCCATCTCATTGTGTTTCAATATGATAGATTATTAACATATTATTCTATTACATGGTTTATTTGTCAAATGTTTTATAGGTTTTTTTTTTTTTTTAATTTGAAACAAACAATGTTTGTTGAGGTTGAGTTTTGATGCGTTTATTATTGTCAATCTTATCATTCTTTTTGATATAATTACCTATGCTTTCTAAAGAATACATGGCAACAAGCTCACAATGTGTCAAATTTTCATGTCATTTTCCCTATTTTTGATAATGCGATAGAATTAGAGTTGGTTTTTCTAATGATGGTTTATTTAACAGTTCCAAATCATGTATCCACAAAACAGATCTAGTAATGCATCATTGTTTGGCATATTAGCACATCTCTAGGAGAAAACTGACACACAGGTTTTGTTTGTAGATGCCCCAAGATGGTTTCATGTTGCATAGATCGACTCCAAACCAAAAGAGTATAGCGCCAACCTGCAGTCAAAGTTCCAAACAACCATTTCCCTAAACATGACCTCCAACAAAGGTCAGGTTTGTTTCCAAGTGAATATGGAAAATTTCATGCATTCCATGTCATGAAAATATCACAAAATAATGATATGTAATAGCCTTCACCAATGACAAACTCAATTTATCCCACGGTGCCCAATGCATTATTTGTATTTGGTAATATTTTGTTGTATTAGTTCAACCAACTCATGAAACATGAGAATTTGTTGTAACCTCTAGTTTTCCTACCCTAGCTTTAAATGTGTAACATGTATGCATACCATATTCATAAGTTATCTATAGAAGAAGAGTAGTCTCATAAGCATATTGATTCATGTGTAATTGTGAACTTGATTTCATATAAAAAGGTCCTGATGTTTTGAGGTTCCGGTGTGACCATTTTATAGTGTTGTAGTATTTCTTCTAGCACAAGCTACTTGGGAAGGCCCCCAAACTTGATATGCATTGCAATCTCTCTTTTAACTAGTTAGTTGAGTGTGTTTGTTTCATTACTTAGCTTTAATTTCCATTACATGCTTTCTAGTTTAGTATTTCAATTCATGTAGCTTAATCATTTTTTGAGTTTTATTTGCAATTTTACTTTACATGTCTTTTTTATATTTTCATTGGCAAGGGTGTTAATCTTCTACATAAGCTAATTAATCACTTAAGGTTGAAGAATATTATGCTTTCTACTGGGCCTAGCTTTTTGGAGGTACCAATTTTGTGGAGATAATGTTTGGTGTGGACAAAGGAAAAATGGAAGTGGTTCAATGAAGTGATCAACTCTGATGAAGCGGCCAACAAATCAGGAAAAATGGTTATGTTGATCAAGTCAAATTGGCGGAGCTGAGTCAGTTAGTTAGAATTGGTCCACATTGTATTAATGAGCTGGTTAAGTAAGTTAGTGGGTTAGTGGTAGCTGGGAAAGCTAAGTGCGCCCTATAAATATGTAATAAGAGGGAAGTTGGTGGTTGTTGTTGCTTTGGTTGCTACTATTTATATTGTCAGTTGATTATTTTGAGTCAGTAATGGAGTGTGATGCTATGTATGTCGAGGTTATTTTGAAGAGTCGAGTTGTTGATCTATAGGTTGTGTGCAAAGATCTTTTGTAAGTCAAGAAGAAATCTGTAAGTCATAAAATGAAGTGTTTATTTGGCTGTGACTCATAATAAAGACAAGCGCTTCCGTGGTTTTTCCCAGGATGGTTTTCCATGTTAAACATGGTGTTCTCTTGTGATGTGATATGTGTTTCTTTCCTTTGTTGATCATGAATGCATGCTTCTAATAATAAGGAATGCTATGGGAATGAAATATAATATAAGTATGTGAATCTGTCGATGTTATGGTTCTGTCAAAGTGATTGATGCATCGAAGCCCCGATTTTGTCGATGTTATAGAAAGGATAATAGGGCCGGTATTTTAATGAATGGAATTTATGTTGCATTGTTCCCCTTCTATGTTGCAGCAGTCTCGTTCTTGCAGCTTCCATAGATACTCGTTAGAGAAATTTTGAGGTCAAAATTGAGCATCAAAACAAAAGAAGTGTACTATAAAAATCAACCAATAGGATTCAAGGTGATGATGTCAACCATGGGGGATGAATAACCATTTTTTTGGTAAAAATGTAAAACGGTAAAAAGGTCATTGTGAAAAAACTACTTCTTCAACTCGTATTTTCAACTTATCTCCCTAAATATTCACTCAAATTTTGATCAGGAGCAATCGTTGGATGGGGAATTCAATTATGCATCCAACGAGTACCCTCGGCATACTTTTGATGGACCCCGCTACCCCAAAAAATGAAATACATGAAAAAATGTGATGATGATCACATTTTTTCATGTATTTCTTGTTTTTGGGGTAGCGGGGTCCATCAAAAGTATGCCAAGTGGGTACTCGTTGGATGCGGAATTGAATTCCCCATCCAACAACTGCTCCTTATCGAAATTTGAGTGAGTATATAGGGATATAAGTTGACAATACGAGTTGAATAAGTAGTTTTTTTGCATCCAATGAGTACCCACTCGGCATACTTTTGATGGACCCCCGCTACCCCAAAAAATGAAATACATGAAAAAATGTGATGATGATCACATTTTTTCATGTATTTCTTGTTTTTGGGGCAGCGAGGTACATCAAAAGTATGCCGAGTGGGTACTCGTTGGATGCGGAATTGAATTTCACATCCAACAACTACTCCTGATCAAAATTTGAGTGAATATACATGGCAATAAGTTGAAAATACGAGTTGAAGAAGTAGTTTTTTTATTTTTTCCTCCAAAATTTGATGAGGTATGCTAATATTATTTTATTATTTCCACTATTATTTTATAATTTTCCTTAGGAGGCCCATTTTAGACCTCAAAATTTCTCTAATGTTGGGTGAGACCTCATCTGCTTTGTAGGTGTTGCTGAAAGAGGTTAAAGTCTCTTTTGGGTCGGTATCTGTGGTAGGTTGTGTTTGGTTGTACTATGTTGAATATTTGAACCCTGGTTGAAGTAAAAGTGTGCCAACAAATGGTTCTATTGTCGGGACCAAGATTTGTGTGAAGGGGAATGTTGTGGCATCCAACTAAATGAGAGATCCAAGATTGGGTAGATCAGCAGCTGAAAGAATTTGCGAAGGTACAAAACAAACATCCCTGGTTGGATGACGAAGGTTGGTTAGACAAGTATATTTTTACTATTACTCATGAGGGATTATTTGGTGAGTTTCCTGTGATACTGCATGAATGGTTAGAAATATTAACAGAGTAGTGTTAAATTTTCAGAATTTACTTCAATCTGATCTAGGATCTTAACTGAGAGAACAACATGTACAGCAAATCTACAGCATATCAATCATGGACACAATAATGCAAGCACACAAGAGACACAGAGTTTACTTGGGGAAAACCATAAAGGTGAAAAACCCCAATAACTTCCTCAGAGATAGATAGAGCAATGATACAACCAGAATACCAGAGATAGTCTTCTCCTAGCAGCAGAGCCTCCTCCTCCACAAGTGCGCCACTCTCCCAAGTGTGAGTGAGAGAATAGAATGTGTAAAATGAGAGAGACACACTCTTTATTTATACACTAACTTGACTTGACCTTTACTCAACTAGGTCGGCCTCAACTTAACCACTTAACATAATGCTGACTGGGCCGACCCCCACTAGGGTGGTCTAATAACCCTTTGACCCACATGGCCGACCCCCAATAGGGTGGTCTAATAACCCTTTTACCCACATGACTTATACAGGATCGACCCCAATAAGGTGGTCTAATAACCCATCAAGTATAAGTTACGACACTTACAATATAAATGACAACACTTCCGTATACAGGAATAATAACATCTCTATAGGAATACAATATACATATATGTGAAATACATTCCGAAGTCACATATACATCAACACTCCCTCTTAACTAGGAAGGTATTTCTCGACACAGGTCTTCTAGCACAAGTCTTCTTCTCTGGATCATCGTCACTGGATAATTGTCATCAAGACATCATCATTGTCACTGCTGCTGCTATCTCAATAAATCTCTGAATCTACTCGTCATAGGAAGTTCTACAGAGCCAGTCCTTTTTCATACTGGATGTAGGCCCACCACCTGCAGGTCTTCGTCATCACTGGCCATATTGTGGAATCCTCGGGACTTATTACGTGCGTCACAAAATCTCGAAAGAGAATCCCAGGCTGTTACGAGCACACGGCTCTACCTATAGGATCTCCTAGGGCCATATTATATGTGACCTCACCATAAAACCTCGCAAGAGAATCTCAGACTGTTACGAGCACACAGCTCTACCTATAGGATCTCCCAGGGACAGATTATATGTGGTCACCACAAAACCTCGCAAGAGCATCCCAGGCTGTTACGAGCACACAGCTCTACCTATAGGATCTCCCAGAGACAGATTATATGTGGTCATGGAAAAACCTCGCAAGAGTATCCCAAGAATTATTATGGGCACACAGCCCAACCTATCAGATCTCCCAGGGACATATTATATGCCATAGGACAAAACCTCGAAAGATCATCTACCAAATATCCTAGGGCCAGATTATATGCCATAGGCAAAACCTCGAAACACTATCTGCAGATCTCCCAGGGCCAAATTATATGTCCTCCCAGAGAAAAACCTCGAAAGAGCATTTGCCAGATATCCCAGGGCCAAATTACACGCCATAGGAAAAACCTCGAAAGACTATTTACAAATCTCCCAGGGCCAAATTATATGCTCATCTGCACAACCTGATCCACAGCCATAGAGTATCAACCTAATACTCACCATACATCATCCTGATGTACACATGATCATCCTGATCATCATCACTGCAACATCCTGCTACATGTCATCTGGAGCAACATCCTGAAGCTCGTCATCCATGATCATTCTGATCATACAATGCATCTACCTGATGCATACCAAGTATCTACCTAATACATATCATCATACATGATCCACCTGATCATACAGTGTATCCACCTGATACAAATACAAATACATGATATATATCACCATACATGATCCACCTGATCATACAAAGCATCTACCTGATGCATACCAAGTATCTACCTGATACATATCATCATACATGATCCACCTGATCATACAATGTATCCACCTGATACAAATACAAATACATGATCCACCTGATCATACATGATCTACCTGATCATATAATGTCTCCACCTGATACATATACAGATACATGATCCACCTGATCATACATGATACATATCAACATACATGATCTACCTGATCATACAATGTATCCACACGATACATATACAGATACATGATCCACTTGATCATACATGATACATATCAACATACATGATCTACCTGATCATACAATGTATCCACCTGATACATATATAGATACATGGTCCAAGCATCCAACATGATGCATATACAAAATACATACAAATGATCCAACCGATCATATCCAGCATCCAACATGATGCATACAGACATAAATGATCCAATTGATCATATCCAACATCCAACATGATGCATACATACATATACATATAAATGATCCAACTAATCATATCTAGCATCATCCTGATGCATATACAGAGCAGTAACTGGAGCATCGTCTTGATGCTCATCATCTAGCGCTTACATCCACAGCCATGTGAAGGATCGTCCTTCCAACATGCTTGGAGTGGCCTCTACAAATGTGTCCATCACTTCTTCCTCGAAGTGTCATCAATCCGAAGAACACCAAGCCTCTCTCTGAAGTACTCGAACTTCACTCTGGCTAGCGGTTTCGTCAGCACATCTGCAATTTGCTCATCCGTCGCAATGTGCAGGAGCTTCACAGCTCCTCTCTACACCATATCCCTGATATAGTGATATTTGATCTCTATGTGTTTCGACCTGTCATGAAACACTGGGTTCTCAGACAGCTTCACACAACTCTGGTTATCACAAAAGATACCAGTAGCATCCAATGGGAGATCAAATAACTCAGACAGTAGCTTGCATAGCCATACTGCCTCACAACTAGATGAACAGGCTGCAACATACTCTGCCTCAGCTGTACTCAGTGCTACGCAGGACTGCTTCCTGCTAAACCAAGAGATCACACCTGATCCCATACTGAAGTAGCATCCAGATGTGCTCTTCCTATCTGTAGCACTGCCAGCCCAATCTGAATCAACATAACCCTGCAGGTTAAAATTTTGATTCGCTTCATACTTGAGCCCATAATCCACTGTACCCTTCAGGTACCTCAGAACATGCTTTACAACAACCAGGTGAACACTCCTCGGATCCATTAGGAACTGGCTCAATGTGTTCACCGCAAAGCAAATATCTGGTCTCGTGTTCGTCAGGTACGTCAAGGACCCAATCATCTGATGATACATAGTGATATCAACCGGCTCAGATGAAGCATCACACAGAAGCTTCAGGTTCGATGCCATAGCCTCGCAGTCCATCATCCCGAACCTCTTCAGGATCTCTGTTGCATACTTCCCTTGTCCAAGGAATATTCCATCTACACTCTGCCACACCTTCATACCAAGAAAGTAGTGCATCATACCCAAGTTCTTCATCTCTAAGTCGGCAGCAAGCTTCCGCTGCGTGTTAGCAATCAATCTATCCTCACCAAGTTCTGCACATATATGACTCCCTATCATGTGTCTCTGAACCAAGTGGCTGCTCCACATACACTTATTCTTCAACTACACCATTCAAGAAAGCTGTCTTGAAATCCATCTGGTGTATCTTCTATTTCATCACTTTTATATTTCTTTATGCTACCATCTACAACATGCTTGATCTGATAGTTCCATTTGGAAGTCACAACAGACTTCCCTTCAGCTCTTGGGACCACATCCCAAACATCGTTCTTCATGATCAACGGATCAAGGCATTCTTCCCGTATCATGGGAACTTCAATAGATAATTTTGTTGCTTGAACAAATGTTATAGTCCTTCTTTTGTAGGTGAAGGTATATGGTCTTTCCTACAAAACAAGTTAAATTGCATGATTAGAAACATCTCATAATTTTCAGACAAATTCTTACACATAAAGAAATATGTCATACAATCATGCAATTATCTTAGCCAATGCATCAATACAACATTTATCCATGTTCAATAACTTTCTAGATGCCTTCCAGTCTCTACCAGAACATTGTTAAGAGTGTGCACAACTCCCAACATGTCAGCAAAGAGGTTTCATTCTAGATAAGTAGCAATGGAATGTTGTACAGTGCCATAGGCCACTTACCCATCATATGCATATTAGTAGTATCTTGTTCATTAATGCAAATATGCAAAATACATATCCTAAGTCTAGGAACATAAGCATATGTATCATTGAACAATTTTATTTAAACAAACAAATATGTAAGAAGTGGTAATTAAAATACTTATCTTTGTTTGTTTGTTGGGTGGACTCTCTCTGAGTCTTTGCTTTATTATAGGAGCTGCTGAAGTAGCTTCTTCTACACCTTTCTGATGTGGAATGAAGAAATATGGTCAACTCCCTCTGAATATCTGCATCCTTGCAGGAGCTGTTGGAGTGTGCTCCCTCTTGATCTTTGCTTCCTGGATTACCTGTTCTTGAGCTTATATTCATCCTCGATCCCTATGCATGCTTGTTAGTATCATCATTGTGTTATCCTCTAGGTCTCATACATAATAAAAAATTCATTAGTATAATCTTAATATTATCAAAACACAATAATCTAAAGCATGTATAGTCAGGATCATTTCAAACACAGATAATAAACATTAGTATTCAAGGTTTCACGGAAGTCTTCTTTTACTCATGCATATTCTTATTTGATCATAGGACTCTTTTGGTTAGTTAAATCATTAATCAAGATAAGAGATATAATATGCATAAAACCTGTGATTACTCAAACCTATACCTTCATGATTCTTCTGGTTAGTCATATCATCAATTATGGTAAGAAACATAATATGCATACAACCATGACTTTTCAAACCTATGACTTCATGAATAATCATTATCAACAACACAACAGTATAAGATCCTAACACAAGGTAGGATTCTAGCTTGATATAGGAAAACATTCCTGGATTAGCATGCTAGCTAGTTATTTTTAACATACCCGCATAATGTCTTTTGGTTCTCTTCAGAGACTTGTGCTAGTAACCTGTATGACTCATAAGTTAACCATTGTAGAACCAAGTTATACATACCTCGTAAGTAGATCTTCTATGTGATCCATGAAAATGGATGAATCTTTGTCTTCATGTCACCATGATCATATGTTCTTGTAGTAGAACATGATTTGTCTTTCTTGGTGTACCTTTTATGTTAGCGAACAACATAAACCTCATACAACATCAAAATGCATTAGTACAATCATAACTGTCAAAACCTTAATCAATGAATATCTTCTATTAAGGTAATACGACAAGTCTAGTAATTAATCAAGATTGTATTGTAATGATATGAAGACAAACATATCATAAACTTAACCATGAACATAATTCGAAACATACATGTAAGTCATACTTGTCAAGATTGCTTGTAATCTTCTTATGGAAGGCCTTAGCCTCATCTCCCTCTGAAACAGGAACTTCTTCACTTATGCAAGTGACCAATCCATCCTCTTCTAGGATTAACCCAATCCACTTGATTTGCAGGAATTGGATCTGGAGCTGTATTAGGGTTTGTCAGAGAAAACCCCAAAATTCAAACTTTGAATTTCAAACTTCCAAAAGGGTAAAAATATGCGCCTTGATGAGCTGATCAAACTGGTATATTCAGAATTTGAAAACTGCAAAGTTTCACTCCTCAATTTTGCCTTTGAAACTTCTGGATTCACTAGACGTGACCCTGAACTGGGGTTTGATGAATCCCACTCTTCTTCCCAATCAAAAGGTTTGATCCAAAGCTCCAAGCTTCTATTTTTCTGAGGAGCTTCCAGCCGTGGTCACAGATTTCAAAAATTCCCATTTTTACAGAAGCCCTAATTTTCCACTTTTCTGATCAAAGTCCCGAACTAGGGTCTGATCAAGCCCAGTCTTCTACCCAACCAAAAAAATTCTGATCTTGGTCTCTAAATTTTGATTTTGATGAGTAGAATCCAGCCGTGGTCTCTGATTACAAAAATTCCAACTTTCTCCGAAGCCCTAAATTCCGGAAGCCATGAATGAAGGTGCTCAAAAATAATTCTGTTTTGACAGAAATATGTACCTGATTGTTTCTGCTGTAACTCTGAACTGTTTGATCCATAGGGTCTGAAATTTTTTCCTGAGATAGCCCGACCTATTATCTTTCCATCCCGACAGGTCTGACCTCAATTGGATTCTCTGAGAGAGAGTTATTCCAAGTGTCACAACGTAACCTGTTTATGGGATAATACAGAAGAGCGAACTTGTACGGCGTGCCACGTGTCACTGGTTCAACTTCGGCCTCTAACAAATTTTTCTGAGATATACCTACCTATTATATTTCCATCCTGATAGGTCTGACCTCAATTGGATTCTCTGAGAGGGAGTTATGCCAAGTGTCGCAACGTGACCTGTTTATGGGATAATACAGGAGAGCGAACTTGTACGGCGTGCCACATGTCACTGGTTTAGCTTTGGCCTCTGAAACGTTTTCCTGAGATAATACAGTTTGTGTAATACCTATCACTTTTTACGAAATTTCATTTGGATCTTCCTAGCCCAAGTTATGACCTTTTTCCCAAGGTCACCTAATTTTGACTCATATCTGGAAGAGGAAGAAACCCTATATTGTACAGATCATAAATCACACAGTACAACGACTTAGAGGTTGTCCTTTGGACACAAGGTACATGGGGATCTGATCTTTGACCTGTAAAATTTTCAGATCTGAAAAATTCGCCAAAATGGATTTATAGCGATAGTGCTACGATGACTGGTTTTTGCTATATCAAGCCCTAACATCGTAAGTGCAACAAGTGTCATACATGCCATATCATGCCTTCTATCAGGCTAGCTCTGATACCATGTTAAATTTTCAGAATTTACTTCAATCTGATCTAGGATCTTAACTGAGAGAACAACATGTATAGCAAATCTATAGCATATCAATCATGGACACAATAATGCAAGCACACAAGAGACACAGAGTTTACTTGGGGAAAACCATAAAGGTGAAAAACCCCAATAACTTCCTCAGAGATAGATAGAACAATGATACAACCAAAATACAAGAGATAGTCTTCTCCTAGCAGTAGAGCCTCCTCCTCCACAAGTGCGCCACTCTCCCAAGTGTGAGTGAGAGAATAGAATGTGTAAAATGAGAGAGACACACTCTCTATTTATACACTAACTTGACTTGACCTTTACTCAACTAGGTCGGCCTCAACTTAACCACTTAACATAATGCTGACTGGGCCGAACCCCACTAGGGTGGTCTAATAACCCTTTGACCCACATGGCCGACCCCCAATAAGGTGGTCTAATAACCCTTTGAACCACATGACTTATACAGGGCCGACCCCAACAAGGTGATCTAATAACCCATCAAGTATAAGTTACGACACTTACAATATAAATGACGACACTTCCGTATACAGGAATAATAACATCTCTATAGGAATACAATATACATATATGTGAAATACATTCCGAATTTACATATACATCAACAAGTAGAAAACAAATTTCCATGGAGGTGAGCCTAGGAGTTGGACTCCTGCGTTGATACAACGACCGAAGGGTGTTAATAGCAAGATTTCACACGGAGTAGATTACTGGATAAACATCATATTGGATGGGTGCGTTACCGAATTCGTTGTTGACACTATCAAGCCATATAGTGGAGCAGAACATTAGTTCTTTGAAGGTATGTGTGATAAGTACCTCAAATTGTTGAATTTGTCAATTAAGAAACTACTTTTTGAAAAGGGTGTGATGCAAATGGAGTCTGACGAGTAAAGAAATCATGTGAAGTGGGCATTGGTATTGTATGGATGACAGTCTGGACGAATGATGAATGAGTTTAAATAATAATAGGGGAGGAAAGAAAACCAGACGAAGAGAGTGGGTTTCTGTAGAGTGGGAGACGGTTCTGATCGAACAAGAGGAGGAGAACTGCGACAAGAAATAAGGGTTTCATTTCGATTGAAAGGAGATACTACGAACCAGTACCATAGCTCGAAAAGGATTCTAGTGACGAGGAGGACGAGTATCATCTCATTCCTGAGGAAGAAGAAGGATCTGTAGGATCGTTCTAGACCCGAGGCTGCAACATACCCACGACCTCGCATACAAACCTGGAGACTGAGGTAAGACCTAATAATTTTTCGCAATATTTTCAATCTAGTCAGAGTAGTGGAAATAATTTGAGTAGTACTTCGATGAGTGTAAAGGCTCCAATTAGTGCTCCATTAGTAGTGAATCATCCAAATCCCTAGAAGCCCACAATGGTTGGGGACGACATAAAGTTATTTTTAATGTAAATGGGTTAGAGAATACATAACAACACTGGTTTTTATGCAATGCAATATGGACTGTAAAACAAGTACAAGACACACTAGTACAAAATGAGAGATAAATGACCAAAAAAATGACCAAAATCCGCATATAAATGACCATTTTTGAGTTGGTGACCACTGGTAGCAAATATGTGGCCATATTTAGCTTGGTCATTTATAGCTTATCTTGTGGTCATATATTTGGTCGTATATTTGGTCATTAATTTGGTAATATATTTGGTCATTAATTGTCACAATTAATGACCACATTTTTTGTCACGTGACAAATGATCGCTAATTTGCTACGAGCGACCGCCAACTCAAAAGTTGTCATTTATATGCATATTTTGGTCATTTTTTTAGTCATTTATCTCTTTTTAGTGGTTTCAGAATATAAATAGGGAACGGTGGAATCGAACCACCAACTTCCTGCCTATAAGGCAGGTGCTCTACCATTGAGCTAGCACCCTTAAATAGAATTCCTTATGGATTGATATGAGAATAAAATTTTCAACAGCTAACACCATCTTTCCAAAGGTCAGAATACTATAAATAAAAATTGATGAAGGGGATGACATGACATTAAGAACAAATTCTCCTTGAAAGTAGTTTTTCCTAAGTTCTATAGGCAGTTGAACAATAACAAATTATTTTTTTTCCTTGAATCGTGATATGTATATCCATGTACTCTTATAATAACTATATGCTTGAGTTTCAATTCTCAAAAATACCATCTAAAATATAAGAAAATAACATAAGAGGAAAGCTTCTAGTTAAATTGGCCCTAACCTGGTATGATCACCTGCATTTACCGGTTGCTAATATCATAAATAGGTGGGCAACAGTACCTACTTCCTACTACTCCAGAACCTAAGTACCTAAAGGGTTCTCCTTTTTTCAATGTAAGTTATCTCCATATGTTTATACAAAAGTCATTATTAGCATTGGTTGTTGTATCATTGTCAATGAGAAATAGCATTGGCTGTTGTATCATTTTCAATGAAAAGCATCAGGTCCAATGCAAAACTTAACTTCAATCTCTAGTTATACATCATGTGAGCTAAACTGGTTAGAAAGAGTCAAAGCAAGGGAAGACAGACATCCCAACGTAGGAAGGTAACTGCAGAATCAAACCCTTCAAAACAGCTGCTAACTCAATCTGCAGCATAAGAAATTGGTCAATGGGTCTCGAAGAAGGATACTCCTATTTTCTTTTTTGATGGTATAAAAAAGGAAACCCATTGTAAATCCAACAAACATATCATTATCCAACGATTTTATCCAACTGATAGGTATTAACGGGTTATACAAAAAATTACACTCCTTTTAAAATATTTACATCTACTCTTCATTTCTTAGTTGGCAAGGTAAAATTAATATTTCAAATTTTTTTGAAGGGCAATTTTTACTTAACACTTTTGGGACGGGCCAAAACCATTTGGAAGGACGGGACTAGTTCAAATTCGCTACTGAAACCGAATTCCATCAGGAGCTGGAGGAATTATCTTTTCTTTGGGTAGAATTCAATTCCTCCATTTAACATGAAAGCTGGAGACAACAACCAATAATGTAACTGAGTTGTTGGCAGTCTACCAAAAGACAAAAGACAAAACATCAAAAACATTGATCCAACTACCTTTAAATCTCTAGAGTTTTCTAGTTGAGAGTGGTAAACATGAAAATTATTACACAAATATGAATCCCAAACCAAAAAGATCAAATATAAAAAATCCATGGACAACAAGCATCACAAGATAATTGCTCAAGTTTTAATTGGTTAAGCTTGCATTCTTCCAAAATCATTCTTTCTTTCCAATCTAGCTCTCAAAGCCACTGAGATATTGACAAAGAGTAGGGAGTCAATCGAACCTATCTAGTTGTCGAATGAACACTCTACTTGTGTATGGTAGAAGTGTGTATGGATTCTACCTTTTTTTGCACTTACAGATCATATACAAAACACTAATTAGACAACCAATCAATCAGCCCATTGGCCCATAGGTGTTCCAACTACTGTAATAGTTATTATGTCTAATAGAGACTATTGATGCCGACGAGGGAAGTGATACCATTTCCAGTACAATTGAGTTGTTGTTGTTGATATTGCTATTTTTGATGGTCCTGTTATCACATATATAGTAGCCCGGCTACCATACATTATTTTTCTGATTCCAGTATACTATTCAGCCAGTTCCCTTACATTGAGATGCTGAGATGAGCATCTATATTGGATCACTATCATATTTTGGATAGTAGTATACATATTCCCCATGCCATGAATGAGTCTCAGGACACTCAGAGAGATGACCGATGTAGCCATTATACCATTTGTACAAAGTAGTCAGTAGTGCCCAGAGTTGCAGTAGCAGATTCAGAGTACAGACGATGGTTCAAATGATGAGCATTCAGGTATATGACTCAGCAGGTATATCATAGTGTTTTGGTTATATTGCTTTTATATTTATTCTCATAGCATGTCTTAGCACTTAGTGTCATGATCTGGCGATCATATAGATATGTGGAACTGAAAATCCTCTCTGCTCTGACAGGGTCTCCGACAAACCAAAACTGCACTCGGTTAGCCTACTGAGGCTCAATAATCACTGTAAGTGCCTGGAACTGAAAATAGACTGTCTCATTGGACTCAAAAGGTCCAAATCCATCCAATATGTGTACTCATACACCATATGAGTCTATGCATGATCATATAATATATCCAGTATACCGGAACAGGTGAAATAATAATAATCTGTAAATGATCAAATACTGCTGTAAACCATAAATCATCATCATAAACCTGTATCTGATGCATAGAATCATCATGTACATGTACATAGACCATATATAATCTATCCATATCATCACAAGGTCCAAACATCTCATGTCCTATGGTTGACCTTGGTCAAACTAGGTTTGACCAAGTTAACATGACCAAATATAACTCAAACCATCATCAGAAGCTGCTACAAAGTGTCAAAAGTTAATGCATGCTCTACAACTTATTCAAATAGAAATTATAACACAAACTAATCATTACTGGCGATCTAAATCCAAATATATAATGTCATTAATTATTAATATTACTCAGATTAGACTTTCAAGACCATACTCACTTCATAGCTGTGATCAATTTTCTAGTGAAGGGTGAAGGCTAAAATAAATGGCTAGGCTAAGGGATGACTTGACTGACTTAACGTTGTGACACTTTGGAAAAGGGAAAGGGAATACACACCATAGTATATACTGAATGAGAAACAACACAGGGAATGGTCTCTAGCCACTTGTTTTTACCATATTACCCCCCTCCCAGACACACTGGTCCCTCACCTTGACAACACAGGCACTCCAGGAGACAGTTTGGGCCAGTTTCACGCTTCTCGAGGCATTTCAGGATTGGTAGAAATGGATATTGAGGAATTCAATTTGGGATACTGAGGAAATGTCTTGGCATGGGATGATTAGTGATGATGGGTTGATGTCTTCCACACCTCCAGCAGTTTCAGCTTCATCGAGGCCCGCATCCATCACTTATGGTACTTTCTGATGATTTCTGAGGCCTTTTGAGGCCCACGATTTGTCCATAGAGGCACGATTTGGTATATTGATGACTATTTTATTATTATTGTGCTATGGGGATTGACCAAGGGTGGCTAAAATTACCCTTTGGACCCACCATAAGCTTCTTATTATATTTTGTCATGATGATATGGTGGGATTTCCCTCTCCTAGGGCGATTTTGTCCACTTATGTTATATTTTATTAGTGATCCATGTATTTTATTGTTGAGCTCATCTCAACCATTGATTAGACATTTGTATCTTTTAATCTTAGCCACTCATTCAAAAAGTGGTTAGGGTTTTGATGCCTCTCCTTCCTATTTAAAGGAGAGAGCTTCTCATTGTAAGGGGTCTTTGGCTCTTGGATTATTGGTATAGAAAAAATTTCTTGTGGAAATTCTTGTGGTCTCCTTTGCATTTGGTGTTCTTAGATGGTGATTGGAAAATCTATTGCAACCTAGCATTTGGAATTTGTGGTAAGATCTATCTTTTTTGGAAATCATTGTCTTGTCTACAGGAGGGCGACTTCAACAAGGGCGATTTTGCAAGGCTTCTTCAAATCGATCTTCTTGGCATTTGCTTGTAACAGGGGGTTATCATTAGTATCATTGTGATCTATGCTATCTTTTTTGTTACTTCTCTTATCAGGGGGTTATCATTAGTATCATTAGTCTTATCTCTTGATTGCATCAAATCTGATATTGTTGAGGTTTGTTGTGCAGGAAAGAGGGCGCATTGGCTTCTTGGACTAAATCGATTTCATATAAAACTACCTAAAGCTTCCCAAATTGATCGGGTTTGCATAGATCATCATCATCAAGGCATCTACAAGGTTACCTAGGTAAGATCCACAGGTTTGTTTCTCTTATCTTGATCCAATCCATTGGCACAACACATAATTGAAAACATAATTAATTCAAACCCTCATTGTTACATTTTCTCAAATCTACTAAGATCTAGTGGGTTGTTGGGTGTAATATTAAAAACCCATCTCTATAGTATCCATGGCATCTCGGATCTATAGTTTGGTGAGGATTGGCCTCCATTTGACCCTCTTCTCAAGCCAACCTAGATTCTCCAAGCAAGGACGCACTTCTTGGTGAGGGTGAGTTGACCTAGATCTAGTTGATGGGTAGTTGAGATTTCAATTGATTCATGATGATCTACATGCCCTAAAACCTACCCCTAGACTCTTACTTTGGCAATTTCTACCTTGTGGGCCCTATTCCACATTTCAAGGGATTTAATCCCCATTTTGGACCACTTGGTATCTTCAAACTCAGATCTAGCAAGATCTAGCCATTGGATTGCCTTGAAATTGTAGATCCACACTCTCACTTGATCAACCTACTTGAATCTAAAGTTTGGATGCCATCGGACTTGTCTTGATTCATTTATCCCACATTTTACCCTCCTTGGGAAAAGTCGCACTTCCTTGGGAGAGTGAGTTGGTCCACTTCTAGGACATGGGTACATGATATTTTGGTGGATTTAGAACGAGCATAATTCAAAACCTAGATCTAGTATGTCACTTTGTCAAATCTTGCCTTGGGGATAGCGTTCCTTGTTTTAAGGGATTGTGGTCCACTTAGGTCAAACCTTGAATCTTTAGATCTAGACTTACTCCTCCATCAAACCTTTAATTTCCCACTTGTCTCATGCAATAGGAGTCATCAACCACAAGTTAACTTCATTTGGCTCCATTATCCCAATTCCCAAGGCACTGATCTCTCTCCAAGTCAATTCGACTTTCCTAGATTATGGGATTAACTGGTGGTTTGATCCTTGTTTGGTGGACTAAACCCTTTGATGTCATCATATATCATGATCAAGCTTGTCACTTGTACTAGTTAGCCCTAATTCAACCCCTAAACTACCCTGCATTGGACACGGTTCCCAAGGCAGTGGATTTTCTCACATTGAACTAGTACTTCAACCCTGGATCTCATTTCAAATACTATAAGTCACTCTCACATCAATAATGAACCAAAGCTATACTCATTGAACCCCTTACTTATATTGTGACTTCATCCTTACATCTAGGATAAACAATACACCTTACTTCACTTAGTATTAACTTGATTGGGTGTCTTTGTTTTGATCTCTCCTGTCGGGAATAGATCGGGTCTCCCCCTTTGTTGTTTGGGCTAGATAACATAAAGCGAAGTTTTCCTCGACTGGCGTGACAACCATCTATTGGAGGTCGAGGTGATTGTGGTTGCACCTTTTGAGTTGCCCTTCCCTATTGCCATCCATTAATGGATACATCCACAGGGGTAACTACAGTTTAGGTGATAACAGGTCCATCCTCCTGTACTCTAAATTTACCTGTGGAATATTGTTAAAACGTAGGACATGATCTGACAATGTTGAACTAGGAAACACATCCCCACCAATTGCAATACCTACAGGAGTGTAAGGTTTCCAAGGTGTGTGAATTATATGGGATGCTAGTAGATACTAGAATCTACATAGAAAAAAAAGGTTTTCAGATAATTAGCTAACGAAAACAATAATAAATATCAGTTACCTTCATATATTCCATCAATTACAAGTGCAATAGTATTGTAGAGTTCATTTGACATTCCCCCCTGCAAGCAACTAATATCAGCAATGCCTAAACTCAAAACAACTCAATACAATGAAATAAAGGCCATTCAAATACAACAAAATAATCCCACAAGGAACAAATGACTTAGATGAATGCTTGTAGATGGCCAAAATCAATCAATGCAACTAAAAACTATGCCATGTCAAATGTAGTGAAGTACTGCTTAAGGCAACTCCAACCTAAGAGAGAGCTTAGGATGATTACAGATTTAGAAACAAAGCCAACAGATCCTAGCCTATACAACTTGCACTGAATAATGTTGTCAATCGTGCCAGCTGTATCACCAATTTTGAATTCTCCTGCCTAAATACCACCTATAGTGGCAGGCCCAAGTATAACCTGCAGTACATTTTTGAAGAATTCAGCATTAACTAAGAAAAGAGTAAATATGTCTCTGTTCTTTTCAAAATTTTCCATATTTGTTGAGGCTTCATGAAAAAAAACAAAGTTGTTTCATTCTTATTGGTGCTTGGGTTTACACTCTTCCATGGAAATAGAAGAAAGAGAAAGACTCCTAAGCTAAGCCACTAGATGTAAATTTGCCGAGGATTTATATTGTGTAATACTCAAAATAAACGGCGATGCAAATATTGTTATACGGTTTTTTAAAACTTTTGATAGATACAAACCTTAAAAAAACGGAATCAAAGTCGGATGCAGATAGCATTCGAATGCATATTTATAAAAATCAATCACATGGATTAATACTAAAATCTTGAAACTCTAAATTTCATTAACATTACAGTTATGAGGATATAACTACATTTATGGTTTTTGGCGTCTCTGCAATCACAATCCTTGGAACATTATTTTGGTTGGGCATTACGAGGACCTGTGTAAGTCACAAAGGATAGGTGCTCTTGAAAGAAAGCCATGTATCTATACATGTCTTTTGAAAGGAATGATTGCACTATGGGAGTATACAAACTTCTTCTTCATCTTTCAAGTTTGACAAGCAAATACTACACATCGCATCACATTCACTGGAACTTGCTTTGTATTTGACACACTTTAGCATTTCTAGTTCACTCAGAGAGAGACTGGTTGGGGCTGGAGGTGCTGACTCTGGGGATGAAGTAGCATTTAGTTGTTGTTGATGCATGGTTGAAGTTTTTGTTGGTTTTGGGGCTGAAGAATAAGCATCAAGATGTTGTTGACTCATTCATGTTCTGTAACATTGAATGACAAGCCTGAAAAGTAGTGAGAGAGATAGCACAATTAGTATGACAATGGAGACATAGAACACATCCATTCTAACATTAGTAATGAGCAGCAGTGTTTCGTCCTTTCAATACAACTAATTATCACCACTTCTAAACAAAACATTGAAAGAAAGATAAATAGGAACGCAAATACTATTTATATAATTTTGTTCAAAGAAAAAGATCTAGTAAAATCATTTAATTGTGGTTTGTTAATTAGTTAACTGTTATTAATTATTAGTGACAAGTTAAGTGTTATTAATAAGTTATATGTTCTCTGTGTGTAATTGAGGAGATTTCAAAAAAAACTATAAGTGGCAACTGTCTCTTATTTTCCCTTGTCCCATCTTACAACAATTTCTGAGATGTACTTAGCAAGTTAGCACACAAGATAATGAAAAACCATCAAGAAGAAAATGTAAGTGAAAATTGTTTTTACCTTATTATTAGCTCGAGCATAAGCAATCCACTGTTTAGTATCTCCTTCTGGGACACCTTCTGCCATTATAGCTACTACTTTGATTGTTGGCTGCTTGAGAGCAGTCATGGAGGAAGCAAATGCACTACACGGACAACATGAATTCTCTTTACATATTAGCAAACAACAGATATGGATGATGATTCAAATGAAGAGTGTTGAGAATATAATTAGCATAAACTATAATATTAGAGTCTGGAAGAACAAGAGATAGCTACTGGAAGGGATGATATTCCTTTCTCGTATCTTCCATATCTTAAGACCAAGATGTTGTAAGAATAAAATCAAACCCACAGTGGAATTTCTTAAAGGTACCTTCTAAATGATGAAAAATTGATGAATACATTAGCTGTTGGATGAGCTTTGCATGCAGTGTCAATACTGTAAAATATATGCACAAAAGTGTTATAAAAAGCATTCAATATTTTAAGTTCAAATAATTTGAAATGAAACTCCCATAGAATACTTGCTGAAGAAAAAGAGAAGAGAACTCATGCTGAATGAACTAGTATGGCATTTTCTTCCTGCCCAAAAAAAAAGTTTTTGAAATATTTCAGAACCAGGATTGATGATTCCAGCAACAGATGGTATCTCTCTACCTGAAATGTAAACAAAACTGACCTCAGCTATCCTCCACCATACTGAACTAAATTAAGATGAGATTGAATCAAATGTTTCCTGCTAGCTCTTTCGATGTAAGGGGAACATTTAGGAAGTCACTGAAGAAGGAATAGGCAAATAACCACAGAGAAAGTCAAAGTCTAGCATTCGTTGAATAAGAACTTGCTTGTAATTGTAAAATAATGCTTGAGTTGAGCGAGAGAAAATTTGCCCTATCGCCATCTTTTGCAAGGGAACTGCTGACAGTTACTTTGCACACAATTTGTATTTGTTAATCCCTTGGTGTCCAGCATAATATGCATTTACAATCACTCATATTCATGTCAGAATTTATCGATCTTGTTGAAATCCAAGACAAATCATGACTCTTGTGAAACTATAGAGTACCTTCTCCCCCAGGGTTTACACAAACTGAATGATAATCAATTATATGTGGATTGAACCATTTGAAACTATTTTTCTAAATAATTTTATTTGAAAACAATAGCTTGTATTATAAGCCTCTAGGCTTGCAATCCTTCTCAAAGTTGCAATATGAGGTCTACGATGTCTAACGTGCTCAGCACATCACAAGAAAGGAAACAACAAAGTATTAATATTTGACATCTGCTTCTTGTCACTACATAAATTATTGCAGTGATGGGCTTTGCTTGGTTATTGGAAGCTATACCCAGATACCATTCGAAATCTATTTTTTGTGTACCTGCCAAAAGCCAGGAACCATTGCACATCTAGCCCGATACCTAAGCTGGACAGGTAGAAATAAAAAAAAAAGGGCATGAACAGGCTAGGTTTTCACTCACATCCACTAGGGCTAATAAGTCTAAAGTGAAACATTGCAATTTGAGTAGGGAAGCCTAGGGATAATTTGCCCGAGGCATGATGTCAAACGCTCAAAACAACGTGGGAATTGGCATACACTCAGAGAGTATGGAATCCATATACAAGCTTGTAGGGGGCTGTTTCATAGTTGAAGGGAATCACTCCACCAGAAACAACAAAAAACTCACAACGTTGAGATTGCATGAAAAGGAGAGGAAGATGAAGAATGTGCAAAAATCTGAGGCACTTGTTGAGAGAACAGAATGACAGTTCGAACCTGAGAACTTCGAGATTGAAAGTATCACAATATCAGGGTTATCAAATCAAATTTTATTTGCCATTCAACTATTAATTCTTTGACTTCTGAATAAACTTTTGATATTATGCATACATACGACAAATTTGGAACACAACGGAAACCATTTCACAATCTTGATCAACAGGGATAAATGAACCAATACTCTATAGAATTATTAGAAACAAAAATACTCTACTCTATAGAATAACAAGGATAGCCTCTGATGTTTCACACAAATACTCATACTCTACATAATTATTAGAAACAAAACCACCGTCTCTTTTCTAAGACATATGCATGAGGTTCTCAGTAATGCAGAATAAAAACAAAAACAAATATAGAAACAACAATAGGAGACATAAACCCTAGAAATGGATCAGCGTTTACATACCTTTGTGAATAGGCATTTTGATTTCATGGGTGGAATTTAGTCAAAGCCATAATTTGGTAGGTTGGTAGTGGAATTTTTGAAGTTATGGATCGATTTGTAGATCCTCAAAAATTCATGAAGAAACCATGCCCAACACTTTGATCGTGGAACTCTACTTGGACTTGATTTGCTAAATTTTCTATTTTCACCGGAAAAAAAAAAATGTGGACCAAAGATTATCCTACCCTCCTGGATAGAGAAAACCTGAAAAACAGGTATAATTCGCAAAATTAACAAGTACGCTAACTAATAACCCTATAAATGGATCATCATTTACATACCTTTGTGATCAGGCATGTGGCATCTTTTTGACAAGATGAGGCCCAAACCCTAGAGCTCCATACAACCATTTTGAGTTTTTATGCAGGTACTCATTCGAGATTCAATCACTAGTCTACCTTTATGTGAGTGTAGATCCATTGGAGTTTCCTTTAAAAAAAATGTAACCTTTTTATTTATGGAGGTATCAATCTCATTTAGGTACGAGATCTTTAAAGGTCAACATAGAAATGAGCTAGCACCTATGTGATCCCGCGTTTTCTTAATCTTTATAGATTGTTTCTTGTTTTAATAATCATGAATCAACATTTCTCCATTATTGAATGCATACCCATCACTTTGTAGTACTGAATGCAACAACTTTGCAATTGGGAAATATACTAATTGACCAAGCAAGTAGCATGTATATTAAGTTTCATAATTTGACAGTCACATTATATTAAAAAACCATATTTGAAAGGAACACTGCACAATCTCCTTCACAAATTTCAAAACATGTCTCTTTTCTTGATCTATCCTAGAACTAAGAATGCCAATTCATCCTCTCCATGTGTGATTGAAATCAAGAATCCTTTGCGTCAACCATTCTTGTCTAAACCCCAGGAACATCCTCCATTTTCGTCCATCTTTCTACCCACTGATGAAGAAGTTATTGAGAACCTGCCACTACCACACATTGCAAATATCAAACTCTACTTGTAAATTTTGCAAATCTCCATGTGTGCTCCTTTTTTTCCCTAGAGAAATTCAAAAGGATAGTGTCATCCTCTGCGAATGCAATCTAGGCATCACCATCTATAGATATGTGGTTGACATCGTATGAGAACCACAGCGAGTGAGTGCTCAAAGATGTCTGATGGAGTTTGTGGTGTAAGAATTGAAATACTCAGCAACAAACGTATCTTCTAAGAGCAAAAAAGTATTTGCCAATGGTGTATACACTTTCTTCCAATAGAAAATTGATTCAACCTATTCATTAATCTTTCAATTTTGAATAAACATATTTTGATATCATGCATACATACAACCAATTTGGAACACAATGGAAACCATTTCACAATCTTGATCAATAGGAATAAATGAACCAAAGAATGATAAAAAATCAATAGCAAGGATAGCCTTTGATTGTTCACACAAATCCTCATACTCTACAGAATTATTAGAAACACAACCATTGTCTCTTTTGTAAGACATATTCATGAGGTTCTCAATCACGCGGAATAAAAACAACAACATCCAACTCATTGTGCCGAAGAACTTTCGCCAAAACAAACAATATAGATGCACTCCTCAAGGTGCACAGGAATTCAAATTCTTCGCTTATTGAATTTTCAAATTGTGGAACAAAGCTATAAAAACAATAGATGGCCCTTCTATATCATTTCATTAAAATTTTATACTCCTTAACCGATGAAAAACACAACTCAACCTGAAATAAGATAGATACATATGCTAGGAACACTTTTGCATGAATAATATGTAGGAAGACAGTGAGGACCATGTAACTTTGAAAAGAAGGAGAATCCTGGAAATACTTTGCCAGCCAGATTCCATTGATGGAGAAAACGGTCATCAACACCACGATTTACCAATTATTTCTCAGATATTTCATTCTTCTAAAAGTCAAGATGGAAAAAGGATCATATTGATGCAAGTGGAATGAATTCCAGAGAGCATTCTTGCCTTTTGAAAAAAAAACAAAAAAAGCAATGGCAGACATAAACCCTAGAAATTGAGTAGATTTTATAACAAGGGAGGATCATGGAGGTAGCAGACCTGACGAAGATGACAAAAGCAAGAGGAAAATGCTTGAGATAAGATAAGATGATTTTATTAATGCCAACCAAAAACCTTAGAAATGGATGAGCATTTACAAGGGAAGCTCGCTGAGGTAGCAGACCTGACGAAGACGACAGAAGCAAGAGGAAACGCTTGAGATAAGATGAGATTATTTTATTAATACAAACCAGAAACCCTAGAAATGGACCAACATTTGAAACAAGGGAAGCTTGGGGAGGTAGGCGAAGATGACAGAAGCAAGAGGAAAACACTTGGGATAATATAAGATGATTTTATTCATGCCAACCAGAAACCCTAGAAATGGATCAATGTTTACAACAAGAACCTCACGGAGGTAGTAGACTTGACGAAGACGACATAAGCAAGAAGATAATTGAAGTACCAACATTCTTAATTACAATATTAGACAGATTGCCATTTCTGCTTGAGGAAAAAGGAGTGTTTTCTGCCCCACACCACCCATCTCCAAAATTTTAGTGCTGAAATAAGGATTCACACTATAATTTTATCTTATGTCAATTAACAAGTAGAATGGAGTAGTGAAGATCAAAACCCTTATAAGACCAAAGGATTGGAACCGATACCGATCCCTAATAAATTTTATTTTCCACCATAGGTGCCTAATTTCAGCCTATCAATTTGTTTTTCATATATATGTTTCCTTGGGGGATCGATTTGATAATCCATAAAAAATTCAATAGAATTCAATACCAACTAGACCAGATCCCCAATCATCCCTAAGATCACAATCTGTTCGCAATTGACAGAAATACATTCACAATCAGCAAAACAGATCTATGCAAATCCAGACAAGGCAACCAACAATTAGAAATACTAGATCTAAATGCAGAAAGAGCATACCTTGTTGAACAACAAGAAAAGAAAGCCCCGCACCCACAAAAGACAGACCACGTAGAGCTGAGAAGGTAATTCACAACACATTCTTCATGTAGATTTCCAGGAGGCCTATGTGAACCCAAATTCGTTAGATCGAATCTCTTAATGTCAAATTTCAACTAAAACCTAGGTTATTTTCATATGCGAGTGAGGCAAGGACTAGAACCTAGGTTATTTTCATATGCGAGTGAGGTAAGGAAGTAGCAGGCCGGACGGATAGAGGACTTGTCTCAGCTGTAAAAAAAAATCCAATCACTTCATCGTATCAATCCGATCTTCCACAATATTTCCAAGATTGAATTCATAACCAAGTGCCCAGTAATGGCCCTGGCCTTGGGATTGTCAAACTACTCTGTGAGGAGAGGGACCTTTTATGTTTTTCTTTTTCTCCTTTTATAAATTAAAAAAAAAACAATATTCTTTCTATATTTTGTATTTCACTTTTAGTCATTTATTGTTAAAAATATTTTATTATTAACAAAAAAACAATATTCTTTTACCCAAGTTGTTTTGACCTTTTATAAATTAAAAAAAATATATTATTTTACCCCAAGTTGTTTTGACCTTTTATAAATTAAAGGGGGAAAACATGGCATATATATACATAATCAATTTTATATTTTTATTAATTTTTAAAATATAAAATGTGTTATAGAATTAAAATAAAAATATAGTGTGAAAATAATTAATTTTTATAGAATTAAATAATTTTTTAAGATGTAATGTGCATTATAGAATGAAAATTATATAAGAAATATTTTAAAATGTAATATGTATTGTACAATTAGTTTTGTATAAAAATAAAATTGATTGTGTATTGTAAAATTAGTTATAAAAGTTAAAAGTAAAATGTTATATATATATTTCTCCTTTAATATATATTCGAGTCAAAACCTTTTCATGGAATGAAGTTTATTCATCATCTTAGATGTTTTTGGGGATAATGATATCACCTAAAAAGGCTTTGGAAAGAAATGACAATCCTAAGATCTCCTGTAAAATTTAAATGAAGATTTTATAATATGGTTTTAGAAGTGAAGTTGAAGTGTATATGTGGCTTCAAAGAAATATCAAACTAGGTTTTAGGTGTTCGAGGCACATAATAAAAAAGAAAGTTAAATATAGCCCTTCAACACTTAGAAGGGTGAGCACATACATGGCGGGTAACGTGGATCACCACACATCCCAAAGAAACTTTTAGTAAGTTCATAGTTGCAATATACCAAAGAGTTGACCAACATTTCACAACACCCACTATAATCCCAAATGTCACAAATGCTCTTATCTTTAGTCTAAAATCCCCAAATGTCACAAATGATCTTAGCGTTGCTCTAAAATCCATTTATGTACCCTCAGGAAACTTTATATCAACGGCCTCAAAGAAATGATCCCTTAGAAGACATGTATTGAAAAATAATCCAACTTGTATACTATTAATGTTACAAATTACTAAATTTTAACACCGCAGATGGATTCGGAGATCCCATTCTAGGGGGTCTCCGAATCCATCTACGGTGTTAAAATTTAGTAAATTGTACAAATTCATTATCAAAATTATAATTTTCCACTGTTGGAATGACACAACTAAAAATGACCAATTGTTCTGTGGTCATTTTTAGTTTAGTTCTTATCTCGTGACCAAATTGGTCATTTTTAGTTTAGTTCTTATCCCGTGACCAAATTGATCATTTATCTTGGTCATTTTTAGTCAGTTCACTTAAAATTTCTCAATTTTGGTCATTTATCCCTTGAAAAAGATGTAGTGACCAAAGTTTTTGGTCTCTTGGTAACTTATCTCTCATTTTGTACTAGTGATGACAACGTCAAGTTGGTACAATTGATCACAACCTTTAGGGGTCACGCATTAGATTGGTTTATGAAATTTTCTGAAGTCACTAGTAATCAACCTGCGAAGATTTTAGTAGAAGTCAAGGAGGGATTGAAAACTGAATTCAAGAAGCCAAAGTTTGAATCTCAGTGTATTACTGAATTGGAGGAGATCAAGCAAGCACTGAATGAGTCCATTTAGGACTTCAACCAACGGTTTAAAACCGTAATGGCTCGTGCAAGTTTTCTGATGAATGATTTACAAGATAAAGAATGGTTTATAGATGCTTTAATACCCCACATTAGAGTTCCACTTATGCAACAAAATATCATGACACAGATAGAAGCCTTGGAGTTGGCTATGAAGTTAGAAGCATCATCTATCAAAGAGACTGGAGCTAGCATGGCTCAAATCCAGTTGCAGTTGGAAAATTTGTCTGTCCAGATTCAAGACATTAAGAAAGGTAAAGAAAAGCGAGAATATGTTTGGTGCACTAGATGCAAGGACGAGGGACATTCTAACGATGAATGCACTACATTTCATGATTATCTCAATGCTGGTAATCTGAGCCCATTGAATCCTGGTGTATGGTGCAAAATCTGTTAGACTAAAGGTCATCAACTAGAAGAATGCTACTTATTGCAGAATATGGTAAGTACTCCTTAGAACTTGTGGTGTAAGTTCTATTAGTCTGTCAGACATGATGAGAAGAATTGTTGAGCATACCAGCTTCTCACTGAGCGCACTGCAGATACATTTCTTATGAAAGGAGAGGATCAGGATGAAAGAAGCGATGCACAATGCAATTAACCATGAGGTGGATTTAGAGGCCGTGGACGAGGAGGATTTGGTTGAGGTAGAGGACAAGTAATATGATACAATTATGGTGCCACGGGACACTATGTTGGGGAATGACTGAATCCTACTTCAACCTGCACATATTGTAGGGCACTAGATCGTACCATTGAAGACTTTCCGCAGCTTATCGCGAAATGGCATGCGAAGCAGAACTAGAACCAGAACCAAAATAAAAATGTACAGAATATTTCAGCAAAACCACGACTGAATTAGCCTACTATCTATGGTAACAAGAGGTGGAGCTATGATGAGTGGAGATAAGGGCAGTTATAATAATTAAAGAGATCTAAGGGTGAGACTAGTGGCTCAGAAGCCACAACAATTTGATGTTCAAAAGGAGAAAGGTATATTCTGTGAGGCTCGCGATGAATTTCTTAAGACTGCATCAACATCCTCCCCACCACCCATTGTCGAAGAAGGACCTGTGTATGACATGCCACCTCACTGTTGATGTATATGTAACTTCGGAATTTATTTCACATATATGTATATTTTATTACTATAGAGATGTTATTATTCCTCTATACGGAAGTGTCATCATTTATATTGTAAGTGTCGTAACTTATACTTGATGGGTTATTAGACCACCTTGTTGGGGTCGGCCCTGTATAAGTCATGTGGGTTAAAGGGTTATTAGACCACCCTATTGGGGGTCGGCCATGTGGGTCAAAGGTTTATTAGACCACCCTATTGGGGATCGTCCCAGTCAGCTTTATGTTATGTGGTTAAGTTGAGGCCGACCTAGTAAAGGTTATTAGGCAAGTCAAGTCAAGTATAAATAGAGTGCGGGAGGCACTCTATTTGATCATTTTATTCACACACACACTCTTTGGAGAGTGGCACACTTTTGGAGGAGGAGAAGCTGCTGCTAGGAGATGCCTATCTTTTATGCTTGGGTTGTATCATTGCTCTATCTATCTCTGAGGAAGTTATTGGGGTTTTTCACCTTTATGGTTTTCTCTAAGTAAATTCTGTGTCTCTTGTGTGCTTGCATTATTGTGTCCATGATTGATATGCTGTAGATATGTTGTACATGTTGCTCTATCAGTTAAGATCCTAGATCAGATTGAAGTAAATTCTGAAAAACTAACATGGTATCAGAGCTAGCCTGAAAGAAAGCATGGTATGGCATGTATGACACTTGTTGCACTAGCAATGCTAGGGCTTGATATAGCAAAAACCAACCATCATAGAAATTTCGCTATAAATCCATTTTGGCAAAGTTTTCGGATCTGAAAATTTTACAGGTCAAAGAAACGATCCCCATGTACCTTGTATCCAAAGGACAACTTCTAATTCGTTGTACTTTGTTTTTTATGATCTGTACAATATCGGGTTTCTGCCTCTTCTAGATCTGAGTCATAAACAGGTGACATAGGAAAAAAGGTCATAACTTGGGCTAGAAAGCTCCAAATGAAATTTTGTAAAAAGTGACAGGTAGTGCACGGACTTTAATTTCTCAGGTAACGTTTTCAGAGGTCGAAACTGAACAAGTGACATGTGTCACTTCATACAAGTTTGCTCTCCTGTTTTATCCCATAAACAGGTCACTTTACGACACTTGGAATAACTCTCTCTCAGAGAATCCAATTGAGTTCAGACCTATGGGGTTGGAAAGATGACAGGTTAGGATACCACAGGTAGAATTTTCAGACCCTGTGGATTGGAAAGTTTGGAGTTACACTAGAAACAATTAGGTACATATTTTTGTCAAAACAGAATTATTTTTTAGCACCTTCATTCATGGCTTCGGGAATTTAGGGTTTCGGAGAAAGATGGAATTTTTGTAAGCAGAGACCACGGCTGAATGCTACTCATCAAAATTGAAATTTAGAGACCAAGATCATAATTTTTGGTTGGGAAGAAGGCCGGGCTTGATCAGACCCTAGTTCGGGACTTTGATCGGAAAAGTGGAAAATTAGGGCTTCTACAAAAATGGGAATTTTTTAAATCTGTGACCACGACTAGAAGCTCCTCAGAAAAATAAAATTTTAGAGCTTTGGATCGAACCTTTTGATTGGGAAGAAGGGTGGGCTTTATCAAACCCTAGTTTGGCGTCATGTCTAGTGAATCTCGAAGTTTCAAAGGCAATTTTGAGGGGTGAAACTTTGCAGTTTTCAAATTCTAAGTATACCAGGTTGATCATCTCATCAAGGCGCATCTTTATATCCTTTTAGAAGTTTGAAATTCAAAGTTTGAATTTTTAGGGTTTCTCTAACAAACCCTAATCCAGCTCCATATCCAGTTTCTGCAAATCAAGTGGATTGGGTTAATCCTAGAAGAAAATGGATTGGTCACCTGCATAAGTGAAGAAGTTCCAGTTTCAGAGGGAGATGAGGCTAAGGCCATACATAAGAACATTACAAGCAATCTTGATAGGTATGAATTACAGGTATGTTTCAAATTCTGTTCACGGTTAATTTTATGATATGTTTGTCTTCATATCATTACAGTTAGTACAATCTTGATTAATTACTAGACTTGTCGTATCAACTTAATAAAATTATGAATACATGATAGAAGATATTCATTGATTAAGGTTTTGACACTTATGATTGTACTAATGCATTGTGATGTTGTATGAGGTTTATGTTGTTCGCTAACATGAAAGGTACACCAAGAAAGACAAATCATGTTCTACTTCAAGAACATATGATCATGGTGACATGAAGACAAAGATTCATTCATTGTCATGGATCACATAGATGATCTACTTACGAGGTATGTACAACTTGGTTCTACAATGGTTAACTTATGAGACATGCAGGTTACTAGCACAAGTCATTGAAGAGAACCAGAAGACATCATGCGGGTATGTTAGACATAACTAGCTAACATAGTAATCGAGGTATGTTTTTCCTATATCAAGTTAGAATATTACCTTGTGTTAGGATCCCTTATATAAGTATACTTGGTATGATTGGTTATGTTTATTCATAAAGTTAGAAATGTAAGTAATCAAGGGTTTATGCATATTATGTCTCTTATCTTGATTGATGATTTGACTAACCAGAAAAGTCCTTTGGTCAAATATGAATATGCATGAGTAAGAGAAGTCTTCCCTAAAACATTGAATGCTAATGCTTATTATCTGTGTTTTTAAATGATCATGACCATACATGCTTAAGATTATTGTGTTTGATAGTATTGAGAATATACTAATGTATGATTATGTATGAGATCTTGAGGATATCACGATAATGATACTTGTAAGCATGCATAGTGATCGAGGATGGATATAAGTTCAAGGACAGGTAATCCAGGAAGCAAAGATCAAGAGCGAGCACACTCTAGTAGTTTCTGCAAGGATGCAGATATTCAGAGGGAGTTGACCACTTCTCACAATCCACATCATAATGGAGTTGCAAAGATTTAGAGGGAGTTCACCCAACAACCAAACAAAGATAAGTATTTGAATTGACATTTCGTACATATTTGTTTGTTTAAATAATGTTGTTCAATGATGTATATGCTTATGTTCCTAGACTTAGGTTGTGTATTATGCATATTAGAATAATTGCATTAATGAACAATATACTACTAATATGTATGCGATGGGTAAGTGGCCTATGGCACTGTACAAAATTCCATTGCTACTTATCTAGAATGAAACCTCTTTGCTGACATGTTGGGAGTAGTGCAAACTCTTAACAATGTTCTGGTAGAGATTGGAACGCATCTAGAAAGTTACAGGATATGGATGAATGTTGTATTGAAGCATTGGCTAAAATAATTGCATGACTGTATGACATATTTCTTTATGTGTAAGAATTTGTTCTAAAAACTATGAGAAGTTTCTAATCATGCAATTTAACTTGTTTTGTAGGAAAGATCGTATACGAGCACCTACAAAAGAAGGACTACAACATTTGTTTCAGCAACAAAGTTATCTATTGAAGATATTGAATATATTGAAGTTCCCAGGATTCAGGAAGAATGCCATGATCGAGGAGTTCCAGTCGATCGTGAAGAATGATGTTTGGGATGCAGTCCCAAGACCTGAAGGGAAGTCTGTTGTGACTTCCAAATGGATATATAAGATCAAGCATGTTGCAAATGGTAGCATGGAGAAATAAAAAGTGAGGTTTGTAGCTCGTGGCTTCTCCCAGAAAGAGGGATTGAGTACGAAGAGACTTCTACACCTATAGCTAGGCACACTTCCATTAGATTAGTACTTGCTCTGGCTGCAGTGATGAAATGGAAGATACACCAGATGGATGTCAAGACAGATTTCTTGAATGGTGTAGTCAAGCAGGAAGTGTATGTGGAGCAGCCACTTGGTTTTGAGACACATGACGGGAATTCATATATGTGCAGAACTTGGTATGGTAGGATAGACAACTTTCTATCCAGTTTGGGTTTTATCAAGAGTAAAGCAGATTCCAACCTTTACTACAAGGTTGAGGAAGGTAATCCAGTGATACTACTTTTGTATGCAGATAACCTGTTTGTTACAGGTGAGGATAGATTGATTGCCAACACGTAGCGGAAGCTTGCTGCCGAGTTCGAGATGAAAAACTTGTGGATAATGCACTATTTTCTAGGCATGGAGGTGTGTCATAGTGCAGATGGGATCTTCCTTGGACAAGGGAAGTATGCAGTAGAGATCCTGAAGAGGTTCGAGATGATGGACTGCAAGGCCATGGCCACACCTATGGCATCGAACCGGAAGCTTTTGTGTGATGCTTCATCTGATCCGGTTGATGTCACTATGTATCGTCAGATGATTGGGTCCTTGATGTACCTGACAAACACGAGACCAAATATCTACTTTGCGGTGAACACATTGAGCCAGTTCCTAATAGATCCCAGAGGTGTTCACCTGGTTGCCGTAAAGCATATTCTGAGGTACTTGAAGGGTACGATTGACTATGGGCTCAAGTATGATGCAAATCAAAAGTTTAACCTATAGGGTTATGTTGATTCAGATTGGGAAGGCAGTGCTGCAGATAGGAAGAGCACTTCTGGGTGCTGCTTTAGTATGGGATCAGGTGTGATCTCTTGGTTTAGCAGTAAGCACCTCTACGTAGCACTAAGTACAGCCGAAGCATAGTATGTTGTAGTTTGTTCGGCTAGTTGCAAGGTAGTATGGCTCCGAAAGCTACTGTTTGAGTTATTTGATCTCCCGCTGGAGGCTACTGGTATCTTTTGTGATAACCAAAGTTGTGTGAAGCTATCTGAGAACCCGGTGTTCCATGACAGGTCGAAGCACATTGAGATCAAATATCAGTGTATCAGGGATATGGTACAGAGAGGAGCAGTGAAGCTCTTGTATGTTGTGACAGATGAGCAAATTGCAGATGTACTGATGAAACCACTAGCCATAGTAAAGTTCGAGTACTTCAGAGAGAGGCTTGGTGTTCTTTAGATTGATGACACTTCGAGAAAGAAGTGATGGAGACATTTGTTGAAGCCATTCCGAGCATGGTGAGAGGAGGATCCTTCCATGGCTATGGATATAAGCATTGGATGATGAGCATCAGGACGATGCTCCAGTTACTGCTCTGTATGTGTATATATGCATCATGTTGGATGTTGGATATGATCAATTGGATCATTTATGTATGTATGCATCATGTTGGATGTTGGATATGATCAGTTGGATCATGTATATGTATATGCAGCATGTTGGATGCTTGGACCATGTATCTGTATATGTATCAGGTGGATACATTGTGTGATCAGGTGGATCATGTATCTATGTATGTATCAGGTGGATACATTGTATGATTAGGTGGATCATGTATGATGATATGTATTAGGTAGATAATTGGTATGCATCAGGTGGATGCATGATATGATCAGGATGATCATGGATGACGAGCTTCAGGATGTTGCTCCAGATGACATGCATCAGGATGATGATCAGGATGATCATGTGTACATCAGGAGGATGTATGCTGAGTATCAGGTTGATACTCTGTGGCCGTGGATAGGTTGTGCATATGAGCATGTAAGTAGACCTGGGAGATCTGGACAGGATGAAAAAGGCCTCAGATGCTCTTTCGAGGCATTGCTCTAGGAGGACATGTAATTAGACCTAGGATATCTAGACAGGATGAAAAAGGCCTCAGATTCTCTTTCGAGGCATTGTCCTATGGCATGTAAGTAGACCTAGGAGATCTAGATAGGATGAAAAATGCCTCAAATGCTCTTTCAAGGCATTGCCATGACCACATATAATAAGTCCTGGAGATTTGGATAGGATGAAAAAGGCCTCAGATGCTCTTTAGAGATCTTGCTTGGCAAGACACTCTTTTAAGGTTTTGTGGTGGACCACGTGTAATGTGCTCTTGGGAGATCCGACAGGTAGAGCTATGTGCTCGTAACAACCTGGGATTCTATAGCCAGGTTTTGTGGTTAGATCACATGTAATGTGCTCCTGGGAGATCCGATAAGTAGAGCTGTGTGCTTGTAACAGCCTGGGATGCTATAGCCAGGTTTTGTGATGAGATCACATGTAATGTGCTCTTGGGAGATCCGACAGGTAGAGCTGTGTGCTTGTAACAGCCTGGGATGCTACATCCAGGTTTTGTGATGGGGTCACATGTAATGTGCTCCTGGGAGATCCGACAGGTAGAGCGGTGTGCTCATAATAGCCTGGGATGCTTCAACCAGGTTTTGTGACGCACGTAATAAGTCCTGAGGATTCCATAGTATTGCCAGTGATGATGAAGACCTGCAGGTGGTGGGCCTACATCCAGTATGAAAAAGGACTGGCTCTGTAGAACTTCTTATGACGAGTAGATCAGAGATTGATTGAGATAGAAACAGTAGTGATGATGACGATGATTCGAGGACGATGATTCGCTGATGATGATCCGTAGAAGAAGACTTATGCTAGAAGACCTATGTCAAGAAATACCTTCCTAGTTAAGAGGGAGTGTTGATGTATATGTAACTTCAGAATGTGTTTCACATATATGTATATTGTATTCCTATAGAGATGTTATTATTCCTCTATACATAAGTGTCGTCATTTTATATTGTAAGTGTCATAACTTATACTTGATGGGTTATTAGACCACCTTGTTTGGGTCGGCCCTGTATAAGTCATGTGGGTCAAAGGGTTATTAAACCACCCTATTGGGGGTCAGCCATGTGGGTCAAAGGGTTATTAGACCACCCTATTGGAGGTTGGCCCAGTCAGCTTTATGTTATGTGGTTAAGTTGAGGCCGACCTAGTAAAGGTTGTTAGGAAAGTCAAGTCAAGTATAAATAGAGTGCAGGAGGCACTCTATTTGATCATTCTATTCACACACACACTCTTTGGAGAGTGGCGCACTTGTGGAGGAGGAGAAGCTGCTGCTAGGAGATGCCTATCTCTTATGCTTGGGTTGTATCATTGCTCTATCTATCTCTGAGGAAGTTATTGGGGTTTTTCACCTTTATGGTTTTCCCCAAGTAAACTCTGTGTCTCTTGTGTGCTTGCATTATTGTGTCCATGATTGATATGCTGTAGATATGCTATACATGTTGTTCTCTCAGTTAATATCCTAGATCAGATTGAAGTAAATTTTGAAAAACTAACACTCGCTTCGATAGGTTTGTACCAAAGAAGAGCCAAGAAAAGGTAAGTACTCTGCACTCTTTGCTAAAAAGTTGTTTAGCTCTGGTTAAATATGAAAATGCGTTAAGGGAATTGAACAAGTTAATTGGGGAATCCGAGGAAGAATTGAGACCCGAAAGAGATGTTAATCATGTTCAAAAAAGAATAAATACTGGCCGGGAACTGTGACTTAATGCACATATTAGTGATTATGACATGGATTTTGTTATTTTAGATCTGGGTTCAGATGTAAATATATTGACCAAATAGACATGGGAAAATATGGGAAATCCAAAGTTAGTATGGTCACAAATCCAATTGCGGTTGGCTAATTAACAAAAAGTAATACCCTTTGTTAGGATGGTTGGGGTCCCTGTCGAAGTGGAGGGACTATGAACTTTTGTATACTTTGAGGTTATAGAGATTTTCAAAGATACCAACCTGTATCCTGCACTATTGGGGATAGATTGGGAATTGCAGAATCAAACCATTATCAACTTCAAAAAGGTACTTCTAACATTTGAAAATGAAGAGATCAGAGTTATCTCACCTCTGGATCCGTTGGAAGGATAAAGATATGTTGAACCAATGAAGGGAGATTATGCTATGAAGACTTAGACAACATTTATAATGTATCCTCCAGGATAAATGATTATATCAATCCTACAACAGATGGTACACTCAGTTGGAAAAGTGTTAGTTCCTATTCTTTTGACTCTGGCGAAGATCTAGAGAATTGGAAAAACAAATTACATGAAGTTTATATGCGAAGATGTGCTCGTGTTACGAAATCACTGCACTGAGTTGGTAAGGAGACATGCGATCTTCATACTTATGAAGGTTTACCTAATGTGGATAAGTTTATTGATGAATTTGAATATAAGGTACCTGAGAAACATCGATTATTAGCCTTGGATGTCACCCTAAAAGCAACATCGATGAGGTAGTGGGATGTTCATAAGCACTATGTGACGGGTTGGTCGCAGTGCAGAAGATATTTAGAAATCCAATTTGGAGAAGGGATTCCCTATATTGGATAAAAGTACACAGGGCTCACTAGTCCTGTCGATCATCTAGCTACCTATAGTATAGTTTGGAAGAATATCCCTAAGAAAGAGTGGGTACATATGTTCATTCATACACTTGACACTATTCTAAGGAATTGGTATACGTTGATGGAGCTATGACAAGGAACCACAGAATGGGACAATTTGACAATAATATTTAAGCAGGAATTTAACTATGAGGATGAAAGTCCTATGATAGATACAACTTTATAGATTATCAAAGCAAAAATTTTTGAAGAAATTCTGAGACTAGTGTCTAATCTATCGCAATAGACTGCGACAGTGGAAAAAATTATGGAGTGTGTTGGCACAATTATTTTTCTTTGGTTTATTGAAATTTTTTTATGATATAAAGAAAGGAGCAAGAGCTTATTTGAAAGTTTTGTTTTCACATGACCAAGAGTTAACAAGGGAAGCACTAAAGAAAATAGGCACCAAGTTCTGGGAGGGAACATTCCATGTGATCGCAATGCTAAGCTAAAGAGGGATAATAATAAAGTGTTCTATGTGATTTCACAAAAATTAATGGTCTATATTGAATAAAGGATGAGATATACAGTGCCTAGGAGATCCACTCGATGAAGCTGCAAGCCATAAAAGGTTGGGGGTCTTTGGAGAAATAATAGTTGGCATGTGGTAAAGTTGCAAAGCGATCGACGGTTGATGATCGGCGAAGGAGAGATCAATGTATAGTAGTGATTTCAAGATTTTAAATAGCGTAGAGGATGGAAGTGGTGAGAGGTAGCATAATTTTTACGACTTGCCACACGTCAAAACGTGAATCATTCCGTTGGATGAAAGACGGTAAGGGAAAACCACCATTTGCAATCCCAAAACTGCCTATGTGGAAAATTATAAAAGAGAAAGAGGCACACAAAAAAAGAAACATTTGTCATTTTGTACATGACGATAGAGACGTCTCCTGCACAATTGGAAGCTGAGGTGGAAGTCTTTTCTCCAGTCACGAACTTCCAGGTAGGCCACAATTTCCTGAAAAAGGTCAATTATTTTCTAAAAATGGAGGAATAAAGTGAATTGGGGTTTCAAAATAGAGAATTTAAAAGGTTAGAAGGAATTTTTGAAGATAGGGACATAGATGTTTTCGACACAGTTCTATCCATTGGTTCAGTTAGTGAAATTAAAAACAAATTGAAGAATTTAGAAATGCAGGGGATAGATGTACATGGTGTTCACAAATATTATTTTTATCATTTATGTCCAGATCAAACCCTAACATTCCTGGATTTTGTTTCCTCGTGTGCAATGAATTATTCTCAGTCTGAGAGAGTCATTATGGACTCTGGAAGGTCAAGAATCCTCTATCCAGTCAATTCTTCAGTCATTAGAGAGTCATTAGAGGTCCCACAATTATTTTCTCAAAATCACAAAGATTTTATAGAAGAAAACCTAATTAACCTGTACGGACATTCTAGAATGGAGATGAAACAAACCTTCTTGTAAAAAATCCTTAAACTTAATACCTCAGTTGATATTTTACCCTTCCCATTGGACATAACCCTGTTTAATGAAGATTCCCAGTTTTTTCTTTCATTGCTAAATCAGTTTTTAGGGTTGGATAATGACAAAGTTGTCCTAGAAATCATGTTGAGTTTTTTATTTAGATTGAGTCTGCACCAATTTGAGTCAGATTCCAGTCAATATTTATGCCTTAAATTTGATGAATTCCTAGCTGAAAATATCCATGCTTAGCTAGTGAATTTCCACACAACAAAACATTTCAGATTTCAGTCCTACTTGGTGAAGATGTTTTTATACTCCAATGAATAAAACTTACAGTTTCCTGAGACAGCCTTTACATCTGGGATCAAAAATAGTATTTTTAATTATATGAACCTCATAATGTCATAAATATATAGAGTTATTTTTCAGGAAATACTACCCAGAGTTTTACCAAAAATGAAGGATATGCTACAATTCAGTCCTGAGAAGAAAGTTGGTGATTGGTTCCTTTTGAAAGAACATACTATTATCATAGTCTATGGTTTTGTGCATGAGCCTTATATGTTACATGCTTTCTTAACTACAAGAATTTTTGCTTTGGAATTTATCAGACAAACCTTATTGTGGAAAATGAGCATTTCTTAAACTTTAGAAAAGATTTTGATGTCAAGTTTCCTTTGAAAGTTGGTCCATTCATTGTAAAAAATAAAGTTTCTCTTCCAGTTGTAGAAGTACTTTTACAAGAAATGAATTTTATGAAGGCTTCAAGAGTTAACTATGATCCACATCATGTAATATCTCAGAGAAGACAACATAATAAGAACAAAGCTTTTGATCATCAAGAAGTAGAAGGATTGGCTGGGAAATCCAATCTAATAGAATACCAATCAGATACATAAATTTCTGAAAGTTTGCAATCAAATCCTTCCGCATTAATAAAATCTTCTACTATGTTAGTTCCCACTCCCAGTAAAATTGAGATTACTGGTAAAAGAAGCTTTTCAGAAACAACAGATATGGAAGTTGAAGAACAAGATACAACAAAAATACACAAGCTTGATCAAGGGAAAGAAATAGTTGAGTCAGAAGGTAAGAAGCCAAAAGAAAAAGAAAAATTCAAGGTCCAACCATTCAGATATAGGAGTACAATTTTGCTGAATCACTAGAGGATGGTTCCAGTGACAAGTACCAGTCTAAATCTGATTTGTATGTCAAATATGGTCAAGATAAAAGGTCTTCTTCTGAAAAAGTTCAGAAGCTTTTTCCTAGAGTCAGGTATATATCAAATAAGGGAGTTTCATTCATAACTGTTAAGTACCATGCAAATAATACTCTAAATTTGGTAGTGGCCTCTGATGAGAAGATCTCATAGATGAAAACTGACTTGCAACAAATCACAATCCCAGATAAAATTCATCTGCATAGGAAGGCTGGAGAGGTAATTTACACTGATTTATTGAAGGCCACTTTGAATATTTCAAAATTGCAATCTACAGTGGGTAGATTAGAAAGCCAATTGAAACAAGGAAAAACTGAAAATAAGGCCCACCAACAACAAATAAATAAATTACAGATTGGTCTTGTGGAAATGGATAGTGAGCATGATCAAGGATAGCCCACTAAGAAACTCTTGGTTGAGAAAGAAAATACAATTCAGTTGCTTGAGAAAAAGTTAAAAATTATAGCTACTCAGTTAATTCAAGCATCCAAATTGGCAGTTTTGGAACAGGAAAAAGATTCTCTCTCTCAAGAATTGGATGATGGTAAGGAAGATTTACTTAAATTTACAGAACAACAGGCTAAATGGGAGAAGGAAAGAGCGAATATCATAGCTCAGATTGAAATTTTTAAAGAGAAGTAGACAGGTATAGAGAAAGAAAAGGAAGAAAAACAATATGAAATAAAAGAGACAGACCAGGAAAATAGGGAAACCAGCACAGAGGTTATAGTTCAGGCCATGTCTCACGTTAGTCTTAAAGAATAAGAAATCAAGGGACTGAAAGTGGAAAATATAAATCTAAATGAAGAAATTAAGAAAAGGGAAGAGGAAAAGAAGGATTTTGAAAACAAAAATAAAGAATTGTTGGAGAAGAGTGAGAAATTAATGTCACAGGTGTCAGGGAAGTTACCATTGCAAGCTTCTAGGCACTTGTGTTAGGATATTTTTGACACTTAGGAGTTAGTTAATTTCAACTTGGTCTAATATATCCATTAGGTATGGATTTGTATATATGTAATCCAACGGTCACGATATAAAGTGATCCGACAGTTCAACTTATCTCGATCTTAACGACACGTGATCTGTGGCTTAACACCCAATTGGTCCATGATCTCTATTTAAAGAGAACAGAGGGTCACTTTATGAATGATCCATTATTGAGAGAAGCTCATGTAATATTTTATTCTTCTGCATAATAAATTGCTCCGTAGAAGCTATTTGGCCGAGGTCGTGGACTGTTTCCCTCTAGGGGGTTTAGCCACGTCAAAACACTGGTGTATGGATCTTAGATTTTTGTGTGTGAGAGGTGTCCTTGGTGTTCGGTCTGTGTGAATATACCTATTATTCAAACATAGTATCAGAGCGTTGTTGAGGGTTGTCTTCATTTTATTGCGATCAAGATTTGAAGCCGGTACGATTGCATGCAGGAGATACTGCCGAAACTTGTTATTTATGGCCATTTTTGGACTGGCTTAAGTGATCCATTGTGTTCAGAGTGTTGATTCCAATCAGGATCGCCCTTCATTTTGTACAAAAAGGCTTATGTTTTCCCTATCTGTGCCCATTTTACAGATTTGAGGTATATTGTTTTGTTTTCCGCAGTTTTATTTCTCTATCTCTGTTTCATTTCGATTTGTTCCTTTTTTATTTTTTCTAGAAGTGATAGCCTCCTCTCTGCGCATGCTGGCGTTCTCGGCCGACCACAAACAACGAGAAAAGCAGGCCGCTTACCAGGAGGGACTAACATAAAACTAACAAAGAGCGGGAAACCCTCAAGTTTTTTGTATTGTTTTTTCTGTTTTTTGTGTGTAAAGTTGTTTTGTAGGCTAAAACAGGGGTCTGTGGGGTAAGCACGCAGTACAAGGCAAAAAAAAAAACTCTCCTCCTTCACAACATTTTCTATATTTTTAATATAGCTTACTTGGTTAAAAGTTACCTATTAAGAGGTCTTAAGTTCAAATCCTGTTATTATTTGTTGCATTATTAAAAAAAAAAAAAAAAAAAATCACTTAAAAGCTCTTAAGTTACTTTCTTTCATTTTAAGTTGTTTTTTCCTTTTTTCTTTTCTAAAGCAACTTTATAAGAAAAAAAAAAGTTTCATTTTATTTTTAAATTGTTTTTTTTTCTTCTTTTTTTAAGCAACTTTATGTAAAAGTGACCTTCACTTATTTATAGAAGTAAGGCACATAAATGATTTTTTTTGTAAAAGTGAGCTTAGGAGTTAAGTTAGGACTAAGGGGGATTTTCTATTACTATGCACTTACCTTCACTCACCATGTGGTTCCTTGGCTGCTCTTTCAATTTGTTTTCAAAATGGCATAACTTTTTCATCCGAAAGCTGATTGCATTGCCGTTTTTTTTTTAAACCACTTATTTTTTCGAGCTATATTAATTTTTCCAGCTATTTTTCAGCCTTGATGTCATATTTATTTCAAAATGGAAATTTCAAACGATATGCTTCTTATCAGTACAAATGATTTTGTATGGAAGTTTCATATGGAAGATATTCTTAGAAGAAAAGGGTTATATAGACTTACCCTTGGCATGGAAACTCCTCCTTCTGATCCTGATAAACTAGCAAAATGGGAAAATAGAAATGATTCAGCTCGTGGTTTGATTGGTTTGTCAATTTCTCTTGATCTGCAGTTTTATCTTCAAGGCATTCATGCACCGAATGATGCTTGGCAAAAGCTAAATGTTGTTTTTGGTATTAAAAATGAGATTAGAGCTCATCGGCTTGAGAATGAGTTGCTTACATTAGATCCTAATAATTTCTATTGCATGGAATATTTTACAACAAAGTTTAAGACTCTTAGAGTCTTATTGGATGCATGTAAAGTCACAAAGGCAGATGATGTCCTTATTTATGCCATTCTTTCCAATTGGGGCCCGCATATTCTGTGTTTGTCTCAACTTTTGATTCCACTAGAGAAGCTCTTCTTTCTTCAGGAGCTTCATACAAATCTCTCTCTTTTGATGCCTTTTGTGATTCTTTAATAAGAGAACAAGAAAAAACCTTACATCTTGGACTAATTAATACTGCCAGTACTTCTCACAAAGCTTTAGTAGCTCAGTAGCTGCATGGTCTGAAGAATTCCAAGAATTCAAAGAATCCAAAGAAGAACAATCACAATAACAAGGGTCCTAAATCTTCTCATCCTCAAAATTATCTTCAACAAGATAAAGCCGCCAAATTTAAAGGAAAGAAGACACAAATACATTGCAACTTTTGTAATTGCGATGGGCATGAAGAGTCAAGGTGTTTAAGAGGATGGAAGCTTTGGAAGCAACAATGAAGAAGCATCACATTCATCTTGATTCTTCTTCAACTTCATCTTCAGGACATGCAATTTCAACCTCTGGTTTTTGACTTACAACATCTTCTTATTCTTCTTCAAATGAATGGCTTATAGATTTTGGAGCATCTTATCATATGGCTAAGGATAAAACCATATTTTATGATTTAAATAATTGTACACCAAACAAATATTTCTTGGTGATGATAGATCACTTAGTGTTGAAGGGTCTGGTACTGTTCATCTAGATAATGGACAATTTAATGATGTATTATGTGTTCCTACTCTTTCATGTCATATTTTATTAGTATACCAGATCACTCATTCTGGTGAAGGTAAGACCATAGAGTTTTCACCTCACCAAGTTGTAATCAGAAATTTAAAGGATCCACGACATGTATTAGCTACTAGAACAGTTGATGATATTACCAAGTTGTACAAGTTTGACAACTTTGGGTCATCTTCACTTCCATCAGTTTTTGTTGCTCATAGTGATGAACTAAGTAAGCTTTGGCATGAGCGATTTGGTCACTTAAATTATTGCTCATTGCAACAACTATGTAAACAAAATATGGTAACAGGTCTTCCTATGGTCTCTTGCAAGGATGGTGTTTGTTCCGGTTGTGTACTCGGAAAACATCATCGAGATGCTTTTGAAAAACGTGCCTCTTGGCATGCCTCGGCTCCTTTGCATATTGTGCACAATGACTTGTGTGGTCCTCTACCTTCTGCTTCCTTATATGGTTTCAAGTACTTCTTGAATTTCATTGATGATTACTCCAGACGCACTTGGGTTTATTTCTTAAAACTTAAGAGCGAAGTTTTTGGCATGTTCCTGGCCTACAAGGCCCTTGTTGAGAGACAATCTGGTCATCAAATTCTTAAGTTAAGATCTGATAATGTGGGAGAATTTGTTAACAACAAGTTCACTACTTGTTACAACATAATTTTCCACCTTGTGAGCATCAGCACTCCTTGGCCTACAGGATCCATTTTATTGACTCAGATCCACTTTATATCCTTCATAAACTGTTTTGCCCTATTTTTATTCTTACCCGCTAGCTGTCCCATTACAGTGGGCATACCCGCGAGTTGCATCACTATAGACCACGGGTAGCATGTAAAATCGTAAAAATCACTAGTTAATCACTTTTTACTCCCAAAACGTGGTCATAGGGTGACCTTTCGCCCTCCATTTGCCCCGAAACGCCTCGATGTGTCTTTTCACTTACCTTTGAGAGGACCATATATTGAGCACATATGGCTTATGGAAGGGAGGAGAAAGGAGAGAAAGAGAACTCTAGTGGATTTTTTCCTCATCTTGAGTCTACACTCATTGATCCTTGTAGTTGTGAACCTTTTATGTTCACCTTCCAAACTCCTATCATAGTTTGAGTTTTCCATTCCATGGAGGATTGAAGTGGTGGAGGCACAAGTGGATTGATCCAGATCTTGGTTCAGATTGGTTGCCGACAAAAGGTCGTATCTCATTGTACTTCTTGTTATTTATTAATAGAAATACTCATATTATCGTCCATTAATGTTGTGAATGTTGTTTATATTACATTGGTTTGCATTTACGTATAATATCATGGACCATTGCTATTAATGACGTTAATGCCATTTATATATTATATGCGCTTGTTGTATATTGGCTGTCAAGACTAATTTGCAGGTTCAAGTGCATGGATTGAAAGCTCCAACGGGGATCTACATCAAACATTTGGATCGAGGTTGGTTATATTCTTCATTATCTTAGCATAGCTTTGGGAATTGAGTTAATTTATGGTAGTCAACTGTTTGCTATGGTTCACCCCAAGCTATAGGGACTTTTCTCCAACACAGAAATGGTGACTCCACTGGAGAAAACAACCATTTTTGGGGAGTTTTAGGCATTAATCCTTATTTAGAGTTGTTCTTTGTTGAAACTCCGTGTCACTGGTTGGCCGTTGAGATACACTATAGAAAGCTATTTTTTTTTTAGTCATTGGACTCTCTGTTTGACCATTTGCTTTTCCCTACTCGCGGGTGAGCTTAGCTCTGCCCGCGTCTACCCGCCTCTATTTACACTACTGCTCGCGGGTACCCGTGGATATTCCTTCGACAGTAGCGTACAACTCCGGATTTGGTTCTTAAATGACCTTTGGTTGTTTCTGGGTTGATTGTGGATGATCCTGAGTCTTTATTGGCCTCATTCTTGATTGTTCCATGCCTTATTGGTGACCAGAACTCTTCTATTCTCTTGGTTGAGCCTTGTTGGTTTTTTCCTATCTAGCTCATACCATTTGATGGGTCTTACTGTTTAGGATCCGCTGGGTTGTCTTAGTGATCTCCTCGGCATTTTAGTGACTGAATAGTAGGATTTGCTTGCATTTTTCATTTCATTATATTGAAAAATACAAAAAAATAGATTTTTTCATTTTCCTTTTTGCTTATAAGAGAAAATACAAAAAAAAAAAATTGCTTTTATGTACTGCATTTTGCATTGAGTGCTTGGTGCTTTCATTTAGCTTCTACTTGTGCATTGAAAACATAAAAGAGTTGCATCTTTATTTCAAAACCGTTGGATTGATTTCACATACTAGTGGCATTGTTTTTATTGGATAGATGAGTCTAGGATTTGTTGATGGTGCATACTATTGAGTCATATACATCACTAGTTTCATGACCATATCCTTTGAGTAACCATAGCCATTAAAATTAACGCTTAATCTTAAAATTTATTAGACCGATTTTATTTGATAGGGTACACCAATTAGCATAGGTTTAGAGTCTTGGAAAAGATCATTGTGAGTTAACTCTCCAAGACTACTGAACGAAACATTATGTGTCTGACTAGGGAATGGTGAAATCCATTGTATACATCGGTGTCTCAGGAAAATCTACTCAAAACAGAGATAAGCACAAGGTCAGGGGAGGTTGGTTGAAGAGATATCCCTCTGATACTAGTTGAACGTGGGAGATATATCCAGGATTTGTTCGTATCTGGGGGTACCAGAGGTTCTTCCTCTTGTGCTTCGGGCTTAGCTACCCTGCCCATACGACGGATCCCACCTGCGACTATCCCCCTGAGCATCGACTATATCATGGTGTCCTTATTTGCCTTAGTTAGGTATCGCACAGGGTATTCGTAGTGGTTATACTACGGGTGTCTTGAGTCAGATAGGGGTTGGACAGCACAGTTGCTTGTTGTATAGGGACTTGACCCTGTGCATGTAGTGAAGTCTAGGAACCCTTATAACTGATTTTGTTACCTCCGACTATAGTTTGGGAGTCTCAAGCCTCTACTAGGAGAGACATACCAGCTCTAGCGTCGAGAGCTCATTTAGCCACTCTGTTTGATTGCTCTTGGCTGTAGTTTCTCTAGGTGTGTGCTCTTGATTTACTATTTTTTGTCAATAGTTTGGCCGATAGGAGACATTTTGATTTATTGATTGTTCAGAAGTATCGTGGCGTGGAGCCCCTCTCTCCGCTGTTCTCATCGGTCGGCTGGTTTATTGACCGTTGAAGTTTCACATCATTCTAAGAAGGGACCCCAAAGGACCCTCTCTGAGTCATCTGATTCTTTTGAAGGATATTTAGCTGACGTTATGACTGCACATTCTAACACGGGAGAAACCCCTACGGTTCCTTCGTGTGGAGCTGAACATGCTTTCGATACCCCTACTCCTCTAGAGGAGTGGGAGGGTGATCCACTAGACCCCCAACCTCATTTGTTTGGCTCGGATCCGTCCGAGACCCATCCTAATCTGTTTGGTTCAGATCCACCTGAAGACGACCCATTCAATCCTTCGTACACTCATGCTTTTCGTTATGGGATGCCGGAGGTGCATGATGACACAAACCCTACGACCAACGAAACCCCATTCTCTTTTGGTATGCCTGGATACAACACAGTTGATACTCCTACGTTTGGTAGTCATGCTGGCACTAGTCATGGTGTTGGCAACACTACACCCACTGGGGGTAATACCCTTGCCGGGGGCACCACGTTGTCCACTCACACACATACTATGGGGACCGGTCACATTCCTCCTAACAATGCTAATGTTGGAAGATGACCACCTCCTAGGACTACCCAACCTAGTAGGAACACTATTCACAATCTGACTCGCCATCCACCACCTAATACACATGTCGCTACTCGTCAACCTAGGACCAATTTTGCGAATGTTAACAATCCTCCCAATCACGGGGGTGGACACATACCGTACACTTTTTCATCTGCCGCCGCTGCTAGTAATGCTAACGTAGGAAGTGGGAATACACATTATACTCATAGTCACAATGCCACCATTCCTGCTACTAGTAATGCCAATGTTGGGGTTGGAAATACATCTTCTACTTATGGTCACCACACGACTGCCACCACTACTAATAACACGTATGTAGGGGGTGGGAACATACCTCATAACTATGGTTATTACAACATGGTTCCTACTATGAATAACACGTATATGCCCCATAATTATGGTGGTAACCGTTACAATAATGTTGTCGGTGCTGGCCCTCAATACAACCCACCTCAATACGATACCCAAAATACATATATACCTGCTTACCCTCACACTGGTTAGGTCGGAGGAGGTTATCAACCTTATAACCATGGTCAAACTTATGGTCAGTCAGGTCCATACAATCAACATTTTAATGGTCATGGTCCAGCTTTTGGTCCGCCTTATAATTCGGTTCCATTCAACCAACCTTTTATGGGATCTTATAATCAAGCTTTCTAGCTGCAACTCCCGTTCCTTGCACACCTGAATCTTCCAGATCTTTCAAAGCTCACGAATGATCCGGTGTGTCACGACCCTAATTGGCCTCCGGTCCCTACCAAGCTCCCTTTGGACATTCCTAATTTTGAAGGGGAGGGTGGTGAGGATCCAGGTGATCATGTCATAATGTTTCACCTGTCGTGCTCTTCCAACTCGTTGAATCATGATTCCATTAGATTACGACTATTTCAACGCACCCTCACGGGGGCAGCTGCGAAGTGGTATGTTGAGTTTCTTGGGAACACTTATAGGGGATTCCATGAGATCGCTTTGGTTTTCTTGGACCATTTCCAGTTTCCAGTTCGTTACGATACTGGTACTGAACTTTTGTCTACCTTCCGTTAGAATAAATCCATGCATATTTTTTACCACATTCAAGAGTGGCGTCGACGGAAGCGATTAGTGAAAGCCAACATTCCTCCGGAGTTTCTGTTGGAATGGTTCCTCAAGTCTTTGCTCCCATATATCTCTAAGGATGTTTTGATGTCCGGTATTGTGACTGAGGAACAAGCCATATTAAAAGTCTAGCAGTTAGATTTATTATATTCTCAGTCTGGCATTTTATATGACATTATCCCCGATGCACTGCAAACGTGACATAGGCCCAAGATAGTTCCTAGACCACATGCCGATGGCATTGTGGGATCTGCAAGCACTCGCCCTATAGATTTGGTGGCTGATCAAATGCAAAATTTGTCGCTAAACCAGTCTACTGCTTGACAGGTTCACACCTTGTCCACTTCCACCCCATCGTCTGATGTACACACTGTGCAAACAACAAACCCATCAGGTAACCAGCAACTTGGTGGTAAGAAAAAGGGGAAGAATAACCGCAAGGGTGGAAACAATGGGAACAATAATAGCAATCACAATACCCCTCGCAAAGAGAATGCCAACCCTCCACGGGAAGGTGAAAATGCTGGTGAGGACCACAAACCTAGGCGTAAGGTGAAATTTCCTTGTAAACTTTGAGGGGAAGATCATCTTGCTCACTTATGTCCTTGAGTTGAAGAAGCATTGAAGCATTTGGCATAGATCCCAACTGTGTTGAAGGATCCCCTTCCTCATCATCAAAATATGGCTTTGCATGCTCCCGCCACTTGTTATGGACCTACTAAGACTACCATGTCTTCTTCCAATACTAGTGGTTATGGATGCGTGAACATGGTTCAATCGAAGGTTAGTGTTGCTACTCGCCAACACGATTATGGTGCACCACAACCTAATATGGGAAGTGAGCCTCCCCCTCCTCCTGATAATTCCTTACATATCGAGAAGCCCTCTATTATGTTGTGGATACTGAAAGGTGTCCTTAAGTGCTCTATGCATAATCCCAATGCCCGAGCCACCTAGAACTACTCTATCATAGAAGATTTGGGCCAAACTCCGTGTGCCATGTCGGCTCTTGAAGTTTTACAGGCATGTCCTTCTCAAAGGTATGCTCTTTTGAGTGCATTAGGAGTTCAGGATGGGGGAAATCCCAATGTTATCAAGTTCGACACTACTGATATTCAACCTCGCTTACCTTACCACTTGGCTTTTCAAATCCAAGTGGAATGCCTTAAGAATTTTTTCAAAAGAATGGTGGTTGACGAAGGCGCTTCCGCGTCAGTGATGTCGTTAGATTGTTGGAAATATCTTGGCTCTCCTCCTCTACTCACATCTAGAACCATGCTGACTGCATTTGATGGCCGGTCATTTAAGCCACACGGGATTATCCCTTCCCATGTTGTCCACCTGGGGGGTAAGCCTGTGCCTATTGAAGTCGACTACAACTTATACTATGAAACGAGAACTCGACACAGTTCTCGTTTTTCTCTCTCCTAGTTTTAGTAGGTATTTTTAGCTCCGTTTCAAAAAGAGGTGATGCCAGTATCACACATTTTCATTTCAAGGCATTTTTTGGGACCTTTGAATTATCTTGATCGTAAAAAAAAAATAGTTTCTATTTTCAGGTGCATTTTTAGAAATTTAGCAAAATAACATACATTTTTAAGCAATTTATAATGAAAAACATATACATTTTGCAATTTTTTCTATAAAATAAGACATTTTAATGGACAAAATAAGACACTTTTATTGACAAAATTGTTAAAAATTCCAGAAAATATAGACATTTAAAACCATTTTCAATCAATTTTCAGATATGTTTTGTATAAAAATGATACTATTTCATATTATTTTCCGAAAAGTGTTGATTCACATAAATTCAAGAAAAATTATACAAATTATTTGTAAAAAACATATTTCAAACATTATATATAGAAATTTTATTTCTAAAATTAATTCTGAAAGTCAAAACATTACTAATATATCTTATCAAAATATTGTCAAACTTAGCATTTTTTTCAAAACATGAAACTAATCAACAATATCATGCAGGCCAAATTCATGTCCTCTTCTGCTGCATGTTTCCCCCCTCTAACATTATAATAAAATAAATTAAAAAACAAATTAAACTAACCCCTAACAACATTATAATAAAAAATTCCTAACAACATTATAATAAAAAATTTAAAGAAAAATTAAAAACAAATCAAACTAACCCCTAACAACATTATAATAAAATTTTTTAAAAAGAATTAAAAACAACTTAAACTAACCTAACAACATTATAAACTAACATTTCAAAAAAAATAAAAAAAAAAAACTAACATTAAAACTAATAGATTTAAACTAATGTTTTTATAATTAAAAATTAAAAATTAAAATAAAAACCCAATAAACTAACCTAACATTATAATTAAAAAATAAAACTAATTAACTATATACTAACATTACACAAAATTTAAAAAAACTTAAAAACAAAATAAAAATAACATTATAAAAAAAAAAAAAAAAAAAAAATATACAAAATTTTAAAATAAATTAAAAACAAAAATAAAAACAGACTAAAACTAACATTATAAAAAATTAAAAATTAAAAAAAAAAACTATATATAATAACAAATCAAAATATATAACATTTAAAAAAAATTAAAAACAATAAAAAAATCAAAATATAAAACATTAAAACAAAATTTTAAAAACGATTAAAAAACCAAACTATACAAAATCTAAAAAAAAATTTAAAACAAAATAATTAAAAAAAAAATTATTCTATACAAAAAAATTAAAAAAATTAAACACAATTTAAAAAAAAAAACTAAACCATGCAATGGTCGGGGAGGTGGGTTGCAGTGAGAGAGGGGGGAGGTGGGCGACGACGGTGGCGGGGGAAGGGGGAGGGCGGTGGAGGGGGAAGGGGAGGAGGTGGCGGAGCTGGGCGGGGGAAGGGAGGAGGAGGTGGAAGGGAGGGGCGGGCATCGAGCCGCTCGCTTGGGCGCCAAAGGGAGGCCCTCGTCGATGCCCGGCATCGACGGGGGCCACCCCATTGATGCCCGGCATCGACAGGGGCCGTGAGGGCCTCCCTTTAGCACCCAAGCGAGCAACCTCCCTCGCTTGGGTGCCAAAGGGAAGCCCTCACGGCCCCCGTCGATGCCCGCATCAACGGGGGCAGCCGTCGTCGATGCCGGGCATCAACGGGGGCCGCCCTTTGGCGCCCAAGCGAGGGAGGTTGCTCGCTTGGGTGCCAAAGGGCGGCCCTCGCAGCCCCCGTCGATGCCCGACATCGATGCCGATGCCGGGCATCAAAGTGGATGCTGGGCATCAACGTCGATGCCTGGCATCAACGTCGATGCCGGGCATCAACGTCGATGCCCGGCATCAACGTCATCAACGTTGATGCCGGCATCAACGTTGATTCCAGGCATCAACATTGATGCCCGGCATCAAGGTCGATGCCGAGCATCAACGTTGATGACGTTGATGCCGGGCATCAACGTCGATGCCCAGCATCAACATCATCAACGTTGATGCCGGCATCAACGTTGATGCCGGGCATCGGGCATCAACGTCGATGCCGGGCATCGACGTCGATGCCGGGCATCGACGTCGATGCCCGGCATCGACGTCGATGCCCGGCATCGACGTCGATGCCCGGCATCGACGTCGATGCCGGCATCATCGACGTTGATGCCGGCATCGACGTTGATGCCGTTGATGCCGGCATCCACGTCGATGCCGGTTGATGCCCGGCATCAACGTCATCAACGTTGATGCCGGCATCAACGTTGATGCCGTCATCAATGTGGATGCCGGGCATCAACGTCGATGCCCGGCATCAACGTCGATGCCAAGCATCAACGTTGATGACGTTGATGACGGGCATCAACGTCGATGCCCGGCATCAACGTCGATGCCCGGCATCAACGTTGATGCCCGGCATCAACATCATCAACGTTGATGCCGGGCATCAACGTCGATGCCCAGCATCAACGTAGATGCCGGGCATCAATGTCGATGCCTAGCATCAATGTCGATGCTCGGCATCAACGTCGATTCTCGGCATCAACGTCGATGTCGGGCATCAACGTCGATGCCCGGCATCAACGTCGATGCCCGGCATCAACGTTGATTCCGGGCATCAACATCGATGCCCGGCATCAAGGTCAATGCCGAGCATCAACGTTGATGATGTTGATGTCGGGCATCAACGTCGATGCCCAGCATCAACGTCATCAACGTTGATGCCAGCATCAACGTTGATGCCGGGCATCAACGTCGATGCCCGGCATCAACGTCGATGCCGAGCATCAATGTTGATGACGTTGATGCCGGGCATCGACGTTGATGCCGGGCATCGACGTTGATGCCCGGCATCAACGTCATCAACATTGATGCCCGGCATCGACATTGATGTCGGGCATCGACGTTGATGCCGGGCATCGACGTGGATGCCGGCATCAACGTCGATGCCGGTTGATGCTCGGCATTGACGTTGATGCCCGGCATCGATGTTGATGCCCGGCATCAACGTTGATGCCGGCATTAATGGTGATGCCGGGCATCAATGTCGACGCCCGACATCAACGTCATCAACGTTGATGCCGGCATCAACGTTGATGCCGGGCATCCACGTCGATGCCTGGCATCAACGTCATCAACGTCGATGCCGAGCATCAACATTGATGACGTTGATGACGGGCATCAACGTCGATGCCCGGCATCAATGTCATCAACGTTGATGACGGGCATCCACGTCGATGCCCGGCATCCACGTCGATGACGGGCATCCACGTCGATGCGGCATCGACGTTGATGCCCGGGATCGACGTGGATGTCGGGCATCCACGTTGATGCCTGGCATCGACGTGGATGCCGGGCATCCACGTTGATGCCTGGCATTGATGCCCGGCATCGACGTGGATTCCCGGCATCGACGTCGATGCTGGGCATCGACGGGGGCCGTGAGGGCCACCCTTTGGTGCCCGAGCGAGGGAGGTCGCTCGCTTGGGTGCCAAAGGGCGTCCCTCACAGCCCCCGTCGATGCTCGGCATCGACGTCGATGTCGGGCATCGACGGGGGCCATGAGGGCCGCCCTTTGGTGCCCTAGCGAGGGAGGTCGCTCGCTTGGGCACCAAAGGGCGGCCCTGACGGCCCCCGGGCCCTTTGGTGCCTTAGCGAGGGAGGTCGCTCGCTTGGGCACCAAAGGGCGGCCCTGACGGCCCCCATCGATGTCCGGCATCGACGTCGATGTCGGGCATCGATAAGGGCCGTGAGGGATTCCCTTTGGCGCCCAAGCGGGCGGTGCCCTCCCCCTTATTCCTCCTCCCCACTCCCCTCCACTTCCCCCTCCCCCCGCGCCCGCGCCCTCCCTTCCACCCCCACCCGCCGCCCTCCCTTCCACCGCCGCCACCCACCACCTCCTCCTCCTCCTCCCTTATACCTCTGTCTCCCTCCCCTTCCCCCTCCTCGCTCCTCCCCCGCCGCCCTCCCTTCCACCGCCACCGCCCACCTCCTCGCCATTGCATTGTTTCAATTTTTTTAAAATTTTGTTTAATTTTGTATAGTTTATGTTTTTTTAAATTTTGTTTAATTTTTTGTTTAAAGTTTGTTTAATTTTTTTGAAATTTTGTTTAAAGTTTGTTTAATTTTGTATAGTTTAATTTTTTTTTAATTATTTTGTTTTTTAATTTATTTTAAAATTTTGTATAGTTTGATTTTTTTATTGTTTTTAAATTTTTGTTTTAATTGTTTTTAAGTTTTTGTATAGTTTTTTAAATTTTTTTATAATGTTAGTTTGGTTAGTATATAGATACTTAGTTTTTTTTTAATGTATTTTTAAATTTTTAATTATAATGTTATCTTAGTTTAGTTTGTTTTTAATTTTTTTAAAATTTTTAATTATAACATTAGTTAAAATTTGTTAGTTTAATTTGTTTTTAATTTCTTTTTTAAAACCCAAAGCTAATATTTGTGGAATAGGGAGCATTCGTGCAAGATGGGAGTGTGTTAAACCAAGCCGTAGATCCCAAAGGAATATGACATCTGAAATGATGGGTATAGATGTAGACTTAGATTGTGCGCCCATTGATAATAGAGAAGAGTATGGGTCATCTACATCTTCATCAAGTCCTTCATCTGCAGAAAATGTAGATTCTGATGGGGTGTCAGAATCCATGGATGAATTTAAAGAAGCAGTGTAGAGCCTTTTTATTAGTATGATTTTTGTAATTGAAACTCTAGAGGAGTTTTTGATGATGGGGTGTTAGAATCCATGGATGAATTTGAAGAAGCAGTTTAGATGCTTTTTACTAGTATGATTTTTGTAATTGAAACTCTAGAGGATTTTTTGAATATTTATATGAACCATTTGTTCTTGTATGGTCTAATATATTATCTCATTATGAATCGCATCATAATTCCTTTTTTTTTTATATGGTTATAATGGTGAAATTATTAGAGAAATTTGTTTTTTTGTTTAATATGCAATTTTCCTGAAAGTTGTAATTTATCTCTTCAAGAATTTTTTTTTTTTCCAATTTAAGGTTGATTTTAAAGTTTTGTTAAACAACAATATGGAATGTTTAGGCCATGGCTCTATTTTTTACCCTAAAAAAAAATACGTGTATACTGGTATCAACACTTTTCTATTTGGGGGGTGTTTTTGGTGTTTTTTTTGCAAAAATCATCGTTTTTATGGGTAGAGTTCTCGTTCATAGTATATAGTTCTCGTTTCATAGTATAAGTGGACTATGAAAGCTGTCGTGTCTACTATATTCAGGATTATTTTCTTTCTACATGAAGGAAAGATTATGACCATTGATCAGCTAGATTTCGTTAATCCTCCTTCCGAAGCATCCACGGGATCAGTAGTCCCGCAAGTTACAGATTCTCAGCTGGCAACTGGGAACATGGGTGTTGGCATGTACCCTTCATTGATGGGATCTTATGATTTTCCCGCACCTGTGAATTTTATTGGAACCATTTCCAATAATGCATCTCCTCCTTCGCATAATATACAGTTTCGGACTTCGTATTTTGATGATCCATGGACTTTACTGTCTGTGAGTCCCACATCCGGCGACATTGCGCACGTCGGGATGTCTATGCCACTGTCTGCTGTTGAGATTGCTTATCAACATATTCAACAAGCCATCGCAGACCCGGATCTACCCTCTTCCTGGACAGTTGAGGAAGATCTCGTTACGCTGCCAGTTTGGGCAACCGACTCGTCTTGTTCGAATGATTGCCTTTATGGTACTTTACCTTCAGATGAAGCTATTATCGAGGCCATGTGTGGTAGTGAGAGACCTTGGGAGGATATGCACCATCGCTCTTATTTCCTTCCCAACCTCGATCTCATCAAGCAAGAAGAGTTTAGGACGACTCTTGCAGAGATGGTTGGTCACCCTGTGACTCTTTTGGGTTCACATGAGATTTATGCAGAGGGGAATATGGCTAATATTTCCCCAACTCAACCGATCAACATCTCTCACACTCCCAGGAAGGTTGAAAATGTTTATATCGGTGACGATTGCACTTCTGAGGAGGTTTCCATCTACACCGAGATATTCAAGGAGCTTCGAGAAGCTCTCGCCTGATCATAGGATGAGATGCCAGGAATAGACCCTAGTATTGTCGAGCACGAGATTAGAATGTATCCTCATGCTAAACCAGTTCGACAACATCTTCGAGCTGTTAACCCTAGGAAAACAACCACTATTAAGGAAAAGGTGGAAAAACTGCTCAAAGCTGGTTTTATCTACCACGTTTCCCTTACCAAATGGGTGTCAAACCCCATTCCTGTGGATAAGAAGCAGGGAACGATCCGTGTATGCACTGATTTTAGAGACCTAAATTGTGCATGTCCGAAAGACAACTTCCCCACACCATTCATTAATCAAATATTGGATGCTTGTGCAGGAAGTAATATTTTTTCGTTCATGGACAGCTTTTCAGGGTACAACTAGATTCAAATCAAACCTAAGGACCAACATAAAACTACTTTCATTTGTCCTTGGGGTACGTTTGCATATCAGAAAATTCCCTTCGGCCTTAAAAACACTAGAGCTACGTTTTAGCGTGCCATGACCTATGCCTTCCACGACCTTAAAAGTATAATGGAGGTATTTTTGGATGATCTCGCTAGCCATTCTCGCTAGAGAATGGACCACCCCACACACCTTCGTTGGATTCTCGAACGATGTATACGCTACAAGATCCGATTGAATCCCAATACATGCATCTTTGCGGTGAGGTCTAGTCGCCTTCTAGGATTTATAGTTTCGAAAGAGGGTATTACAGTTGATCCTCTTAAAGTTGAGGCAATACTTCGGTTGCCTCCTTCGCGCAATTTGTTTCAACTTCAGAGCCTCCAAGGGAAAGCTACTTTTCTGTGTTGTTTTGTAGTTAATTATGCTAATCTTACCAAAGGTTTCGCGCACCTGTTGAAGAAAGACACACCGTTTATCTGGGATGAGCGAGCCCAACAGTATTTCGATGCCCTTAAGAAAGCTTTGGTATCATCCCCGATGCTTAGTCCAACCGACTTCGCACACAATTTTACACTTTATGTGGCTATGTCTCAAGAGACGATTGGCATGGTCTTGGTTCAGGTGGATGATGCACTCGTCGAGCATGTCATCTATTACCTCAGTCAAAATCTAGTAGACGATGAACTAAGATATACTCACATGTAAAAGATGGCACTTGCAATTGTTCACACAGTACAACGGTTACAACACTATATTTTGCTTAGAACAACCACGGTTGTAGCGCACATCAATCTGTTTTAGTTCGTGCTATCACGATGCCTTATAGGAGGGAAGTACAATAAATGGATTGTGATCCTTCAGGAGTTCGATCTCAATTTTGCTTCAGCGAAGTCGGTGAAATCATTGGTGTTTGCTGAGCTTATGTCGGACCTTCCGAGACTTGATGAAGATGTCATCCATGAAATATTCCTTTGTGGATGAACACTTGTTTCTTATCTCGTCAGAGGACCCTTGGTATGGAGATGTCATTGTATATCTCCAAACTTTGAAGTTTCCTCTGCACTATTCACAGGATGAGCGACGACGTGTGAAACATCACGCTAAATATTATACTATCGTCGGTGAAACTTTGTATCGCCGAGGAAAGGATTCTATTCTCCGTCGTTGCTTGACTCATGAATAAGCGGAGCGTGTGCTTAATGATTGCCATGCTGGGGCGTGTGGCGGTCACTTATCTGGGCTTGCTACAACCCAACATATTATGCGAGTTGGTTACTTTTGGCCTTCAATCTTTAAAGATTGTATTAACGCTATGAAGAGATGTCACCCTTTCTAGGTGTTTTCTCGGAATATACACATGCATCTAGCGCCCCTTGATCCGGTCGTCACCGTCGGTCCCTTCACCAAGTGGGAGGTGGATTTCATGGATTGCAAACCAGCTTCGGCTGGGGGGCATCACCATATTATAGTGGCCATGGATTATTTCTCCAAATGGGTTGAGGCCATGCCTACCGTTAAAGCCGATGGTGCTACAGCAGCCCACTTCGTGTTCAATCAGATTATTAGTCGGTTCAGTATTTCGAAAGAGATTGTCACTGACCATGGTAGTCACTTTCAAAACAAGATGATGGAGGATTTGTCTCTCAAGCTTGGGTTTCGTCAGGAGCACTCATTTTCTTACTATCCCCAAGTGAATGGTCAAGTTGAAGCAGTCAATAAGTCTTTAAAGACCATTCTCCAACGTACCATCCAACAAAGCAAGAACAACTGGCACATTATGTTATATCCTGCTTTGTGGGAATATCGAACCGCAGCCAAGACTTCCAGTGGGTTCTCACCGTTTCACCTAGTACACGGTGTGGAGTGGATTTTACCGATTGAATGCGAAATCCCTTCGCTTAAACTGGCCATAGAGCTCCTCTCTGATACGACGGGTATTGAGCAACGTTTAATCCAACTTAAGCAACTTGATGAGCATCGTTGAGATGCTGCTGTGGCTATCGATGCTAATAAACATTGTGTTAAGGTTTAGTATGATAGGTCTGTCCATCCCCGACAATATGTTGGAGGTGGCTTGGTCCTCTTATATGACCAAGCTAAAGAACCACTGGGGGCAGGAAAGTTTAACCCCATGTGGCACGGTCCTTACATTGTGAGGCGTGTCCTGGAAAAAGGAGCCTATGAATTAGAAGACTATGAGGGGAATGTCTTGAAAAATCCTAGAAATGGGCTCTACCTCAAGCGGTATTATGCTTGAAATTCTAGTTCGAGCTAATGCTTTTTGTATACATTTGTATAGTTATTTATGTACATAGTTTATGTTTCTTTTGGTTTCTGGGTCTGTTGATTAGCTTCCATTTGATTGAAATATTTCGGCAGAATTTCCTATGTTCTTAGGGTTTGTGGATGGTGCTAGCCGTCATACACAGCAGCTTGCCTCTGCTGACTGGGTTATTTATTCACCTGACCACCTAGTTGTGTCTTCAGGAGGTGCTTGTCTTGGTCCTACATCTAACAATGTGGCTGAGTATAGTGCCGTGATTGAGCTACTTCAGGATGCTATTTTACATGGTGTCCAGTCTTTAGAAGTCCGCTTGGATTCACAATTGGTTGTGTCTCAGTTGAATGGTCAATACCGTGTGAGGAACCCTACACTACTACGGAAATACTTGAGGGTAAGATTCTTGGAACAACATTTTGTTTCAATTACATACATTCATGTTCCGAGAAGTGTTAATTATATATTTGATGCATACGCTAACTATGTATTAGATTGGCATTTGTCACATTCACAATGAAGCAAAAAAATAAAAGATACATTCATACATTTTTACATACACACATATAGTATAACTGGAGGACCAAATTTTGTATAAATAATATGTCCAAAAATGGTAGTGTCCTAATACAAAACTGGAGCTCGTAGCCCTAAAAAATATACATATCAATACAAACAATGGGACCCTTAGATATCTACTCTCTACAAGGAGGCCTAGCTGCCGCCTCAACAGGATGTGTCTCATAGTAATATTGTACTGCATTGGCTATACGCTACAGTAGTCGTACCCAACTACTCGGTACCCCCCACTACATTACGTTGTATATCCTCTGGGAGCCGCGCCACCTCTACCTGTGGTACCCTGGAAGCCATCTGCGATAGGTTTCCCTATAGAGTCTATAGTGTATGCTCTGCTGCAGCACCCCCTGCCTCATCACCCCTACCCCGATGACGATGTCTCGGGAAACCATCGGGTCTCACTGGGCCCTTGTTTGTGAGCAAACAGTAAAACATTAATATATGATACTACCCCCAAAAAGATTTTTGCATTTACATTTATAATAAAAAATCCATAAAAATTTAATACACCAAAAACTAAAAAGAGTACTCACCAATGTCTCCAAACACTGCACCTGGTGGCAGCGGTATGCCACGATCCTGTCAGAAGTCAATCCCTGCATAAAGATAGTCTTCTATGGTGATGAGCTGTCGGTCCCACTAGTCAAAGAATGCCTTTGTGTATGGTGATTCCTAGCGGCCACCACCCTGTCGCATCAAGACCTCAGCCCACTGGGTCATGGTTGGGTCACGGAGACTATGAGGAGGGACCGTAACCCTCGGACTGAGCCCTAGGACATGCTCAAAGAAGAAACTGCATGAGATACTGTTGTAACCGAATTTTTTGGCATCTCCTTGCTTGCACTTTGTCAGTTGGGTCTTCATAGACCCTAGTAGCGTGGTACACCAGTCAAACATCATCGACTGCATACACTGCAATGCATAGAACATCACAGGCTTGGATGCCTGGTGTAGAACTTTTGAACCAGTAATCCACACTAAGGTAGCCACTATAACCTTCATGCTCAGGTCGGCTATGGCTCTAATGGGAACCTAACTCCCCACTGCCCGAGTATTTGGATAAAATACCTCTCTATATAGTCGGGGATTGTGATCCCACCACCCATAGATCGAGATCGAAGGCTTTCCATCTCACCTCGGTGAGACAAACCTGCAATGAAAGTATCTTCCCATCTAGGTTGAAGTTCTGTGCATTGGCATCCCAGTAGTCAATCAAACGGCGGAGCAATGGGTTTTGGGCCCTTAAACCCCCTATGCTCCAAAATTTGTATATCCCACATGCTTGGAGCACTTGCTGTGCAAGCACATTGTTGCGGACGGCCTCATCCACTAGGTCATGCTCTCTCTCTCTCCACTCTAGAACCATCCTGGAGTGAGAAAAAAACAAAAGTTTTGGTCATTTTTCTTTAAAAACCATTCTTCACGGTTGTACCTGCGGGAAAATTTGTTAACAGTGGTGGGTACCTGTGGTTAATGCATGCATTGACCATGTTGACCTAGCCCTACCCGCATAGTAATAGCCCGCAGGTAGCGCCGAAGCCATTTAGGGCCTGGCCAAACTAAAAAAAAACCACTAAAAATTGAAATAAAAGAATTAAATTGGAAGGAAGGGATGCGACTACCAACCTGCTCCTGATGGTTCGACGAATGGACACCCGTAGCTCCCAAAATCAGCAGTTGAATCTTGAGGTGAAAACTAACTCAAAAACTCCAAATGGGTGAATAGTAAAAATGAATTATAAATTGTAAATTTTTGTTACCATTTATAATTTCTGAAACCCACTTGTCTATAGTTTTTGCTGTTTTAAGTTGACCTAGACTAATAAAATGTCATGGAGTAGCATTTTTTGACCAGATTTCTTTGGCGAAAGTTGTTTCTAGTCATTTCACACCTACGGTAGGTATATTTCACACCTGGCATATAGGTTAGATGCCATTTTCACGTGCATTGTGCATTTGACCTGTTGACCATTTTCATAAACCCTGGGTGCAACCCCGCTTCTTAACCGACACGGAGCCTTCACACTGTTATAGAAGTGTTGTTATGTGGCGGTAGGGCCTTTCTGAACATGGGTACCCTAGTTAGAACCCCTTTTTGTCTTTTGGCACCCATGCTGCTGTCTCTCTGTAGGATTGGGATTCCTTCATAGTTATGCCATAACTTTACAATGAAGACTCATACTCTACTTTGTCTTATGCTGGCCATCTCCCATAAGGACTCCCCCATTTATATAAAGTTGTGATTGCATTGCATCATCATGCTTGTTGCTTGAGCCTTGTGCCAGCTCCCGCTTACTCAGTTGTTAGCTTGGTGCCTAAGCACTTTTTCCTGTCGAGCCCTGCAGAAATTACATTTGTCCTTCACAATTTGATCACCGTTTGACCCTAAGGGAACACCTCCCGAGTGTCCACATCCTGCATATGCTTCCTTGCATTGATCATAGGTATGTTCCACTGCTTGGGACTAGTCTGCTCGCTTTTGACACTCGTTCCCTCAATTATTGTACTATAAGCAATTTTATTCTTTTTCAAGCTTTTCCAAATATGAAAAAGACCAAAAAATCAAATATTCCAAAATGTCAAACGGAATTATGGTTACTACTTCTAGTAGGCGGCTGTTGTGTCACCTTTGAACAGAGCATTCATTCCACTCCATACATTATGAGTCAGGACTATAGTTGGACCTTAGGAGTTGTGCTCGTTTCTCAGTTTACTCCACCGATTGGTTAAGCTTCCAGTCATTATGGAGCCCTTTGTGAGGCCTCCTGCCTTGCACAGTCTATATCGAGTCTATGTTGCCTCAGTCTATCCATCTGCTCATGCTCTTGTTCAAAGGAAGTCCTGAAACCAGAGTCGACCACTCCTCACATTTCTTGACTATTGCATGTCGGCCATCCTTATTGAGTTAGTCTGTTTCACCTGAGATCTTTCAAATCTTTCAGCGTAGATGGTACATCGTGCTGGTTGATGGAGGATGCCTTAATGCCTTCCTTCCAGCGAGTCTCGTTCCGTCGACTTCAACCCATTTATTTTGGGACTTGAGGCTTAGAGTTCAGTTGAGTACCTTGAGGCTTACAGTCATTAGTGGCAGGTTCTCTCACCATCGACAGTTTTGGGAATACATCAATGTCCCCTGATCGATAGATTCTTCTTCGTGTTCGACTTCAACACATCTATTCGCACTCTGATGATTGTACTCCATGCCTTGATTCCCATTTTCATTATTGGTGGGTTATCTCGCATCTGTTAACGATATACATCATCGACTAGTAATCAGATGATGTCACATCAGGTTCAACCCCAACTTCTTTATTCACTTGATGGGACTTGCACCATCGAAGACTTGTCTAGAAGACCCCAGGCGATAGTGGCATTCAGTATGCTACTTATGATTATGACTTTACATATGAGATATCTCCTCTCAGATATCAGCAGTTTGTACCTCCAGTTTGCACCAGTTGTTTCCTTTTCAGTAGGACACCATATCTTACTGTAGAGGGATCATGGCTATGATCACTTATGACATGTATTCACTGTATACTGCCTATTCATGGCCAGTGTATCAACTTGTTGTACTATACCAACATGTATTCAGGATAATATTGTATTGTGACGAGTGAGCTTCTCTTTCCACGTGTGTCTCCACCACTCCACTTCTGAGATTTATAATGTATTTATGCCATCGTAGCATCAGTCTTTGACCTCACACATTAGGGTGCATCTGTTACAACGTAATTTTCCACCTTGTGAGCATCAGCACTCCTTGGCCTGCAGGATCCATTTTATTGACTCAGATCCACTTTATATCCTTTAGACACTATTTTTCCCTATTTTTATTCTTACTCGCTAGCTGTCCCATTAAAGTGGGCGTACCCGCGAGTTGCATCACTATAGACTGCGGGTAGCATGTAAAATGGTAAAAATCACCAGTTAACTACTTTTTACTCCCAAAAAGCATTCATCGGGTGACCTTTGGCCCTCCATTTGCCCCGAAACACCTCGATGTGTCCTTTCACTTACCTTTGAGAGGACTATATATTAGGCACATATGGCTCATGGAAGGGAGGAGAAAAGAGAGCAAGAGAACTCTAGTGGATTTTTGCCTCATCTTGAGTCTACACTCATTGATCCTTGTAGTTGTGAACCTTTTATGTTCACCTTCCAAACTCCTATCATAGTTTGAGTTTGCCATTCCATGGAGGATTGAAGTGGTGGAGGCACAAGTGGATTGATCCAGATCTTGGTTCAGATTGGTTTCCGGTAAGAGGTCGTATCTCATTGTACTTCTTGTTATTTATTAATAGAAATACTCATATTCTCGTCCATTAATGTTGTGAATGTTGTTTATATTACATTGGGTTGCATTTACGTATAATATCATGGACCATTGTTATTGATGATGTTAATGCCATTTATATATTATATGCACTTGTTGTATATTAGTTGTCAAGACTAATTTGCAGGTTCAAGTGCATGGATTGAAAGCTCCCACCGGGATCTACATCAAACATTTGGATCGAGGTTGGTTATATTCTTCATTATCTTAGCATTGTCATTTATATAGCATAGCTTTGGGAATTGAGTTAATTTTTGGTAGTCAACTGTCTGCTGTGGTTCACCCCAAGCCATAGAGAGTTTTCTCCAACACACTACTTTTTGCACTGAACAAGGAATCCAACAACAACATTCTGTTCTATATACGCCACAACAAAATGGTGTAGTTGAAAGGAAAAACTGCACTCTAAAAGAAATGGCTAATTGTATGCTCCAAGCTAAATGACTAAGTCTCCCATATTGGGTTGAAGCTATAAACTATGCAAATTACATAATTAATCACACCCCCACTTAAGGTTTACAAGGAATTACACCGGAAGAAGCATAGAGTAAAATTAAACCAGATGCCAGTCATTTCCGTGTGTTTGGTAGTGAAGCATGGGCTCATATTCCGGATGAAAAACGGAAAGCATTGCAGCCTAAAAGTGAAAAGTGCATATTTGTTGGTTATTCTCCACACATATATAGGTCACTTTCACACCTCATCTTTTACCACCACTTACATACCTCCACATATACCACTCTCACAACAGATATACCACTATTTAAGAATAAAAATTTTCCAAATCCTTCATAAATAATGTGATATTTCCTTCTCTAGCACTTGGGAAGGTCTTGTGGAGGAGGCTCCAATTTTTCAAATGGACCCTTACCGTTCTTCACTAGTAACACCATATTCAATCCCCACGTGAAATGGTCGTCTAAATGGCAGTGCAAGAACCACATTCTTGTCCAAAAGCACATCGCAACAATTGTAGCTTATATTAAACTTCAATATACTAATGAATTAAATAGGATTGAATTCAAATGAAAAGCAAAAACATATACTTGGATTGTCAGCTCTGAATATTATGGCGACCCACCCACTCATTGGAGCGATTAATGTGTTGTGTTGTGGGGGATCAACTAGATTAAATTTACGTGGATCTGTTACTGGGTTATAGTTCCCCAATCCTTATCCCACCACGTAAAAGTTGTAGCCATGAAGATGCATTGGATGGTTCTCTGCCATGAAGATGTTTGTTCCCTGAAAAACTAGTTGCATTGTAGAGTTGTATTCAAGCACTTTCACCTTTGTTGTGAGGTCAGGAACCCAAAGACTTTCTATTATATTCGTCCCCATGTAGTTGAATCTAATGGTAGGTTTTGATTGAAAATACGGCGTAAATACACCATTAATGGAGAAATAATAAGCTTGAAGTAGGGAGATCGTTGGCGTTACAAAGTTTATGTTGTTAACACTTGCACTCAACATCATTCTGTCGGGGCCTATGCAGTTGTTTGGAGTATCACAAGGACGCAACCCCAATCCAACTGTGTAAATGAGGCTTTCATCTATCTTATGCGGAACGTTGACTGGGTTCTCTCGGGATGTCAGGCTTCGCAGTGCTATGCTAAATCTATTAACAGTCGATGTGTCTTTGAAGGTTGGAAGGCTAGGTAAACTTGGATGCGAAGAATTTGCAACTCCAATATACCAACAAAGTGCATATTTGTTGGTTATGTGTCTTGTTAATAGCCTTCGATATTTGCTCCTTATGGTATCCATTCTTTTTGAAGACCATTCCAAATTGATCCATTCCGTTTTTTCTTTTCTTTTTTCTTTGAAAAAAATTATTATTTTCACATAAAATTATTTACAATCAAAGAGCTAACAATGAACATGCCAATTAGAGGAAATTCCGGGTCTAAAATGGGATATCTAATGAAAATAATTTAAAAAGGCACATCACACTACAAATATGCCATGTCACACTAAGTAAGGTGTTATCTAGTGAATGTCAACCTATAATATCTCATTAATGGTACTTGACAAGTATGTTGTGTTAGTGTAGAGTTAAGAGATGATGGTTGAAAATAATAGTGAAAGGTTTAGATTATTGTGCATGCACAATAAATGATATAGTGGTAATTTTTTTTAATTTATATTATAATTTTTTATTTTTTTATAAATGTATCACTACTTCTTTTTATATATTTAATCAAATATAAAACTTAAAAAAACTAAAATTATAATGAAAAAATATAATTACAATAATACTAAAAATAAACGATCACTATTTTTATTTTATTTTATATTATCACTACTTCCAAGTCCTTTAAAATATAAATCTCACATTAATTAAAATGAAAGTGGAGTAATTTTGAAATAATAAAAACATTTATATAATTAATATCTTAAAAATAAAAATAAATAATATTTACAAAAGTATTATAAATTAAAAAATATGAGAGATAAAATAATATTTCGCTATTTTATGATAACTTTTTCTCCTGAACTTGGAATTTGTCTGCCCCAGAAAATCGGTGCTGAATCTCGGAAAACCGAAAACACAAAAGTTGTAGTTCTCATCTAGACCTTTCCAACAGTACCAAGAGAATCGCATTCCGAGTTTAGAGGACAAAGTTATCACAAAAATAACAAACAATTCTTTTCTCTCCTATTTTTTACTTATAATATTTTTTAAAATATTATTTATTTTTATTTATAAGAGATTAATTATATAAATGTTTTTATTATTTCAAAATTACTCAACTATCATCTTAATTAATGTAATATTTATATTTTAAAGAACTTAGAAGTAGTGATAATATAAAACACTCAATATTTATTATTTCAAGTATATTTATCATATTTTGAGATGAACTTTTCAAAATCTTAACCAAGATGAGGTTTATAAGTTATGACACATAAGCATCTTTGACTTCTATAGGTCCAAATAAACCATAATAGTTGACCAAATACTTAAATTCTATTGGTTTGGGAAATCTTACTCATCGCACACTTGTCCATGGCACATTTTTTTATATAAGGCCCATTTTATACCCCAAATTTCCTCTAATTAGTATATACAAGGCCTATACTATCCTCTTCTCAAAGCTTACTAAAGCAGTAATAAAATCAGAAAATACGAAAGGATCCAACTCCTTTGCAACTAACAGAGCACCCTTGGCTAATAATTGATGGCGAACCTCAACTTTCCAAAGACCAATAAACGAAGAAATAAAACTACTTTCTTGGTCAAATACATGCTTGCACATGAGTTTCTGAAGCACACATAAAACAAAAATCTGTAAACAATGCAACAAACCAGAAAGTGATTTGCGCATGAGGGAATAACCATCTCCAAATAAATAATATATCCAATAAATCTTGTTTGGGAATAGATTGGGATGTTTCTCCTCCACAAATATCCAAACATATCTTGCAAATATACAGTCCCAACAAATGTGCTTGACTGTCTCTGGTCTTTGACACCCTAGCCACAAACCATCTAAAAACCTAGACTTGGTAAACCTAGCCATGGATGGGAGCCTCTGATAAATCACCAGAAAAGAAAACACACATAAATTGTAGGAAATACGCACAAACCAAACATTTTGTATCCTACGAACCCATCGAGCCTCTGGATCTGATGATACCCATCTTGCATTGAGTATTGGCTAGAGGAGGTGTCTTTGATGAAGAACTGAATACATGTGGCGGGAATCATACTGTAACAATGGTGTGCTAAAACTCCATTTTCAATCCCTCAAGAAGGGCCAAGGCATCCCAATGTTCATATTAAACAAATCAAAATTTGGAAGGAAGGTTTGGAACTCCGTGATCGAGGGCCTATTTGAGGCCAGCAACTTGAACCCTTGAGCAAGCACTCTCCACTCTTTCTATGAGTGGGCCTTAGAGTCCCAAAGGTCTCGCCAATGGAAGGTACCCTTCTGACTCAATCGATGCAATTGATATCGTGGAAACTCTATAGTACAAACTCCCTGGTCTCACAAACTCCAAATCAGATGAGAAAATATCCCAACCAACTTTGTTTCCTTCCCAATACCAGCAACCAATCTCACCATTAATTTCTAGTCCATCCAAATACTTGTAAGAGAATATAGAGGCCCCAACCTAAAACAGAGAGGGTGAAGAGATGATGTCAAATAAGCCAAAATTACCATACACCTTGCCTAAATGCTGTGAAAACATAATATGGTGCCTAAAGAGAACCTGCCAAGGTATTAGACCCTCAAGACACAACACCGCCCATTTGGTAGCCAAAATAATGCCATGTGCTACCACATCAAACAATCATAAACCCCCCTCATCCATGGGGAGCATGCAGACATCCCACACAACTAGGGGCAGACCTCTACCCCCCATACTTCGACCAAAGATAGGGTCTCAAAATCTTCTTAAGCCATTTGAACTAAGCCCTGGTGGGAAACAATACAATATGTGTATCTTTGTATGTGTAAATTATAAAATAATTTTATCGTGATTAATAACCAATTGAGTAAAAAACATTCTACTCAATGTGAACTATAACCACAATATAAGTTACACATTTAATTTAATATATGTAATTTTTTAAATTACAATATATAACAATAATTATTGATGTTAATTGTACAATTATATTGAAAAACCAACATAGATCCATCTTAACGGTTGTATCAAAGAGCCGAGGTGGATCAACTCCCTTGAGGTGCAAATTCTTTTTATAGTCCTAAACTTTGAGAAAGGTTTGCACATGAAGATATTTGATCCCTCTCTACTCTTCATAGAACCATGGTTAAGATGAATCTATGTTGATTTGATAAGATATCCCAACTTATTTTTTAGATGTTATTGTAATCATTGATTATTTATTAAAATTTTATTGTACTTAAATAGCCGGAAATAAGTTCCTCAAGTAAAAACAAGTATGAACTGATCTCACTCATTGAACTATAAAAATCCCTTCGATGTAATAAATTTTTAATTTAAAATTGATTAACAATATTAATTATAAAACTTTTGTTGGCAGCGGAAGCTAAATAAAAAACATAAGTCAAATAAGACAGAAATGATGAAATAATGGCAATCACAAGAATTTGACAAAAATATTTTACGCGGTAAAACACTCGAAAGGGAAACATGCACTAAGAAAACAGTATAGGTATTCTTATTGCTCAATGATGGAGATTACAACAACCAAAAACATGCTTACAACTATTCCTCACATTCACTCTCAGGATGATATTTGCCTCTACAGGCTTACATGGATTTATAGAACTTCTTACACAGTTACATGAAACTGACCAATTAATTACACATTCTAACTTGAGCTTATTGGTCTCAACTAAAGGAAAAATAATAGAATCTAGAAGATAACATAATCCAAACTCACAGGAATTGGGTGTCACATTATCCAACAATATCCACCTTAACAACAATTTACTTAATACCTTGCTCTTTATTTATCCATCACCTTTCTTACAAGCCAAGAGAAGCCAAGCACCACCGCACCTTCTCTAATGCAATTGGTTTTGTGAACATGTCTACACAATTCTTTTGAGTGTGAACTTTTTCAAGAACGACTCCACCTTCGTCAATAACTTGTCTTACAAAATAGTATTTTACAATATGTTTTGTCTTAATGTAATAAGCTGAATTTTTAGTCAAATGTATAACACTTTGACTATCACAAAATATTTTTACATTATTTTGAAACCTTCCAAACTCCCCTAGCAAACCTTTCAACCAAACTGCCTCTTTCCAAGCACCTGAATAGACTTATCATATTGGGCCTTGAGATGCTTTTTATGAGTTTCGTTCACTAAAGCAGCATCACGATGCTACTCATCCAATTCTTTAGATGGACAAAACGTTCTCCAAGCTTAGATGTGTCAGGAAGGAGCTCAGCTGCAAGTTTTAATCCCATAAGGTTGGGTATAGCATCACATTTCAGTTATATTTTATCTTAATGACAGTCCTTTGCAAAATGATCTTAAGAGACTTGTTCATGGCCCTGAAGTATCTGCTGTAGTGGCTAAAGCAACAATTATCTAAAAAGGGAAGTGGACAAACGTTGTTTTTCTACTACTTTATTAAATTTGGATGTATGACATGACTCGTGACTTGGCTTTCAAATGAATGAATTATCATCAATGTTTGATTTGAACAGAATCCTTAGTCGCTAGTGTCCATGCATAAAAATCAGAATTCAACAACTCTCTTGCAAAACCAAAACGAAACACAATTTTCTTTATGTGATTGGATCTTGACTGAGAATATATAGAGGATAAATCGGCAATCATGTTCTTGCAAGTTGTTATTCAAAGTGGTGATTAGTTCCAATTAGAGTTGAAAAGTAAGTCACTAGACGATAGCTATCTTCCGAAACTTTCGAAACAAGACGTCGCCAGCTGTGGCCAGGTTGGAATGCTATTATCGTCAACCCATTCCTTCAGCCTTTCACTCAAACTCCCACAAGGCGGTCCTGGGGTCCCCGGACTTGAGGCGATCCATTAATTTTTGCCACCTGTACTACTGCTCCATTGACAATTCCCTAAGTGTATTCATAATGGAGCGCAGGAGAGAAATCATTAAGTTGCCCCTTCCCTGCAACTTGCTTTCATCTATATGAAGCCGAAGCAAGAAGCTGAAGTCGGTACTGTAGTCCTGCCTCCCATCGCGCTGCTCAGCTCGGCACTCAACAGAGATTGTTTTCAGTAAGATAGTTTATTAGACTAGTTCTCCTGCGCACTAGAGAGCTAGAGAAAGCTTTCAAGTCAGTTAAATTAGAGAAGCCTGTAGAAGAGTTTAATTGATGCTTGGTGGATGTGAGGCCACCCTATGGGCATCTGCTGCGGCCATCGCTGTGAGAAATTATGATTATTTCTGCTATGGCGATGCCGTCTTCGTGTCTTGGCTTCTTCTTGTTCGTCCACTGAAAATTTCCAAGGCTCAGTATTACAGATACCGGCGATTGAGGTGAAGTTAGATGTTGTCTTCTGTAGTTATAATTAAAGATCATATGGAGAAAAGGGCGACCAAGACGTCAGGGAGCAGGCCGAATCCAAGAAATGGATCAGTGCATAGACATGGCGGCCACATGAGCAGCTCTCGCAATTTCAATCTCAAACAACAAGATGATCGTCATCATGAGAAAAGCTTCCACAGCTTGGCCCACGCTAAGGATGCCAATTTCATGCACATGAATTTAGATGCCATGGATGCAACATGGGCATCTCCTTCCTTACGAGACCCAAGGTGGTCGCCAACCCGAAAGTTATCACACTCAGCGACACGTCTTCGGAAAAGGAGGCACCACCGGTCGTCAACAATGCTGCTGGGTCTAGTCCTGCGAGTTAATTTCTTTGTTCTCTTCTGTCTGTGATGTGTTGTCACTGAATATTATTTTTCTTAGTTTCTCTCTTAGTCGTGTGCCTTACTTTTTCAGTTATATGATGGTACTACTACATAGAATTGATGTCTGTATGGGCTATCAGAGTTGTAATGTAAGTTTTTGGAATTCTAGGCAGAATATGGTTAAGCCTATGACTGGTTGGCCGATAAATGGTTTTTTGCACTGTGGGAAGTTTGGGAAGTCTAGTTGGCATGTTAATTGGGGTTTCACTCTTAGCAATAGCCGTGTTGGTGCTGAGTATATTGTACGAACTGTGAATGTAGATTTTCTCCTTATGAAATATAATGGTTTTACCCTTATTTAAAAAAAAAAAAAATAGTGTGGATTACAGGATTTTATAAACCATGATTTATGGTAGACTTATGATTAATGATGTGTGATCATCAAAATGCATAGAATGTGATAAGTAAATAAGTGAATATATTTGTTAATATTTTGCTGCTATTATGTTGCAAGTGGCGAATTAACAAAACTGCAAGAAATAATAAATGATTGTTATTAAGTAAATTTACTGGACTCAAACGAGAAGGTTTGAAGGTAAAAGAATATTCCTGGACTCAAGCAGGGGAGCTGTATAAGGGATAACTAAAATGTCCCTGACTCACCAAAATCTGACAGAGCAATTCTTGCCAAAATCACAATTTGGAGTGCTCAGATCGCAATTTCGGTGATTTGGGTAGTTTTAAAATTGCGCAATTAGTCTAGAACATACAATCCCAATTGCAGAAATTACAAAATTGCGAAAATAACAATTTCCAATAATAATTTTAACCAGTTTTTATCCCAAAATCGCCGGGAAAGCGGGGTGTTTTGGTTGTCTTTTATCCTACGCATCAAGCAGGAGGCTAAGTGGAAAAGAAATTCCTGGAATCAAGCAAGGAGGCTTGAGGGGAATTGCGAAAGAGTTTGTGGTATCAATGGAAAAGACCTAGGCATAAAGTTTGACATCTGGAAGACAGGACGTTCACTAGTACAAAATGATAGATAAATGACCAAAATCTACATATAAATGACCACTTTTGAGTTGGTGACCACTGGTATCAAATTAGCGGTCATTTATCACGCAACCAAAAATGTGGTCATATTTAACTTGGTCATTTATAGCTTATCTTGTGGTCATATATTTGGTCGTATATTTGGTCATTAATTTGGTCATATATTTGGTCATTAATTGTCACAATTAATGACCAAATTTATGACCACATTTTTTGTCATGTGATAAATGACTGCTAATTTGCTACCAACGATTGCCAACTCAAAAGTGGTCATTTATATGCATATTTTGGTCATTTTTTTGGTCACTTATCTCTCATCTTGTACTCGTGGTCGTTTATATGCAAATTTTGGTCATTTTTTAGTCATTTATCTCTTTTTAGTGGTTTCAAAATATATATAGGGCACGGAGGAATCGAACCACCAACCTCCTTCCTATAAAGCGGGTGCTCTACCATTGAGCTAGCACCCTTAAATAGAATTCCTTAAATATACAACCTTGAATGAATTGAACTACTGAATGCACAGTCATTTTGGGAAATTTTTAGAGATACTTGAGCTCGTATTGTCTTCCTGACCAGAGTTTCTTCCATTATCCAATACCTCTTTTGTGTAGTAACCTTTAGGAAAGTAAATTTTAGGGACTTGCTTCACTTTCTCTTCTCACCACCAAAGCATTTAATAATGTAGAGAGATCCAACATAAATCCAAGAAGCTACCAAGTGAAGTACCTTTCACAATTATATTGGGCCTTGTACCTTTTTGCATATATTCTTCCTTCTCCAAAGAAAATGTTCCAAGGTATTCATTTTTATAAAGTCTAAACATCATGAATAAGTCTAACTATTACACCAATGGTGGACTGTCTAATTTTACTCTATTCTTCCAGGTGGAGGCATTGAGAATGTTGATATTTTTTTAATTTTACTCTATTATTTCAAGTGGAGGCATTAAGAATGTTGAGATTCTTGTCTTTTCCTTGTAACTGATTTTGAAGTAGGGATTAAATGGATTTGTAATATAAAGTTGAATACTTTTGAGAGAGATACTTCTTTAACTACTTTTTAGTATTTTCTTTCAAAAATAAATTAAATTTATAGAAGAGAAACATAACTACAACACTAACTATCCATCACAGTTGTCTCAGGATGATGCATTTGGAAATTCTTAAATTAAAAATTATATTTTAACTAATCAACCTGATTGCAATTTTATGAAGCGGGGGTTCATATCCATCTTCATCCCAATTTGGGGAAAGTCAGCTGCATTCACAGGTGCAACAAGTTCCCAATGCTTCAGACCTTGATCAAGGGCAGAGTGACCCAAGGGTGCAAAATTACAATGATCTAGCCAACATAGATTTTCTCTCTTCAAGATATCATCATTTTAGTGGGCAATTGCATGAATACATTTATACTTTATCAGCAGACCCTGCCTCATGAGAAGCCCTCTCATCTTGAGGAGCAATTTACTTGTCAGCAAGCCATTCCTAACGAACAAGTTCCACATTTGTATTAATAGTCAATTAATAGGCCTCTCATCTTGAGGAGCAATTTACTTGTCAGCAAGCCATTCCTAAAGAACAAGTTCCACATTTGTATTAATAGTCAATTCATCACCACTCACCAGGCATTGCCCGTGTACTAATTTATGATCCTATGCTACAAACACATACCATGAAATCGAGCCATCCTATATGTGAAGGAATTCTTTTTTCTCAAGGTCATTGCTCAGGTAGTTCATTAAGGATAATGCCTCTATATTTTGCATCAAACCCATCACCAATAAGATTTATGCCATTCCAAGATCAACAAGATACCAATGATGCAAAAATTCAAACTATTCATCAAGGAAATATAGATCCACCCATATTTTTTGGGTTGCAGGGGATAAAGTTAAACAAGGGATGCAAAGATTTTATAGGAATACCCTTTTCTTAATTCTGTAAGGTTGTTCAAAAGACAACATTAGACCAGGATGATAAAATTTACCCTACTATGAAGACATTATTAAACCAATCTGAAGGTAATGATGTTGAGAAAATTACTGAGTTTTGAGAGAGATACAATTCCAACTCGGCTAGAAGCTTTGGTGGCATAGAATGTTTAGTGAACATGAATACCTTTTTGCCTCCTAGTTTGGGTGATTCTTATCAAGCTTACCAAAAAAATTAAGAGCTTGAAGTTTTTGTGGAAACACCATGTCATCACAAGCTTCCTATTATAGCAGGGGAGATGGGAGACACAGGCATTCTTATTGATACCATGCAAGCATTATAACTATCTGGTAGAAAGAACCAAATGTCAACGCTTACATCTGGGCCTAATGCACTTGAAGGTTGATCAACTAATCTTCTAGAAGAGTATACCACTCTTAATCACGATGGGGATGTTCATCTTAAGTTTCCTACTGTAGAGAAAAGGGTCATGGGTGAGAAACTGGAAAACAATGCTTCAAATTCTTACTTGTCTACCACTGGATTTGAACAGTGCATTCCTTTGAGTACATCTACAACAAGGTGGGGTGAGACAGGATTGGATAGATCTTGTAATAAAGTTGAGGCATCTATTTATTCCTTTGGAAAAACAGGGAGTTCAGTTGATGATTTTTCTAATGATCCATTGCCCTTGATGGTTAGCAATGATATGGGCATATCTCAATACCACACAACAGAGTATTTTGGCAAGAGCCCGATTGATCATGACATCATGCCCCCATCTTATCCAATTTCTAGATTTTGCCAAGTTCCATCTTTATTGATGGGTTTGCATGATTTGTCTTAGGAATACAAGTGTAATAGGATAGTCCATGAATACTGATATAGACCATGTTATCATGTGGTATCGTAGAAGATGTAGCCTTTGTGTTGGTTGTGGAGCCAGATCTTCCAGTCTCATAGATGATATTGTATCAGTCGTGTTTGTACCCCAGTTCTATATGATATGTAGGTGGACAGCACACTCACCCCAGTGGGGGGGGTGTGGGGGGGCATCGCCCCCCCACGGGGTTCCAGGGGGGTTACAATGATAGAAAATTTTTGGGGCTGTTTTCGCCAGCTGTTTTGCGGGCCCATGGTTTTGGGTATCCCGTGGTATTTTCCCATTGTATTTCCCTTATAAAAGAAAGACATTGTAATACAGCTAGGGTTGTTGATGTATTAGGTTTTATGCATTGTAAAGATCTTTGAGATCAGGAGAGAGACTGTGAAACAGAGAAGAGGAAGTGCAGCGGTTGTGCTGCAGGTTGTATCCCTTCGACTTGCTGGACGGTAATAATAATAAGGACTGGAAAATTCAGTGTGGACGTAGCCCAAGTTGGGTGAACCACGATATATCTGTGTCTCTCTTGTAATGTGTATGTGTGATTATATTTGCATTTCTGTTTATTGTTATTGCTCTGCGATCCTGTTTTTCTAACACTTTGAATATGGCAATCAAGCTCGAAGTTAGTTGCTAGACTATGATAATGTTCCCTTTTCCACTACCTCTTTTTCCAGGCTCATGGGAATTTGTTCAGATAGTACCCAAAGGAATTAAGTGGGATAAAATTCCGTGGATACATCAACCTAAGCCAATAAATTATCATTTCCATACAAGTGGGGATGTAAGATCCTCGAAGTTGTATCCTAGTGAGAAGGTGATTTGAAATCCCAAATAATAATAAAAGTTGTCAACTTTGGGGAAATCATTAGGGTATTTGTGGGGTAATTCTTTATTCAATGCCACATCCCTAGAAATCCATCTATTATTCTGAGCTGCATGAGAAATTGTGCTTCTACCAGATAAACTAGTAGATGAAGAAAATAGGGAGCTTGAATGATTCTTGAAATCATACTCTCCTTCATTATTAATCACATTCTCAGAGAAAGCAACTGCATTGTTGTCTTCAGCCATGGGTTCCAATATTGCCTTGCATTCCTCCAGTGATTTTTCACCGCAGATGCATTCCTGAGCTTTAACTGACTTGAAGGATTCATGACATTGAATTTGGACCTTCTAATTACTGAAAGATTATCCATTTCGGTAACTTCTTTTGGTCGAGCTGCAACAAATTCAGACTCACCGTGTTGAATTCTTCTTTTGCAAAACTCTCCTTTACTATCTTTGGTAGAGAGTTATGTTACAACACATGGGAATTTATAATAAAAATAAGTACAATAAATATTCCATACAATTATGCAAGAATATAATTTCACTGAAAACAAAGCTAGGATCAGTAATTTGTTTAGTCTGACCAACATAAAACCTTGCTTGTCCACATGCATGTCTTTGTATATAATTTTTTTGCATAAAATATCAAGAAGGCAATACAATACAGGAAATAACTTTACTTTACTGGATTAAGCCTTTATTTAAACTTCTAGATGGAGGTATCTATTGATTTTAGGCTATTACCAAGAATGGCAGCATCGACCAATGAAGTGGTATAGCATCCAACAGTATTTACGAGATAGATGATGAAATAATCACTAATAAATTATTGAAAACACCACATCTGGAAGTCTATTCACAACAACACAAGATGTTTGGTGGTAAAATAAATGCATACATATGCACAAGATTTGAAATTTTATTCACACATTCACCACCCCCATCTTGATGATTGACACAATGTGATGTCGAACCAGGTGGTGGTTCAAGAAGAAAATCCATGTTGCAATTTGCAAATGTCCAAAGAAAATAAAAAGAAATACAGGAGAAAGAATAGTCTTTACCTTTCTCTACAGATTTATATCCATCAAGTTTTTTTCCAGATTATTAATTCTCTAAGTTCTTTTATAGATACAATAAACTGATAGACAACTATCATATTCAGAATATAAATCAGCTCCAAAATGTTGTCCTTTGCAATAGGTTCAACAGAATAATTCTATTATTTAATAAATTTATTTGTTTTTTTCTTCCCAAACTTGTCTTAATAAATTTATTTGTTTTTTTCTTCCCAAACTTGTCTTCTTAATAAATTGTTGGATGTTGTGATTTTCTATCAAAATTTGAAAACTTGTTATGTTCAATATGTACAGTACTACATAGTGAGGAAGCACTCATATAAAACAACCTTACCATATTCAAAACTACACAGCCTCGATTACAAGGACAAAAAGGACATTCGACAATGTTTAATAAGTTCAAAAATGATGAGAAAATAGGAAAATGATAACATCACCTAAACCAATGCTCTGGTTAGTAGTAGTTGCAACTCCGATAGAGGTGACATCTTCTCTTGAAGGGCCTATAGAAAATGCTCCATAATTTTCATCAATACATTTATGATTGGAAGGCAAGAGATTCCTTGCTGCTTCCTCAGAAAGCTGTATTATCACCATACATGGGAAGCCCAGAACTACACAAGCAACACATGCCAGTGTGCCCGAATCAAGATGCATGGAATCGTCAGATGGGGAGTCACTATCCAAAGACTGGCCTCCCATAGAATTTTCCTAGACACAAACAAACATCTGTAAACCTATCATTACTACAGCTAGGCCGTTTTCCATGTTGGCAATGGTAGCCTAAAAAGTTGCCAACTTTAATTGACTCGGATACCAAATTCTCATTCATCTCCAAGATATTTGGTGCACATGAAACTTCTTTTCTACCCACCATTATACTGCCATTTGTTGAAGAGTTAGATGGAAATGTTTCCAAGCAGCTTGCTCCGAATGAAGAACCACATTTTGCATTAGTTATAGTAGAAAAACATGAAGGTGAATATGGGTCCAATTACTTGAAATATGAGCAGAATCCCAGAGAACTGCATAGCAAGTAGATTACTTTTCAAGGAGATCACAAAGCAGACGAATATTATCAATCATATCATTTACAAAAAATTTCTTGACAACCATTTCCCCTTCACATCTCTTCCTGTCTTTTAACCTGGAACTCTAAGGCTCACTTGGTAAGCTTGCAGGTATCATGAAAACAAAAGTCACATAGCACTTGGTAAGCAATACAGTTATAGATAAAATAATTGTTTTAAAACCCTAATATGATAAAATAACAAAACATATGCAATCAACAGAGATGCCAATAGATTGGAGGATCAAACATGATCATAGACCCAGCACCATCACAGTACTACACTAACATAAGGTATCCCTTGCTTATTGTTGATGTGCATGGTTCAGAAAAATGGCAACCAAAGAATTCTTGTGTATACAAGCAAAGTAATTACCATTAAAATGACAATTATGTTCAAGTTTGTTGTTCTCAATTGGTGGGGATTTCTGAATAAAAAACCATTAATTGTATAGAAAGCGACATGAATAGAAGTGAAAAAACAAGCAAAAATCATTTGGGAAAAAAATAGAAAGCAATGCTGAATGGACACATCTCAACGTATCTCTCACCAAAGACTACAAAATACTGGTAAACGATACCATAGCTGACGGCCATGTCGGACAGTTGCTCAAGCAATTCTTCTAGCTGAAGGAGTTGGGATCTCTTTTATAGGAATTGGATCCCATAATCCACATACCATATGCAATTCCCCTTTTTTGGATTTCCTCCAAGTTTCATCCATGATATGAGATAATTCATGTCAGTCTCAAAAAGGTTCATATGTTCAAAAAACTGTAAATACACAAAATAACTAAGAATTTTTATGCATAATTAATCACAAATTTATAGAATTAAAGCAACAATATCCATGATCCAACTAGAAATTGGTATTTACAATAGAAAAATCATTGTATTTGTTAGTGTAAACTCATCAATGTCAAGATCAAAATGAAATCCAATAATGCATAGAACCTAAAAAACTTAATAATATATCTCTGCATAAAACCTAAGAAACTTAATAATATATCTCTTATATAAGACTACATAGTTTGTCCAACTTTTACCCAATGCAACCTTTCTTTTTTACTCTAGGAGTTCCATTTCGGAGTTTGCTCTATTTTTCCTTTTTGTAAACCTCCTTTTTCCTTTCACCAACACTAGCAACAATATATTCAACAGTTCCGGAAGCAATGGACTAGTTTATTTGATCGAACCGAAAGTATGAGTTTGGAAAGGTGCGTTTAGCTCTTTCCCTACGTAAGAAGATAAGGTTCAAAGCGATTTCCTGAGGTAGGAGGGAAGGGAGAACAGGAAAGTCTTCGATGAGTGCAGTCCCCACTGACTTTTTAGCGGATCTTCTCTAACTGTGCGCTAGAGTTTGAGACCAAACAAGTTATTCCACGAACCATTCTATCCTACCAGCGCGGGAAAGCCAGTCATTTATAGGGTGAGCTATGATTTACATCAATCATCATTTAAATAGTAAAGAGTCGAGAATAACATTACAAAAGACAATAAAAAAGAGAAATGGAACAAGGCATAGGTTACCAGTCATGCTCAATGAGCCTTTGCTTGGTCCTCTCTATTTGTGTTGCTAGGTCATATCACAGGCTCGAACCCACCAACGCATAAAAAAACATGAATTGAATTGAGCATAAATAGATACATTGGCATGATGGTGGAGAGGCATGGCTTCTATGAGACAGATACAAACCAAAATATTTAGTCAAACCTAAACCAAGACATTCATCTTTTATAATAAAATTTCCATGTCAAATCTATGATTGAAGTCATACACAATAATTTCAGAGATAAATAGGAACTATGCTGCATTGCAGCATTTATCATGTCATATTTTAGACAAATGCACACTCGCCAAACTTACTTGTCATGAAAGCACAAACAAATCCTGCACTCCTCACCAATTAATCAAGTCTATGGTGTTTTTCCACAAAAAATGAGCATCTAACGAAAGAAAACTGACCACCTTCATTGCCTACCCATCTCTTCCCGCTAAGGCTCTTCGACACTGACCACTTTGCTTCGACGCATAAGATATTTTTATTGGAGTAATTAATTTCGATGGTAACATTGAGAGGCTGTGTAAGTGACAACACTTACTAAAGAAGTCAATGCCACATGACCTTTTTATTCGCACACCACTGCAATAATCTCGATGTGATTGCTAGAAACACTGCACCAGAGTTTTACTATGAAAAGGTGAATGCAATAACCCAATGGAAGTTATCACCAAATACACACATACTCCGGAATTGTTTTGAAAGAAAAGGACGTTGAAGAGCTCACCAATACCCTGGGGAAAATAAATACGCATTCCAAAGCTTCTCTTCGGCAATTTCAAGAAACCATTTTCACCAGCCAACGGATGCCTTTGAATTTTCAACACAATAGGCATTCAAGAACAATTGTTGGAATTCAATCGAGACGCAAGTCAAGAAGTGCCGAAGATGAAGAAGTTATTCTCCTTGTTATAGATCCTGCTCAGTGCACAGAAGAACTGGCCAGGGCACTAAGAGGAAATTCTGGATGGAAAAAGCTTGTTCCAGAGGTGTATACACTAAGAAAACCATGGTATCGATTGTGTTATGTTTATCTTGGTATTTCTCATGACATGGAGGTCATGCCAACTTTCAATTTGCAGTCACCCAGTAGTGGCTTCCTCCATATCCATCGATCAGGGTCAGGTTACAGCTTTCAAGATGTTTGTTATTTGTTGATTGCCCTATATTATCATGGCTACTATGCTCAATGGTGTGGCTAGCATGGATAGGGCGTTTCTTTTGATCATTGCCAATGAGATTTTTGCTCAACGTCAAACTTCTGAGCATCTCGCTGCTGTGAAATTATGCCTCTTAAACATATAATTATTTTACAAAACTAAATCTTCCCGCTGGGCATTGAAAGCGCAGACACTGAATAAATGATAGACGCCCTGGCACGGATTTTCTCAAAAAGAGCGTACATTTAGCATTTCAGGTTGGCAAGCTTCAACAAGTCTCATTCTAAGTGCACAGGTCGACTGGCAAGAATTTCTTCTGATTGAAACACATGTTTTCAAGAGTTCCAACCGGAAGAAATTATTGTGTATGACTTCAATCATAGATTTGACATGGAAATTTAATTATAAAAGATGAATGTCCTGGTTTAGGTTTGACAGTATTGTTTCCCTTCAAACTATCAATCAAGCTAGTTATACAGTTAAAACCTTGCAGATGTGAGCCTTGTTTTTCAGCTATTAGCAAGAAGACAAAACGTTCCAGGACACTTTAATGGAATATAAAAATAGCCTGCAAAGAGCATTCAAACACAGAACAAAATAGTGCATACACCTCTGTTACATTTTTGAGATTTAGGTCATTAACAACCGTGGCTCCTAGTAAACATAGGCCTGGTACAATGACGAGCGTGGCTCCTAGTAAACATAGGCCTGAGCTCAGTTTCCACCAGCCTCCATAGAATACCAAACACGGACTGCAGACTTTACAATCATACAGAGAAAATGGCCCTCAATACTTACCCGCGACTTTGAAGTGATGAAGTATTCTCTAGGGGAGAAACCCACTACCCTAGAGGAGAAACCCTAATAATAGGAAATTATAAAGATCTGTAAGTTTCATCATTGGACCTGTTCGGCTAAGGTTCATATGTCCCTCAACCCATCAAGTAGACTATCCCTGGTCTATTCCAAATGGGTTTATCAACGAAAATCAATGAAATGGAAGTAGCTGCAGGAATATGCTATTGCAAGTACGAAAACGATAGCCTAATATAACATAAAAAAGAACTTAAGGACAAAATATCAATGTTGCAGAATGAGGTGATATATCTGCCTATTGAGATCATTAAACCATGAATTCAAATATTAAAGAAAGCCCATAAATATAATGGAATCAAAGTGATAAGGGTAGGAATTGTTACCTGAAGCATGATTGTGCTGCACTAGTTGAGCTAGGATGGTGATTAGATGATCTGAAGCAAAATCAAGAAGCTCATCACATAGAGATCCTTGCAACCATATGGAGAACTTTGCTTCTTGTTCGTGGAGATCACATGGAGATCCTTGCAACCATATGGAGAAATTTGCTTTGTCAATTCGTGGATATCAGATCTATTGGAGGCTCTATATTCTTTTATTTTCCCTCTTAATCTATTTTCTAATTTACGGCTCATTCTCTTTTCACTTTTTTTGAGTTTCCCTCTATTTGTGACATTTGTTTTGTTTATACTCTTCTTTTTCTTAATTTGTTAATACTAGTTACATATATTAATTATATAAATAATATATATATAATAACTATACAATATATTAATATTATATATGGGTGAAAAGTTCTAATTTACCTGCTCATTCACTTTTCATTTTTTTGAGTTTCCCTCTATTGTTACATTTGTTTTGTTTATATCTTTTTTATCTTAATTTCCTTAATACTAATTACATATATTAATTATATAAATAATATATATAATAATTATACAATATATTAATATTATATATGGGTGAAAAGATACAGGGAAATTTTTTTTTGATAATGTTGTGTAGGAAAAATACCTTATAGTGAGGAGAAGACATTACCAACTTGGGTGGGGTGATAGGTAAATACATTCATTGCATTGCATTTAGTTACTACAAATGGAAAGAGATCAAGATATAAAAAAATGCACCTTTTATCGACGGCTGGTCCTAGCTTTCACTTGATCTTCCACTTTGATGAACCTGCAACACAAAGTTAACCTTCCTCAGCGTATCTTGACTATAATAAATATGATGAAATTAGAAAGTAATTTAACATCAAATATAATCAAATATTAAGCCAAATGAACATACAATCCAATAGACATTCGATTTGGGACAGGAAGGGTATTTCCACCTTTTTATTGTCAAAGAAACATGAATCAGTACAAATATACCTAATCGGTCAAGATGCTTCTGCAACTGAGTCCTGGGCTCCTGCTCTTAACAATGACTTGGGAATTCCTCCAGTGTAACAGCGGTTAAAGCATTCTTTCCAGGTCCCTCTCTCATGGATCCTCCTTGTATTTATAGGACAAGGTAGGCAGTTGGAATCGATAGGTGGTTGAATTGGGAGGTTGGGGAAGTTGCAGAACTAAATTCAACTAATCCCAATTCGTAATCTTAATATATTTTTGATTTTATTTAAATATGTGCGTGGATTTCATACAACAATAGTAGCACACAGTGAGCAATGTTTGTGCTCTGTAACAAGCGTTTGCAATATTTTTAAAAGTGCGTGTTGGTTCTCCTTGAGCAAAGTAGCGCACATGTCAAGGAAGAGCGTTGGTTTACTGTATAAAGAGTAGCGCAAATGTTGTGAAATTAGTGTAAACAATAAGATTCTCAGTTGTAGAGTGTAGTTCCAACCATAAATAATCTAGGTCAACCTAGCTCTTCAATCCATGGTGTCCTTTTGTGTGATCAACAGAGCAATGTGATCACGGACGGAGAAGTGCATATTTGACCTATAACATATGCCCCCTAATGTGTGAGGTCAAAGGGAAATGATGGCTGAAATACATTATAATTCCAATTCAGAGGAGGAGCAAGAAACCGCAGAAGCAAGTCACAAAAGTACCTGAAACAATGATCAAGGTCAGCGAGAATTACAATCTTGACATCATATAGATGTGTAGCAGGATACAACATGATCTCCAATACATAACTAGGAGATGTATATATAGCATGGCCACTCAAATACAAGCGTGGATCCATGTCAAAATGAGAGATCATAGCCATAACAACAAACTGGATCTATGTCTCATGAAGAGACAAAATGAATGAGGCTTAGTCTTGCGCAGCTTGGGTGATAACATAAATAGAGTGATGCTATCATGGTCCCAAGGTCTTCATTCAAAACAACCCAAGGTACAAACCCTAACCATGTGAATAAATGAGCTGAAGTCGAACATGGGAGGTATTGTTTAAGTATTGGTCATTGATGTATACCATTAACAAATGCGAGGGCTTCCATCGATAATGATAATGGGGCCCAAGGTACCTAGTACGATCCAGCAAGTGCGAATAAGTGGAATTGGAGTCGAACACTTGAGGAACCTGTCGAATAAGAGACATTGATGTATTTCCATTATTCAACAACGAGGGAAACTGCCACTGATGACTGCAATCCCCAAGGTATTAACCGAAACTCTAAACTTCATTCCCAGAGCAAAATGAGTTGAAGTCGATGGGAAGAAGTCTGCTAAAAGGGAGGCCTTAATGCATCCTCCATCATCCAACATGAGGAACACTCATAGGTATGAGCTGACGTGGAGTAGGACAAGTAACAAGATGAAACAAATTGACACCATGATGGCCGACACATGAAGTCAAGGTAAAATTGCAGAATGGTTGACACAGGTTGTATCCTTGAATAGTGAGCATGACACAAAGTGAATTAGGCAATTTTCAACATGAGGGGAAGATGATATAAGTCTACCATGTAGGAGACATAACAGACCCTCCATATGATTGGAATAATAACCAATCGGGGGAGTAAACAACTCGGAGATCAGGTTCACCCTAAGGTAAAAAACTAACAACCCAACTGAATGAAAGACTCAAATAGGTGTTGCGTTCAAGGACATGACTACCTGAAATTCCTTTGAAACTGAAAAAGATGTGATAGAACCTTCTTATCCCTTATTCTTTTTGGTAAAATAATGTCCTTCTTGTTGTTTTAATGAGTCCAAGAAAGAAAACTCAATAGATCCAACCATGTAAAAAGTTTAACAAGCCCATGGGAGGAAGACTCATGACCTTCTTCATTGTTTGCAGAGTTCGAAGAAGATATAAAAGAATACTCTATAATACTGATCTCTAGATTTTAATATCGAGCCAAGATATGTTCTTGCTCGTCGGTGTTTTCAATTTTAAGGAGTCTGAAAAACTTAAACAATAACTCCATACACCTACCCATGGATTTTAGTATCGAGCCCGAGCAGGTGAATGCTTGCTTGGTGTTTTCATGTTTCGAGAGCCTGAAAACCCTAAAGAATGCTCCAAAAGTCATTTTTCATATAGTTATTTTCCTCCCCCGAAAAAGTATAAAACGATGAGAGAAGAACTCTTTTAGCCACACATGACTAGAGTATTCCTTTTTCGTAAGTAATCCGCAAAAGTCCAGGAAATGGTTAAACTTATCCTTAAGCGGATGGACCTTCAATTCCTTTAACGAGCTTGAAGAGAACAAGTTTGCTTAGCCATCTTGTTTAGTTTTTCAAATAGTCAAAACAAGAGCTTAAAACGACTTAAAAGACAACTTCTAGATCGTATGTTCATGACCTGCCAAAGAATAGGATCTCAATAATCGAAGTAGTAACTATCAACAAATTTTCTCCATGACATAATAATTAAACAATATGGTGCTTATATTGGTCTATAAAAAAGAAACTAAGTCATAACCGGTTTAATACTTTGAAATTCTAGTGAAAATTTGAAATACCTAGGTTAAATTTAACTCACCAAAGTTTGTAGGTATTAGTGATAAAATAGAACATTTTAAGGACAATTTGAAACTATATACTTTTGCAAAAAGTGGGTAAAAATCAAAGTTCTTTTTATATAAATAATTTCAAATTGAAAAAATCAAATATCACCATTGGAGTTTTTAGGGCAAAATTGGAGCAAAACCTTGATCTTCCTCCATTCACTGCGAACAAACCGGGCCACCAATCAACCTTCTGCTTCCACCAAGTAAGTTTATTCCTCCCATACTTGTAATTTGGTGCATTTTTTTGTCAATTTTCATGCTCAAAATAACTTTATAGCAATGCTCATCATGTGTTTCTGCGTGTGCTCTACTGTATGTGAGCAAAAGTAGCGGATACTAGCCAAGTGCATTGATTTTGTTAAGGAAGAGCAACGCTCAAAACGTGCCTGTCTAGTACAAACAGTAGTGCACACTACTAAAAGTGGGGTAAAAAATGGAAAAAATACTAAAAATTTGATTGTTGCTTGGCAGGATGTTTCTTGTATGGCATGAAAGGGAGCATGAGGACATGGATCGAATATCATTACAAGATCCAATGACCCTCCATGCACTTCGAAGATGTGGACTATTGAAATTTTATAGAACGGTCAACATGCGGGCACAAATCCGCTTGCTTGAGAGGATTGTCCAATACTGGGATGCCGAGGCATTGGTGTTTGATATCCAAGGAGAAATACTAGAGCTCACCATAGATGACATATACTTTATCACGGGTCTCTCTCATAGGGGAGACTTTGTGAACTTGAAAGGATCCTCATGCAATGTGGGTGCCTTGTCCGTGCAAGAGTATGTGAATGCCTACTGCCTACCGACAACTGAGAAATTCGGTAGTCAGATTCTAATCTCGACTATTGCAAGCTTCCCCCTCAAATTCATCGTAAGTATTCTTAACCAGATGGGAGGGAGTGCTACACAACATCTTTCTTCTAGACATTATATGCACATAGGTACTGAATGCTTGCATGACAGAGTATATGACTGGTGTTCAAGTCTTTTGGCGGCCATGAAGCTTCAACTCTCGGGGTGTAAGACCGAGAGAATGAAGAATTTCGGGTACAGAAGCATACTTTGCACCTTATTTTTTGAGAGGGTTCCTGCTATCAGTTTGGGCATGCCTTTGCCCCCAGTCAACCCTCATGAGCCAATGTTGTCTCGTTGGGGTGAGATCTTCCTCAGCCAGGGTGGTGGCGAGAGCAACTTCTGTTACCATGAGGATGATTTCTGGGGTTAATGGGAGCAGCAAGTGCCATCTCTTAAGCAGTTTACATATGCGGGTGTAGACTTCCACCACGACCCTGAGCTGATCCTTCCTCCAAGAGCTACCTGGGGAGATATAGGTATGTTTATGCTTTTGAGAAATTATTTAATTTTTATGTTTTAAATATATGATTTTTATGATGAGTTTGAAGGACTGAAACAAAGTGTTATGTGCAGATGTTGGACCAGTACGTCTCGAGGGACACCCTCGCACTTTTGTGAGGCCAATGGAAGTGGGTGCAGCTGATGCCATGCTGGGAACCATTGAGGGGAAGATGAGTCGACTGACTCATGACATTTCAACTTACAGGATCGAGCGGATGCCGCTTGATATGTAGGAGAATGTGGTTGGTGTGCCCCGGCCTGGATTAGGCTACTGCGGAAAGTGGATAGGCTGGTCATATGCTATCAAGAGGCAGCAGAGGCAGATGGGGCCCCTCCTTCTCCATAGGAGAAGGACATTCTATGTATATTTTTTGAGGCCATTGAGCCCAATTTTGTATCTTATGACATGAATATGTGACAAACTTATGACTCAAACTCATATTATTTTTTGATACGGATTATATATATACAATATCGGTTATTTACATGTGTGCTATTGTGTTTTATGCATGAATTAATTATGTATGTGAATGATGCAAATGCCAATCTAAAACGTAGTTTGCAAATGAATCGGCTAATGCATTCAAGTTTCTTGGAATATGTTGATATGTGATATAATCAAACTATCTTTCAAGTAGCTTAATTCGCATAAACTGACGTAGCAAAGTAGGATCTCTAACATGATAAACATTCAGTAACTTAAAAACAACTAACTGTGAGTCGAGCCGTACCTCCAAATGTGAAATGCCATGGAACCGATCATCTTGGAGTAGCTCTATGACTACACTGTATTTAGCCACATTGTTCATTGTGGGACCTAAACAATCCCCTCCCGAAGACACCAGCTGGACGGTTGGTGAGTAAACAACCCAAGCACCTGTGGCCAACTGCCGAGTGTGGCGGCTAGCGCCATCAGAAAACCCTATAAAGTGTTCAGTCGACATTTGAAACACAAAGCAATAGATGCATAAGACGTAACTACAACCGTAAACAAAGCTAACTCTACAAAATGTACAGCTAAAAATACATGAAAAAGCACAAGTGCCTAAGTGTAGCACTTCTTCAGGTAGGGTCGATGCTTGGAACCTCCTCATGAGACCGGGAAAAGATGTTGTGAAAATCGTTAAAAAGATTGGTATACAAAACGATCTCGTCAAGAAAACAATTTGCTTCAATAAAAATATTTTCCACGACCCTTGGTTTGGTGGAAATGTTGATCGCGATGGTTCTCGATGTATTCGCCATATTCCCTTCGACATGAGCAACTTGTGAAGTAGAGGGAAAATCAACACTCTCATCGGGTCTCATAGAAAAGTTGCCTCTCTCTATCAAGTTTAGAACATAAAGTAAATAGGACCTGGGGTGCAAATGTTCCCAAGGATGATTCAGGTCCATCATAGCTTCCAAAATGGCTTCGTCAGAAGGAAAAACCATGTCTAGACAATCAAGAGAGTGGGTAGGGTTTAGTGACCGTGCGGATGCATAGTCCATATCTGACTTAGGAGAGACCGACGGAGTCATGATATGTTCTGTTGTAGTTTGTTGTGAGTCCAAATAGGTTACCTCTGCAACAGATAAAGGCACAATTGGTTTTGATTCAATAGGGAGAATCCACGGATCTGTCGTTAAACCAACCATGGAAGTCTCGAAAGATGAACATTCTTCAGAACCAACAAACAGGGTGGGAGCAGGCAGGTCAAAAGTTCCTATTAATGACCCATAGAGACCTGCTCCTAAACTCTCAGTACTTGGGCAGGGTTGATCAATCCACGGAATAGATATATGAATCCGATGAAGTCTGGTTGTTCTTCCGGGTAAACGAAAGTTGATCAACTGTAACAATCTTTCCTTCGTGAGGGAACATTATGATCTGGAAGATAGCTGATGGCACTGCCTACATGGCATATGTCCAGATCCTACCCAACAGTAAGTTGTAGTCGAGCGGAGCATCCAAAACTTCAACCTCTACTGATACTAGTTTTCCCGCAAGTTCAACATCAAATGATGGTAAGAATCCATGTGGACAGAAATATCTTCCATCAAAGGAAGTAAGTATCGTGTTCGAGGGAGCTAAGTTAGGTTTTCCCAAAGCTTTCTAGCAAGAAATGGACATTATGCACATGGATGTGCCCTCATTTACAATAGCTCGTCCGATGGTTTTGGGACCATTGTTGACCTCTATCTGGAGAGTGATGTGGTACGACAACCAGAACTTGACATCTTTCATATCAAAACGAGCAAGCATGTTGGATGAGTCTACACTCCCGATCACTGTGAGGAGTGCACTACGTTGCAATGGGAAACTTTGCAATACCTCCAAAGTAGACATGGCACAAGGATTTTTGGCTAAGTCCTCCACAACATTGTAGTTGGGGGCATCCCACGCGTTGGGGTTGTGCATAGCCCGTTTATAGACACCTTTCGGTATCTTCAGCAGCGAATCCACTGGTATGTGGAGCGAAGTGGAAGACTCAAGAACCTCTTTATCTTTATGTTGCGGATCCGGGGTATAATTTCGAGGTCGAGTTTGCAACAGAGCATCTGAATTAACCATATTAATGAATGACTGATCAGTTGAGGTGGCACGAGTGGTGCCCCCAGCACTAGAGCTTCCAGAAGTTGAACTCTATCCGTGAGGGAAAGGGTATTTTAAGACAGTTGGTTTCTTTTCATGGATCAGCTTATGGGCTTCTTCCATTAGAGGGCATTGATGGGTAAGGTGGTCCTCTCAGCACAACTTGCAAGAGAACTTAACCTTCCTTTTTTCCTTTTTAACCTCCTCGACATTTTGTGTGTTTTTGGGCTTTTGTTGGTTTCCCTCCCCTTTCTTGCCCTTTCTTTTGTTTTTGGGCTGTCGAGGGCCCTTTTGGTTTGTCTGTACCTGCTGTATAGATTCTGTTGTTGAAGGGGAGGATGCAATCGAAGTTGCTTCTGCAACAGACTATTTGATTGACAAGGCGTGAACCTACTTTGTTAAGGCATCAAATGCTGCAGAGTCGACTGAACCTACAATGCCACCGGCATGTGGTCTAGGTTTAGGTTTACCTAAGTCTATATTAGATCTCGGCGCATCAGGAATAATTTCGTATAAAATCCCAGACTGGGCATAGACCAAGTCAAGCTACTGGGTTCTCAAAATGGCTTCCTCTTTGGAGGACACCCCTGAAGTTGCAACTTCCTTAGAGATATAAGGAAGGAGTGATTTGAGATATCACTCTAATAAAAATGTTGGGGGAATTTCGGCTTTAATGAGCCTATTTCTCCTTCGCCACTCCTGAATGTGATCAGATAGATGAGTGGCTTTGTTCTGTCGAAAGGTCGATAGAAGGTCTGTGTCGGCATCATACCGGACAGGAAGTTGAAAGTGGTTAAGAAAAACAATAGCTGGATCTGGAAAGGTGCCATAGGTAGCTGCAGGAAGTTCAATGTACCATTTAGCTGCAACACTTTTCAAGGTTCCTTGAAAAATCCTCAACCTTATGGAATCATCATTCAACGAATTCGAGGAGCACCAGAGGTGAAATGTCGTAACATGGTCACCAGGGTCCTCACCAGTCTTACCTTCAAACTTTGATATGTCTAAGGGAAACTTAGTGGGAACAGGTGGCCATGCAGGATCGTGATGCACGGGGTCATTTGTAAGCTTTGAAAGATCTGGCAAGTTTAGAGTTGCCAGAAAAGGTAAACGGGGCTGAGCCGATGGAATTTGATAGACAGGAACTTGGTATTGGATACCACCCATTGCCTGGTTCGTGTACTATTGGTTGGGGTTGCCCCCAGCCATCGGTTGTGAAGTGAATGCATTGAAATTGTTCCATCCGAAAGAAGGTGGATTACTTCCTAGGGCAGTAGTCCATTGCGGCTGTGTGTTAACCCCACCGCATTGAGGATTAATAATAGAGTACTAGCATTAAAACTAAAGGACGGAGTTGAAACAGAAGTAGTCTACGATGAACTCGGTGTGGCAGTGTTTGTGAAAGAAGGATTAACAATCCTTGCAGCCATAGAAGTTGTGGGATTCTGAGAAACTCCCTGCTCATCTCTTGGGTTGGTCATGGTGTAACCAGGTGTAACAAATAAGCACTAAACTCATGTTGTTGGAATCCTACAAGTACCAGTAATGGATCGTGGGGTCCAGTGATAGGAGGGTTGAAAAGAGTACTAAACTCTCTAGTAGTTAGATCCTCAACCTTGACAGTATCAAACACTTGTCGATCCGGTGTTCTGGGCTTCGATTCTCCAAGAACCTTTGTTTCACCCATAAGTTCAAAAGAACCACGGGAATCCGTCCTCCAGCGTCGCGGTGGCGATGGAGGCTCCACAATTAGTGGCAGAAGGTTTTGCAACCTCTGAGACCTATGGAGAGATTGGTCCTCCACAGCTATTAAAAAGAAAACTAAGTAAAAAACGTAGTGGCCACTGAGACTAAGGAGCAAACAACATACCACTAAAAAATTCCTAAGTAATCAAACCAGGAAAACAAGGCAAATACTCTCAAAAGAAATTCTAGGATGATGAGGGCCCAGAATAGACTAGTAGAGTATCGATGGTCAGTTATGTGGCGTCCAATGGAGGTCCACTGGGTGCAAGCGTTTGAATCACAAAATCGCCCTCCCGGGATTACTGCCAAAGGGTTACCTTCCACGTCTATCCGAGGTGAAGTGGGAATATCCGCCCACTCTACTTGTGTAGAGCCCTAAAGGTTATGATACTAAGGCTACCACCAATACGAAATAACCTGGGGGGACAGTCGTCAGCCTAGTCGAAACACATGGGAAGGGTAGCAAAGCCCGAAATCCAAAAGAACTTTAAAAAGCACTAATGGACCCCATGTACGCGAGTCAACTCTAGTTTATGGTAGATGGGAAAGTGAGGGGGTATTCTCAACAATTCCAATGCCCATGGCCTCGTGCTTAAATCTAGTTTGAGTAGATCATCCCAGGACAATTTGATAGAGGTGGATTTACCTAATAGATAGTCGTACTATGATTATTGAGTAATGAAGCCGGTTTTAGATAGTTTAAGGTGATTTAAATCTGAAACCCTAGCCTAAGCTAGTTGATGATGTGTATACCTAAAAAGAAAAATGTTGCTAGATAATTTTATTAAGATTTCTTTTTAAAGGCTACTTGTTACTCAATAAGGATAGTGCGGTGTGTGGAATGGTTTCAACAGAAAGTAAAGTGCGTGAAAAATAATGATTTCAAATTCACAAAACTCTTTTCTTTTCGTTTATATTCTTTCAAAAAATTGAAACTAGGCAATCCTAAATCAAACTTCTTTTTGTATTTTCTTTTAAATTTCAAATCAAAGCAAATTATGCTACTTCAAAACAATGATAAATCACACTACTAAGCTACCGAATCCTCATTTTGTCTTTTATGTTAATTGTACAAAAGAAAAAGAACTTGGAAAGGAGCAAGTAAGACCTAACGTAAAGTGAGAGTAAGACAAACCTCCTAATGGTTTAAACAATCAAATCAAAAGACTCAAAAAAGAATTAACCTACCAAGTTGTTTCAAAAGAAAAAACTTGAGGCTTGGAACTAAGTGTAAAAGAAGTAAGGAAAAGAGATGCTCTTAATGGAAAGGCAAACCTAAAAGGATTCTCCTAAGCACCAAAACCCTAAGAAAACACTCACCAAGCAAAGGAGTAGGTAAGCAAACCAAAAAGTGACCCTACCAACACACGGACTCAAAAGAAAGCCAACTAGAAAGATTTGACTCACTTGGACTGAACTGAAAAGGTAAACATAAAGTATCTAAACCAAGCAACCTTTCAAAAACACCCTAAGAACTTAAACTTGGGGTCAAACCCTAATGGAAAGGATAAGACAAAGTGAAAGCGTGCTATTGTTGCCACAAACAACAAACATTAAGAACACAGGTTTGTATGACTGCAACAAGCAACTAGGGAAAAAGTGTGCAGCTATGTCCAAATGGGAGTAGTGCACAAACTTCAAAAAGGGCTAGAAAGCAGTGAAGACACTTTAAACAAGTACTCAATCAAGCAAAGGAAAACTAAAGGACTTCAGAGAGGAAAACAAGACTCAAAAGAGACATACAAAGTCTCAGGGGTTAGTTAGAGAAGCAAAGAAAAAGGATGGAAATGAAACCAAACCACTGGAAATCAAACCCTAACAGAAGACTGAAAATTACAGGAAAATGCACTATTGTGCAGTGCAAAAACCAGCGCACACTAGAAAATATGTGCTACTGTGTAGTGTACAAAGCAGTGTTCATCAGGAGAAATGCGCTACTGTAAGTAGGGTAAACCAGTGCACAAGTCTCAGAATCACAGAAAAAGGATTTGCTACAGTGAACTGAGATTAATCAAGATAGATAGAACAGGTAACGGTGACCTATAAGACCCCTCAGAGAATCAAAATGACTGAAAATGGACTAGAAGAAACCCTAACTAGGTCTCCTAGAGCAGAAAAACTACGGGTTACTCCCCAAAGGCATCGCCAGTCTGTTGTGCAAGAAAAATACCTTATAGTGAGGAGAAGACACTACCAACTTGGGTGGAGTGACAGGTAAATACATTCATTGCATTGCATTTAGTTACTGCAAATGGAAAGAGATCAAGAAATAGAAAGATGCACTTTTTATTGATGACTGGTCCTAGCTTTCACTTGATCTTTCGCTATGATGAACCTGCAACACAAAGTTAACCTTCCTCAGCGTATCTTGACTATAATAAATATGATGAAATTAGAAAGTAATTTAACATCAAATATAATCAAATATTAATCCAAATGAACATACAATCCAATTGACATTCGATTTGGGACAAGAAGGGTATTTCCACCTTTTTATTGTCAAAGAAACATGAATCAGTACAAATATACCAGATCGGTCAAGGTGCTTCTGCAACCGAGTCTTGGGCTCCTGCTCTTCACAATGACTGGGAATTCCTCCAGCGTAACAGCAGTTAAAGCATTCTTTCTGGGTCCCTCTCTCATGGATCCTCCTTGTGTTTATAGGACAAGGTAGGCAGTTGGAATCGAGAGGTGGTTGAATTGGGAGGTTGGGGAAGTTGCAGAACTAACTTCAACTAATCCCAATTCGTAATATTAATATATTTTTGATTTCATTTAAAGATGTGCGCAGGTTTCATACAACAAGAGTAGCGCACAGTGAGAACTTTTGTGCTTTGCAACAAGCGTTTGCAATGTGTTTAAAGGTGTGCACTGGTTGTCCTTAAGCAAAGTAGCGCACATGTCAAGGAAGAGCATTGGTTTACTGTACAAATAGTAGCGCACATGTTGTGAAATCAGTGTAAACAATAATATTCTCAGCTGTAGAGTGTAGTTCCAACCATAACTCATCTAGGTCAACCTAGCTCTTCAGTCCATGGTGTCCTTTTGTGTGATCGACAGAGCAATGTGATCACGGATGGAAAAGTGCAGATTTGACCTATAACAGATAATTTATTTATTTTATATGTGAAAGGAGAAGGGTTTAGCTGAGATTATGGGGGCATTTTTTTTTATTATTATTATTTAAGGGATGGGAACAAACGGATTTTTACAAAAAGGGAGGAGTTTTGTTTTCTTCAAAATGGAGGATATTGGCTATTTCTTGTAAGGGAGGGACCCAAGGGGACTTTAAATATTTTCGAACTCAGGTGCAAAGAGAACCATGGTGAATGAATGCATATGGAGAATTAATGGAGGTTGTGAAATTGACAATTTTTAGCTAACATGACACAAAATACATGAACTTGTCGAAAACTTTAACAGATTGTCAAGATGGTTAAATGACGATGGTTTTGTTCAAATAAAATATGAACAAAACCAATACAACAAGATGAACGCAGTGACACTAACTTCAGGACATGACAATTCCAAAAGAGAAAGACGACAAATATCTAAGACTTGACTCAACCACATGTAGAAGAACTCATCTATCACTTGATAAACTATGTGCAAGACATGATGTATTATCTAGATATCAGCTCACTACACCCAAGGCCTTAATTAGTAGAGAAACTCCTAAATGAGCATCTCAATGATTATCCTATCATCTAACAAAATAGGTATCAAGATGGCCTCAAAGAAATGATCCCTTAGAAGACATGTTGATCCAGGTGGATATTGGTGGCCACCCACCTTTCCAACTGGCTCAAAACAGTTTTATGGCAATTTTGGTATTGTACTATTTTTAGCAGTTTTTCAGGTCTTGAACTTACGGGGTCATTTTGAGGCCCTAAACAACCTTTTTTGGCAATTTGGGGGGCCAAATGGTTTCCCTCGGCATACATTTGGCCCCAGTCGAAAGTTGTAAATCTCAGATAGACCTTTCCAACGGGCTACCGAGCGCCCCAAACAGAGATCGTATGCAAAAGTTACGACCCCGGGAAGTTGATGTACTAACTTACCCAAACAGGGCCCACATGACTTTTGGCGCTTCATCTCCTAGGGTTAGGTTTTTGGATGTCTACGGTTTTTGACATTCCTGTTTATTGTAAAAGGCCTTGAGAGCCTCATTGTAACCATCTTCTTGCGAAATGAGCGCAGCCGTCACATCTCTTCTCAGAGATAAGCCGCCACCATTCCAGCAAGCTTGTTTTCCGCTGCATTTTACAGTTTTAGCTTATTTCCTCATTGAATAGAAAACCAATTTTACTATATCTCTGTTAGTTTGTGTTAAGCATCTGATAATAATCTGTATTCATTTCATTCTGCTCATAAAATCTGGATCACATGTATTGAAAAATAATCCAAGTTGTATACTATTAATGTTACAATTTACTAAATTTTAACATCGCAAATGGATTCGAAAACCCCTAAATTTTTCAAATTCATTATCAAAATTATAATTTTCCATTTCCAGAATGACACAACTAAAAGTGACCACATAAATGACCAAATGTTATGTGGTCATTTTTAGTTTAGTTCTTATCTCCTCACCAAATTGGTCATTTATCTTGGTCATTTTTAGTTTAGTTCTTATCCCATGACCAAATTGGTCATTTTTAGTCAATTCACTTAAAATTTCTTAATTTTGGTCATTTATCCCTTGAAAAAACTGTGGTGACCAAATGTTTTGGCCACCTGGTCACTTATCTCTCATTTTGTACTAGTTGTTGTTTGATGTTTTTGAGGAGAAAACTTTTGACTAGCAATCAAAAGGGAGAGTAACCTCAAAATTTAGCCTGTAAGACCACACGGAGATTGGTGACAGAACTCGAGGGAGAGTTATGTGTTCAACAGAGGGTTGCTAAAGTTCCAAAAACTCAAGGGAGAGTTTGACGATCAACAAAGTGTTGTTGGAAATATTTTTATGATATAACAATAAAAACACATATTAACACAAGTAGATCTGAACCCAAAATCCGACAAGCAAATCCGACGACCTCTAACGAAATGGACTGTGTCGTCGGATTTTTCTTTGAAAATTACTTTTTTTTGTTTTTTTTTATAAATTTTGAAAGATGCCCATCGGATATCCGACGTCTTTTTGAATATCCGACGAGGCTGGCTGGCTATCCGATGGCTCTGCTAATATCCTACGCCTATTCGGTTATCCGATGCTTTAGATGTCGGATAACCGACTTCATTTTGAACCCGAAGAGGTCGGATAACCGACGAATTTTTTCCCAACTGTCACTAGATTAGTGTCGTCGGATATCCGACATAGGTTTGACTTTTTGACTTTTACAATTTATAAATATGAAACCATTCCGACATGTTTGCCATACCAGCGTCGGTTTGCAAGTTTTTTTTTGTTCGGCGCACTATTTTTCATTGTTTTTGTTATTCAAGTGATCAAAGTACTCTGGAGCTTCATTTTCTAATATTGATGATCTTCATTTAAGCTCTTTACGAGAAAATGTCAATGACAAATATTCCTGATCCATATGAACAAAATCGACAATTGCTTGCTAGATTGTGGGAAGAAGTTGAAAGAAGGGGTGATGGTAAATGTTATTGTCCATGTAATCAATGCAGAGGCTTTAAGAGGAGAATAATTTTGATCACAACAGCCACAAAACATTGTAGGGAGCATTGGCACACTGAGGGGGGACATGAATACCATCCATTTGTAAGTTTGCATTATATATGTTTTTATTTTGATTGCTTTTGTAAATTTATGTATTATTATAATATTTCTTATTTTTGAACAACAGTACAATTGGTCGTTGTTCTTTGTAACTTTTATCTATTGATTGTTTCATGTAATTATAAAGTAAAGACATCCTATGGCATATCATCCGGATCAACAAGTTCTTCCAGAACAAGTATAGGAGGAACATGGAGCTATGAATATTAATGGAGAACAAGTTAATGATCACATTGAAGAAGATGATCATACTGATAACATAGTTGAAGATGATGTTACAAATACTTTGATCCATGATTCATTTAATGTTGGAATGGATGATGATGATTATCTTGAAAATGATGAACATTTTGATGATATTCATGATATACCTCTTCTTGACAAGGCATACGAACCCCTTTATGACGGCTCCAAGACAAATCTTCTCTTTGCTATATTGTTGGTAATGAACTTGAAGGTTATGAATGGTCTTTCAAACATATTCGTCACACTGATGTTAAGTTATGTAATATATTCCATCACAAAATATATATGATTGTCATGTATTTTATTGTTAATTCATATATAAGTCAAATTACTACGGATGAAATTTGTTTCATTAATATTATTTCTATATTATATTAACTAGATTTTTATTTTAATTTGTTGTAGCATGATAGGTGAATATTTGTTACCACCTTCAAATATTTTACCTCGCACATATCGAGATTTATCTGCCATCATGAAAGAAATTGGAATGCAGTATGAAGCAATTCATGCATGCCCCGATGATCATGTTCTTTATTACAACTAGCATGAATTTGCAATCGAATGTCCTGAATGTCATATCAGTAGATATCGCACAGATCAAGTAACTAAAAAGGTGCCTCGCAAGGTTCTACGTTATATTCCCATTATTCCCCATTTGCAACGACTGTTCAGGTGCAAAAACATAGCGCATTTTATGGATTACCATGCACAGAACAGAAGTCAAGACGACATTATTCGGATGCCTGCAAATGGGTCTGCATTTAGAGATATGGAGAAAAAATGGCCTCACTTTAAAGACGAACCTCGTAATCATAGGATTTCTTTGGCAGCAGATGGTGTCAATCCTTTTGCAGAGATGAGATATGTTTACTCGGTGTGGCCTATTTTTGTTATCAACAACAACATTCCTCCATGGTTGACAATAAAGAGGGAGCACATAATGTTGTCGATGATTATTCCAGGTACGAACAATGCAGTTTTTTTTATTGCAGTGGTATATTCTCATTTGTCATTTTTTGTCTCATAATGTTATATATATATTTAAAGTTTTTCTATTGTGAAATATGGTTTATATATCTAAATGGTACGTCTCCCAATCAGAATATTATTTTATATGTTCAAATCAATCAGGTAAGTACCAAGTGAAAGATATGAATGTATATATCGAACCTCTTATTGATGAGCTACTGAAGTTATGGAATGGCATCACTATTTATAACTTATCTAGACCAATACGAAAAAGGCAATTCCAATTCCATGCAATGCTTGTATGGACAATACATGATGCCCCAGGGTTAACCCATTTCTGTGGTATGTAATTATAAGTTCCACTTTAGTTGCATTTAATTTTATGAACTACTAGTTAATATAATACGCATGCATGGTTTTCTAAATAATTCAGTCATTTTTTATATAATTATAATGGACATTAATATTGATATTCCATCTTTTTATTTAGTTCTTCAGACAAAGGGAAAATTTGCATGTCCAGTTTGTGGTCCTAAGATCAAATCTCATCGTTCAAAAAGCTTAGGAAAGGAGGTGTTTGATGAGTATAGGCACTTCCTCTCCAAGAATCACAGGTATCGAACTGCCGAAAAAACATCTTTTCAATGGCAAGCAAGAGACTGCATTAAAACCAAAGAGAATGACACCTCAACTATGGAAGTTGCAATATAATAGAAATCGTCAAGGTACGTATAATCAATCATTGTATATGATCATATTGTATTTTATTATATTGTGTGTTGTTTAGTGTAATTGACATTTATTTAATATTTAATTTCATCATTGTCGTTCATGTGATCATCATGAAGGCATTAATGGGATTCCACGAGGAATGAAAAGTTATCCTAGACAATTTAGTAGGTTGCCCTATTATGAGCACCTACAAATTGCTCATCTATTTTATACAATGCATATCGGAAAGAATGTGACTGAAACATTATGGCGAATATTGGATGGAAGGAGTGACAAAGAAAAAATTGTCAAAATTTGCAAAGACATTCAAAATAACAACCATGCAATGAAAGACGTCATTCAATTTCATAGAAACGGAGAGCAAATTAATATAAACTCACTTCCATGGATTTTAACGGACCAGCAAAGTAATGTTGTAAAAGAAGTCATTCGAAAAATTAAATTTCCCACCGGATTTTGTGCAAACATGAAGAATATCATAACAAAGAAAAGTGATTTCGCGGGGTTGAAAATGCACGATTGGCATGTCTTCATGAAGGTAATAATTAATATGGTATGCATTTAATAAGTATTTTTTTTCTTTTTCTAGTACTCTTTTTTGATATACTGAAACTATTTGGATATCATTGTTACAGTATGTTCTACCTCTCTCTATCCCGGACAAATTTGACAACAATGTCAAGCAAATAATATATAGTCTCGAGAAATACATGAGGTAAGTGGTGATTTTTCCATGTGCTTACTGTTTGTTTAATTCAACATAGAACTTATTCTTAATTTGATTTTCATTCTCTACTTCATGTTACGTAATATAATGACTTTTTTCTTTAATCTCTTGATTGGCTAGTTGTCATGTCACTTGTAGATGGTTGTCATCTAAAGAATTCCATAAAGAAGACATAAAGTATTGGAGGAGAGAAATTCCTCATCTCATGTGTGAAATGCAGAAGCATCTACCTTCAGCATTTTTCAATGCACAGGAACACTACCTCATACACCAAGTTGAGGAGATTGAACTGTGTGGACCTGTGCACTCAAGGTCCATGTGGATGGTTGAAAGGCACTTGAAATTTATGAAGGGTTTGGTCAGACAACGAGCATATGCTGAGGGTTCTATGATGGAGGGATATATGGTATACCAAAACATGTTGTACATGAGTGAATATCTTCCTATATTGGCGTCAAAGCTCAATTTACGTCACATTTGTGATCCAGACTCCAAAAATGATTTCGAAGGGGAGTACCCGAAGGGGAAAGGTAGATCGAGGAAGGTGAAAGGTAATATAACACATTTCACTAGTGATTTTTATGTCTATATATCATACATATATATCCTATTTTTTTATTTAGTATTTTGGATCATTTTATATTGTAATTATATACATTTTTAAGTGACTAATATACATTTTCATTGAATTTTAATTTTATTGTCATCAAATAGTTGGTCGAGAGTGGGATGCGATTCATTTATACATCGCAAACAATCTTGACTGGATGAAGGTATGGATCGAAAAATGTGAACAATATGGTCATGGAATATCATGGGAAGGTGTGGCTTCATTGGTTAAAGCTGCACATCGCAATGGAGATATCAATGTAACACAAAGGGAAATCGATTTAGCAAGAGGTTTAAAAGATAAGGAGGTAAGCATATTAATCAACGGCACTATTAATTTATTTCTTTAAATATTGTCGTTGTACGTCACACTGGTTATTTTCCTTTTATGGCATTCTAATATACATGCACTACTTTATCATAAATATGGTGTGATCATTATGTAATCTTTTCCTGTATGGCTTGTTGTACTAGGTAAAACACCATAAGGCTATGTGGTGCAATGGATGTAGATATCGCATCAAAAAATTGGATGAAACAAAGAAAACATCTGATTGTGGGATATCTGCAGTCTTTGAGGTGACCAATGTTTCTTCTAGAAGTGACAGACATCCAGAACTATCTGAAAATCAATACTATGGGTATCTGGAAGACATTCTTCAGTGTGACTTTAACTCCTTCAAGGTATTTTTGTTCGTTGTCAAATGGTATAGGTGTATATTGAATCAACGTGATCCCGATAGAACAATTATTGAACATGATAATGGTTTTACCATGGTAAATACAAGGTTGTTTGAGCCAAGAACAGAGCCCTATGTTCTTCCAACCCAATGTGAACAGGTATTTTACTCTAAGGTTCCAAGTAAAGCGGGTTGGTCATTTGCTGTGAGACACGATCCAAGGGGAAGGCCTGTAAAGTATAAAGCTGATGAAGGTAATGAAGACGTTCTCGAAGAAGAACACGCCGCAAAAGATGATCATGGTCCAAAAGAAGATGTCGAAGAACTTATTGAATCAGATGATGTACTATCAGACAATGTCCATGAAGATGATATCGACGATGACATGTTGATCGTAACTGACATCGACAACGAGGATTATATGGCCAATCCTTACAATGTTGAATCTGGATCATCAGATGATAGTACAGATGATGACCAAGATGAAGAAGATGATGAAGACCATTGAAGTTTACGAGGTATGCAGTAATAATAAATTAATTGTTTCGTAGTGACTTTCCATTTTCCTATATGATATAATTAGAAACATTGCTTGTTTTAGAGTATGTCAAAAAGCACATTTAAATTTTCTAGTGTACATAGATATTTTTGTTGGGTTATGGGGAATTGAGAGTGATGTGAGTAGGGGGAAGGGCCATAAGAGATTCCACCTTCACGTGGTTGGCCCTGTTTAGTAGAGAATATTAAATTATTCTTGAAACAGAGAGAAGCTTAGTAAGGAAATGCACAATTATCAAGACTCAAACATCATCATCATCATCATCATCATCATCGTCGTCGTCGTCATTGTGATCATCTTCATCATCATCGTCATCATCATCATCTTCATCATCATCGTCATCATCATCATCATCGTCGTCGTCTTCATCATCATGGTCTTCATCATCTTCATCATCATCGTCATCATCGATCATCTTCATCGTCATCATCGTCATCATCGATTGTCATCATCATCATCGTCGTCGTCGTCATCATTGTCATCATCGATCGTCTTCATCATCATCGTCATCATCATTGATCGTCTTCATCATCATCGATCGTCTTCATCATCATCGATCGTCTTCATCATCATCGTCATCTTCATCATCATCATCATCATCATCATGATCTTCATCATTCTAATCATCATCAGTAGCAGCAGCATCATGTTTATCGTCGTCGTCATGGCCACCATCATCATCATCATTGTGATCAACATCATCATCATCATCCTCACCATCATCATCATCATCATATTCCTCATCATCATCAACAATATCTTCATCATCATCATCGTCATCATCAATCGTCTTCATCGTCATCATCATCATAATCGTCGTCATCATCATCGTCATCATCGATCGTCTTCATCATTGTCGTCATCATCATCGATTGTCTTCATCATCATCAATCGTCTTCATCATCATCGTCATCATCATCATGATCTTCATCATTCTCATCATCATCATCATCATTAGCATCATGTTTATCGTTGTCGTCACGACCACCATCATCATCATCATCATTGTGATCAGCATCATCGTCATCATCGTCACCATCATCATCATCATTGTCATCTCCCTCATCATCATCATAAATATCTTCATCATCATCTTCATCATCAATCGTCTTCATCGTCATCATCGATCGTCGTCATCATCACCGTCATCATCGATCATCTTCATCATCATCGTCATCATCATCGACCGTCTTCATCATCATCGTCATCTTCATCATCGTCATCATCATCATGATCATCATCGTTATATGATATCCGACGCAGCTATTACCTAGAAAAACCAACGGTGTTTGTCGTCGGTGATTTAGCGATCTCGTCGGATTCTTTTGAAGTCAGAAGTATGATATTAGATGCATGCATTGACGGTGTGGGAGGGTTTCAAGACTCGAATGAATGACACTCACCATTGCAGCATCATAAACCATACCTATAAATTAAATAATGTGATACATGGGGCCAACATTGAATTTTTTTAAATATGTGTTGGCTTGGACTGAAATTTGGCATGGTTAGACTAGATGGATGCATTTACGGTGTGGGAGGGTTTCTAGACTCAAAAATGACTGACACCAACCATTAATGGAGCATTAAAAACCATGTAATGATACTCAACAAGGAGTAATTTGATCATCATGGTTTCACTCTGAAATAACTTATTCTTTCGTGGACTCACTAGTACCATTGCTTATGGACCCTCACAAGGAAATCCTCTTAGGTCGTTGATTGTGTTGGGATAAATCATCACTAACTTGTTTGATGGACCTAATGGTCCCATGATAAACACTCATAACATGTAAACTATAGAGGACATACAAAAAATGGTTGATTCTCTCACCCAATTAGTTAGCAAAATGGAAACCAAGAATCACTTCTCATTTTCCGACCCTTCCAATAGTATGACGCCTCATTTTTCTAAAGTGATTCTTGTAAAATTAGTCACAGCAGATCTAATGAACAAGTAAATCAATCACAATAGATGAAAATAGAAAATATGGTGTAAAACTGTGCAAAACATGCATTAGTGCTCAATATCCCAGTAAGGTTGAATGATTACAATAGAATACAGTAACAATGATTGAGCAATTCGAATTGCCTAAGGAGGTCATTCGAATCACTGAATGGAGTAGCTTGACTCCAACTAGGAGTTCTCATCATCAATCAGTGCTGGTCATCAATGCACAAGAACCAGCCATCTAGGTGTCAATCTGAGTCTAACTGAGTGTAACTGAAGTGTGTAGCACTGATATAGGGAAGTGGGCTCAGTGGGGGGCACATGGCAGGCTAACTGAAGTCAAAACAAGTCATCTAGTCAATATGGAGGTCCAACGGAAGTGAAACAGTCAGTCGGGAGTGAAACTAGCCTCAAATCAGGGAGAATCGGAGCTAACTGAGTGTAACTGAAGTGGAACTGCAGTGGTAGGTGAAGAAGTGCACCCTTCTCTGGTAGTAGGTGAGAAGTGAGTGCCTTCCTAACTAGGAGGGATAAAACTCTAATGTAAGTGGCTCCTGGGTGCTAGAATAAGGTGGCTAAGGTGCTGGAGGCATCAACCTGGTGACTGGGATGCATGCAAACCCTAGAATTTGCATGCAAACCCTAATTGCATGCAAGATCCTGAAAAAGATGATGTGGATATCCAAACAGCCCCCCTCAAGCTAGACTATGATGTGCAAAAAATAATGTGGGGCCCTGGTAACTAAGACCAAAGGTCACCCCAATACAATAATCCAAAACTAATAACAGTCAATAAACCGAGGAAATGGGGAAAACCTCATGGGAAAAATACCCCCCCTCAAAATAGACTGTAGTACACCAAAAGATCTAACTGCTCCAAAATCAAGCAGATATGTCTGGAGGTATCTTACTCTTGGGAGTAAATGGATCATGCTCCAAAAACATGTGCTTGAATTATCCATTAGTGGATGCAAGCGAATGTGGAGACTTTAAGAACTTGCTCTTCATACCGAAAATGGTGAGAACAAATCTGAAAATATGAGGATGGTCCTGGAACCTGTGATTCGAGCCAAGTGAGGTAGGAATAGATCCAATCGGATCAAATAGATCTTGAAACTTGAAATTCTTATCAATAGAAGTTAAATCAGCTCCAAAAATAGATGAATGGTTTCTTGAGATCTCCTTTGAACCAACAAGGGTGAGATCAAAACCAAAATCAGCAAAAAGTGCATGAGAATTGAACTCAAGCGAATGGTAGTGCTCTTTATCTTCAGTAAAACTCTGAGAAACTGTGCAAATGACAGAACAAAAGTTTATAGGAGGCATGCAATCAAGGAGGATGAATGCTTCACCTCCAAAATCATATTTTACCTCCAAAACATCAAGTAGATCATTATTTTGCATGTCGGCAAACCCATGTGAAAGAGAGGATTCAAGAACCTCTTCGGAATCTAGAGTATGACCTGGTTTATCTTGCTCAGAATTCGAAATAGAAGACTTTGAGAGAGTGAGTTTTGAATCTACAGTTTCTTATTCATCTTGAACAACTGTTGAGGCCAAGACATGATCGGAAAGAACACATAAGGAGATCTCACTGGGATTATTCTCCAAAAGGCTAGCATGATCCTCTTCTTCCTGCTTTCCAAATTCTCTGTCAAGTTGGACCCATAGATCACTTGGATTTTCAGCAGTCTTACTGAGGTAGCGCATACAAGGAGACATAGCAAGACATATTGCTCCAAAAGCTCTGTCACAATCATTGAGCCAATCATTCTCCTCTTCATCGGAATCAAAAACTCTTGTATTACCAATGCACATATCAAAAATACATTGTCTCTTCAAGAATGCAATCATCTTTGGTTTCCATTCATCATAGTTGAATGGAGAAAGAATATTTTGTGAAGAAGAAGTCTCCATCTTTGCATTAGCGAATGCACATGGAGGAAGTAAGAAACCTGCAAATCACACACAAACAAACACTATGTTTTTAGCCTTGCATGCACATGAGATTTTGCATGCCGCTACTGAAATATATTGGTGAGCAATTCACTCAATCTTCATGTAGAAAACTTGCAGAAAAGAGATCTTGTCCCTGCCATGGCTCTGATACCATGTAAAATTAATCACAGCAGATCTAATGAACAAGTAAATCAATCACAACAGATGAAAATAGAAAATATGGTGTAAAACTGTGCAAAACATGCATCAGTGCTCAATATCCCAGTAAGGGTGAATGATTACAATAGAATACAGTAACAATGACTGAGCAATTCGAATTGCCTAAGGAGGTCATTCGAATCACTGAATGGAGTAGCTTGACTCCAACTAGGAGTCCTCATCATCAATCAGTGGTGGTCATCAATGCACAAGAACCAATCATCCAGGTGTCAATCTGAGTCTAACTGAGTGTAACATGTGTAACTGAAGTGTGTAACACTGATATAGGGAAGTGGACTCAGTGGGGGGTGCATGGGAGGCTAACTGAAGTCAGAACAAGTCATCTAGTCAATCTGGAGGTCCAACGGAAGTGAAACAGTCAGTCGGGAGTGAAACTAGCCTCAAATCAGGGAGAATTGGAGCTAACTGAGTGTAACTGAAGTGGAACTGCAGTGGTAGGTGAAGAATTGTGCCCTTCTCTGGCAGTAGGTGAGAAGTGGGTGCCTTCCTGGCTAGGAGGGATAAAACTCTGAAGTAACTGGCTCCCAGGTGCTAGAATAAGGTGGCTAAGGTGTTGGAGGCATCAACCTGGTGACTGGGATGCATGCAAAGTGCATGCAAACCCTAGAATTTGCATGCAAACCCTAATTGCATGCAAGATCCTAAAAAAGATGATGTGGAGATCGGAACAATTCTAAACAAGTTTGGCGAGTCAGATCCGATTGGTTGGTTCGATCGATCAAATGAAGCACTAACTTTCCCTTAATGTAATATTTTATTACCTAATGAAATTCATTATAGGAGTCATCAAAGTTCATTTGTTTTTTCATAAAAATTAAATGATTATTTTTAAGCAATTCCTTATTAGTGGTCTTAAAGAGGAAATTAAATCCCATTTAGAGGTGAACCACCCTACTAAACCACCCTACTACTTGGTTGGAGGACAATAATATTTATTGTCATGTCTGTGTTATATCCTATGCTTAGTCCAAAATCCCCAACTTTATTTCATTTCATTTCCCCAACTATGGTGGCTCTTCAACAACCTCTTCCACCTTTCAAGGTCCATAAGTTGGCATAGGACAAAATGGAGGAATATCAACTTAAGGTTCTATGCTACAATTGTAATGAAATATATTCTCTTGAGCATAGATGTAAGGAACATCAATTATTTGTGGACATATTTGAGGACATTTATGATGATGACCTTGATGGAAGAACTCAAAAGGAATCCCCTCCCATCATTGAGGAAGTTTTTCTTCCTAACCCTATGAAGAACCCTATATCTCCCTTAATTATTTGACTAGTATTTATTTATCCTCATTAATGTTCAAATGGGTGATTACTCCCGGAAAACTAACATGTTTTCCATTGAAATGGGTGGGCGTGATATTGTTCTTGGTGTGAATGGATAATAAGATTATGTCATATCACCATGGATTTATTGGAATTACAAATGAGGGAGCATGATCATAGCATCTCATTGCTTCATCGACGTATCCTCCCATCCAATGTGCGATCATATTGCCATACTTTTGAACAAAATAATATATGAAATTAAAGATATTGTATCGTTGTTTTTAAGCCCCTTATATATAACAATTAAAAAAAAAACATTATATATAACAAAAAAACCAATTAAAATTTAAAAAAATGAATATATAATAAATAGAATTTAAACATTAATAAAAAAAATTACAACATAAATATATAACAATGGTTTTTTAATTTGTTATTAATTAAATATATATATAACATTATATATAACAATTAAATTTTAATTGTTATATATAATGTTATATATATTTAATTAAAAACAAATTAAAAAAACCAAAACACAAACATGACATAACATATATATTCAACAAATATAAAAGCTGGCGGCCATATGCACTTCACAAACTTGCAATTTGGATTTGGAGTGACCTCGACTGACCTCGATTTGGAGTGACCTGCGATTTGGAGTGACCTCGAATTGGAGTGACCTACGATTTGGAGTGACCTCGATTTGGATTGGCCCTCGATTTGGAGCTGCGCCTCTGCGATTTGGACCTGCTATCGATTTGGGTTGGACTGTTCGATTGTGGTCGAAGAGGCGGTTTGTGATTGTGGCAGGGGAGAGGGAGTGGCCCAATGACTAAGCAGTGGGAGTGACCCAACGAGCAAGCATTGGGAGAGGCGGTTTGTGTTAGGATATTCCTATACTCCATCCTAGTCCCACCAGTATTTTGATCATTTACATTTTCAGTCATGCATGCACCTTTAGGGTTTGCATGCATCCCAGTCATCAGTCCAGCACCTAGCCCTCAGTTATCCAGCCCCCAGGAGCTTCTCACTTTTCAGTTTTAGTCCTCCAGTTGCTTAATGCGCCCTTCTTCCTTGATTTTAGGGAGCAACTCGCCCTTCTTCACCTACCAGTCCAGTTGTCACTCAGTTACACTTAGTTACAGTCAGTTACACTGAGTTACACTCAATTACACTCAGTTACACTGAGTTACACTCAGTTACACCTACCAGAGTTAGTTTGACTGATCATGAGGACACCTAGTTGTGCTCCGATGACACTCTATTGATCTTATGATCACTCTGAGAGGCTAATTCGAATTACCACCTTAGGCATTCGAATCCTCTCTACCATTGTACTATTTATTTGTCCATACTGTGATTAATTAATTAGTGTGTGTGAAGTATTATTGCTTCTATCTGAGCTCTACTGTACCATATTATTATGTTTCTCATTATACTATATTGTTCACTCTTCTTCTATTTTCCTGCTTAATCATAATTACTCTTGTGAGGTACACATCATCTCTTAGATCTGCTGTGAGGATTTTCACATGGTATCAGAGCATGTTGAGAGTATTGTTTATCTCCATTCTTGAGAGTTTTTTGCAAGTTATTACCAAGATTTCGAGTGCAGCAGTTTCTGCATTTTTGCAGCAGTATTAGTTGCAGTTATTCTATGTTGATTTTGCAGGTCCTCTACAGCTTCTATGTATTCATCAGGAATTACTCCTCTTGATCCACTCAACTATGATGAATGGAAACTAAGAATGATAGCAGACTTGAAGATCCATGATCTTTTTTATTGTTATTTTGAAAGAGAGTTTGAATCCCCTGAAGAGAAGATTGACTGGTTAAATAAAAATGACATGCACTTTCAAACAATAATGTTTTCTTTGTTTGCACGGCAGAGATTCCAATTCAAATACCGTAATGGTGTTGAAACTCCAAAGGAGTTATGGACTCCAAAAGAGATATGGGCTCACCCGGATGAAAAATTTGGCAGAAAGAATGAAGGACTTAGTCCTAACCCATTCGAAAGCAAGCAAAGTGATGCATTCGCTCCTCTTGATGGTCTCTCAGATCATGAACCAGTGTCATCTCATATTGAAGTTGTTGACAAAGAACTTGCAGATTCTCCACTCATGCTCAAACTTTCTTCTCTTTCTGTGCCAACTCACACTCTAGATATTGCAGAAGGTCCTAAATCCTCTCTTGCACAAGAGTTTGTTGGTTTGCATCATGATCACATGATTATTTCAGAGGTCAAAACAGCTACTGAAGGTAATGCATTCGCTCCTCTCCAGCTATCTCCTCTTTTATACTACTATATGATCATAAATTCATGCTTTCAGAAGGTTATTGAAGATTATGGCCATTGCCATTCGCTTGGGATAAATTCTCATGCAATTACTAGTTTTGATCTCACCTCTCATGGTTCAAAGGAGATCTCAAAAAACCATGATTCAAGTCTTGGATCTAATTTGGATTCTAAGCAATTACTGCTTGGGATAATTTCTCATGCATATGATAGTTTTGATCTCACCCCTGCTGGTTCAAAGGAGATCTCAAGAAATTGTTTTTTAAGTCTTAAATCTAATTTGATTTCAAGCAAACATGTAATAGTTATTTTTGGCATAATCTCACCCATGGTGGTTAGAAGGAGAAGACAAAAGACTATATGCACTTTCACATATTTGATCCTACCTCAGCTGATTCGAATCACAGGTTCAAGGATCATTCTCATACTGTTGGATTTGTTCTCATCACATTCGATCTGAAGAGAAAGTACAATCACATGCTTTTTGAGCATGATCCACTTCTTCCCAAGAAGAAGATACCTCCAGACATATGACCAAGCATCACACATGCTTGAGTTTGGAGAATTTATTTTTATGTGTGCCTTACAGTCTATTTTTTGAGGAGGGGGGTATGTTTCCCATGAAATTTTCCCACTTCCTTGGTTTATTGATTGTTATTATTCATTGTATTGGGTGACCTTTGGTCTTAGTTACCAGGGCCTAGGATGGATTAAGGGGGGGTGTTAGGATATTCCTATACTCCATCCTAGTCCCACCAGTATTTTGATCATTTACATTTTCAATCATGCATGCAACTTTAGGGTTTGCATGCATTTTGCATGCAACCCAGTCATTAGTCCTGCACCTAGCCCTCAGTTAGACAGCCCCCAGGAGCTTCTCACTATTCAGTTTTAGTCCTCCAGTTGCTTAATGCACCCTTCTTCCTTGATTTTAGGGAGCAACTCACCCTTCTTCACCTACCAGTCGAGTTGGCACTCAGTTACACTTAGTTACAGTCAGTTACAATCAATTACACTGAGTTACACTCAGTTACACCTACCAGAGTTAGTTTGACTGATCATGAGGACACCTAGTTGTGCTCCGATGACACTCTATTGATCTTATGATCACTCTGAGAAGCTAATTCGAATTGCCACCTTAGGCATTTGAATCCTCTCTACCATTGTACTATTTATTTGTCCATACTGTGATTAATTAATTAGTGTGTGTGAAGTATTATTGCTTCTATCTGAGCTCTACTGTACCATATTATTATGTTGCTCATTATAGTGTATTGTTCACTCTTCTTCTATTTTCCTGCTTAATCGTAATTACTCTTGTGAGGTACACATCATCTCTTAGATCTGCTGTGAGGATTTTCACAGTTTGGAGTCCAAGCAAATAAACTATAAGAGCTGGAAATGCCTCCCACGTCCGTGAGTACCAAGCCCTAAATTGTTTTGATTTGACAAATTTATAAATTTGGTAGCAAATCACTGTGGTTTCATTGCTAATTCGATCTTCTAAGAGGGTTTCATTGCTAATTCAATCTACATTGGGGTATTTTTATCTTATTGCATCTACTTTTTTTTTTAGTTTAATGGGTGAATGGGGGGGCGAGGGCTATTACTAATGACCCAGATAAAGCAGAGTTACCAAGATCTCACTGTGACTGAGTACTTGTATTCACACAGGTTCGAGTTAAGGTTTCCATTATTGCATTAAAGCACCAATCCGAGCTAACAACAAATAATCCCAATAACAAGAAGCACATCCTTGCTATCATTTCCAAACTCTGCCGTTAATGCTACCAACCATCGATTCTCTTTAGTATCATCATCTAGAAAGACAAAAAATTGTACCACAAACAAGCACCAAAATGCTTTCCTATCCAGTCCATCTTTTGCAGCTAATAAATTAGTCCCTGCAACATGATCCAAGACATTTAATGTAGTCTTGAGATGTTCCTTCACATGAGCATAAAATACCCTTGCAAGGGAAACTGAGTGTTGTTGTGTGAATGCTTTGGAAACTGCAAACATGTGCACAGCTATAGACATCCCTTTTGAATATAGCAGAATACTTGGAAGAGTCAATTCCCTTTTACTCAACAAATATTCTACAAGTTTTAGGATTTTCCATTGCCAGATGCACAAACACCATGGCATGTGAAATGATTAATTTTAGAAAGCGTTCATTACTCATATTTTCAAGAGACAATCCACTAGTTCCAACCCCGTCATTATGCTTATCTTCATAATCAGTATCCATAGGAACAGGAATATCCAAACTGTCTTTGGCCTCTACTCTGAGCCTATGGGCCTTGCTGGGGCATATGTTGTTGATCCCTGGTGGCTGTCAGCTATTGCAGAAAGGGTTTATTGAAAAATATATTTGATTATAAAGAAGGTCTAAACCATCATTACTGATGCTAGTTATTAGTTCCGTTTAACTTGTTCATTACTTTATTAATGTTGTTGTTATTTATTGTCCTTGTCTACTTCAAATTTAACACAGGGACCTTTGGGAGTGTTAAAGTTGAAAGAGATGAAAATTATGTTTAAATTTATATTATATTGTCACAATTGTACTATTTTGTTTCTAGCATTGATTTAGGAATTTATTTATGCATTAAAGTATAAATATTTTAATTTTCTGCTCCAAAACCTAACCTAACCCAATTTTCAACTCATATAACAAGCTGTAGCCTCTCCTGAGCAGACCTCAGTCCCAAAACAGTCCCTAAGTAGTAATTTTTGTAAACTAAAATCACCATACTTTGAAATTTCCTCAAGTCTCGGCATGGAAGCAGCCTCCATCTCCGATTTTGAAATGAATGCCTCAGCTTCCACCAAATTAAATGAATGCCACAAAAATTTGTTGTGAATTAGAGGGATGTTAAGTTAACCAACCAAACCGTGAATGCAAAAAGCAAGACTTAAGGCCACCCACATTGTAGTTTTGAAGGTTCCCCGTGTTATTAGTGAAGTAGCAGTGAATCCAGATATGACTTGGAATTTTTTTCATGGGGCCTGTCAAGGCTCCATAGAGTAGTGCAAGATCAGGTTTTCTCTATATATCTCCGATAGCCATTTCTTCATAGATAAATCCTACTTGGGGTCTAGGAAAAACAATATGGGTGAGTTCAATTTGCTCTTCTATCTTTTGAAATTTGTTGCAGAATTGGGTCTCACCCAGATTCAAGTCATATGGTCTGTGTGTTAAATAACTTAGCAACAAATTAAAGATCAATCTGGTATGGATGTCAACCAAATCATCATCCTCTTTAAATTTCCCTGTCTCTATAAATTAGATTGCCGTGATATGCAAAGGATTAGGTTGATAACTGTACTACGGCTAAAAATTGCCCTGTCTATAAATTGACATATCCTTCCATGTAGATTATAAAAATTGCAATTAGGTCAAGTTCTCCTTACATGGTTTGGATAAAATTGAAAGCTTCAATTTTCATACAATTAGAAAAGTTTGGGCAGTATAGAATGTGAGGAATGAGAATGTATCAATCATTGCCACCATATGAGTTTTGAAAGTAAGATTAATTGGCCCCATCCCATTATGAAGTAGAACCATGTGAGATAGATCATATAACACCATTAGAATCATGATATAAGCAAAATCAAAGTTCTATTTTTTGTCGAGGCTGCTTGTAGATGATAATCTCTAGAAAGTGGCCCCAGGGTACAAAGTAACGAAACATTTGACGGATTGGAAACGTATATATATAAAAGGAACATAATTATATAGGCCTAAAATTGCTGTTGGTGCCATTGCGGTCAAATTTAAATCAATTTGTAATCCACCTCGACAGAAAACAGAACTTCTATTTTGCTTACCCATTTTTGTTGTTCTGGTTTAGGAAGTATTTCAGGCTATTATGGTTTGTTTTAAAGTCTTCATCTTCTTAAAATCAGCTTTCATTGTATCATTGATCAGGGTTAGTAAATTCATAAAAGGTAAGCATGCATCATCATACTTCAAACTTCAATCAAACCATCATGACTTGGATTGTGGCAATTTTTGTCTTCGACTAGGGTAGTACTGTAGTAGCTTTAACACTTAGAATATAGTAGCTTGGGGGAATTCATGTCAAGGTACTCAATGCAAGTTAAAGTGGAAATGGTTAGTATTGCTCATGATGTAAAAGTAAAGGATGTATTGCTCATGATTATGATACTCTTGTATTTATAGTCATAAAAAAACAAGTTATGGTATAGCTTCCCCAGTTGTGGTTACTGTTTTTTTATTAAGCTCATGAAGATTTATATGCAGTTTATTGTTTCTACTATCCCTGTGTTTTTGTGAAGAATGATTGAAGAATGTTATAAGTGTTCCTAGAGAATTATGAACATGGATATGTACAATTCCTTATATTTATTATCACTTTGTTTTATGTGATGAATTCATTTGCATGACTTGAGTATATCTGAAGCTCTCCTTGAGGTCCCATGAATGAACTTAAACACTTGTTGCATTCATTTAGTTTGAAAGAGTAGTTATAGTTTGAAAGAAATCTCTCCTTACCTTAGCTAGCATTCATTGAAAGGAAAGGATTATTTTATTCATATGCATTTGCATGGTTTGAGTCAGTCATCACACCACGAGTTTCACTTCCATCACTCGATTGAGTAATACAACCACTAAAATTTACACCCCCTAACTAAACACACCATAACCTCACTTGAGGAAATCAAAAGAATTTGGTAGTTAGGTAGGACACCGGGGATAGACATCCAAATAATTCCCCCTTGTCATTTTTCATCTGAGACATAGTCGTTGTCATTAGGGAACCAAAATCCTCTAGTATTTGTTGACAAAGTCACGACCAGTTTATGGAGGGGCCTCCTGTTGTTTCAGGGGTTAAACCACCATGAGCTCGAGAACCAGACGGACTATGTGGAATGTCGCACTCCACTTAGCCCTAAGGCAACATCGATCATTGTCTTCCTTGTATTCTTCAGCCACCATACTGGTGATACAAGGGTGATAAGGCAGAAGTGCTGAAAACCTTTTTTGACATGTCATGAACGAGGTAGCTTAGTGACTTTTATACTAGGGCTCTTTTACCTAGGATCCCTTTCGGTAGAGGGATATCCTTCAAATTTGGTCTCTCACTTCATACTGTTCGACTTGGATTTCATCACCTTGCGAAGGATACAATTTGTCGAGGTCTCCAGCTCCTAGTTAGGAAGTTTGCTTGCATTTTCACCTTTTTAGAGGGTCTTTTTCTTTTTAGTGCTACTTGTTGGAATTCTGGCCACTTTTGTTTTAGCTCGCTTACTGTGACATCGGTCTCAGTATAGTTTTTTGAGCTTGCTTTTTTGGCCTGCGAGCCTTGTCTTTTCATAGCTCCCCTTCTGCATGCTCGGTTGCTTTAGGGTTTTTGAGTTCATACACAGTAGTTACCAATACTTATTTGATGATGTGTGATGTCCTCTTCTCCTAGGTCTTCGATATGGTTGAGTTAGATGGTCTTCTGAAGGGACTGAACACCCCTTCATGGAGCCACTAATTCTTGACCGTAGGAGTAGTCTAGAGGACCACGTGATCACATCACCTGTGTGGACTTTTCCGTTTATTGTGATGATGGTCTTTCAAGTTATATGGAACAATGGTACATTTGAGAGAGAAATGAATGGTTGTACCCCACCTTGGTCGATTGTCTTATGGTCCTTTCATTTTGTCGATAATATTTTTGTGGTACATTTCCTTTTACCTTTTGGGTGTTTTATTGATATTGGGATATCATTTGATTTGTACCACCTTTTATGTTTTAGGTCTTGTAGGTACTATGGTAGTTTTTCCACATTTGAGGTACACCCACTTTCTCCAAATTTTTATGTGTCTTTATACCCACTTCGTACCACCCTCCTGACCTTAGTTTGGAAGATTGCATGCTATCATACCTTTTGGTGGTACTATTTGAGTTTCAAGAGGTAGTTACAAGGAGCTATTGCATATATGAGGTAGTTACAAGGAGATATTGCATATATTGATTTGGACCGCCTTTTATGTTTTGGGTCTTGTGGTTATAACTATGGTAGTTTGTCCACGTTTGAGGTAGTGTACACCCCCTTAGTCCCAATGGTTGTGAGTCTTTATATCCATTCCTTTTTTTTTTACTTGTACCTTACTGGAAACCACCCTCCTGAACTTTGTTTGGAAGATTGCATGCTATCATACCTTTTGGTGATACTATTTGAGTTTCAAGAGGTAGTTACAAGGAGCTATTGCATATATGAGGTAGTTACAAGGAGATATTGCATATATTGATTTGGACCACCTTTTATTTTTTTGGTCTTGTGGTTATAACTATGGTAGTTTGTCCACGTTTTAGGTAGTGTACACCCCCTTAGTCCCAAGGGTTGTGAGTCTTTATACCCATTCTTTTTTTTTTTGCTTGTACCTTACTGGTTGGTCTTTGTACTGAGCCTTTTTACTATCACTGAATTTCTTTGATTGACCGTACCATAGCCCAGTCATCTCTCTCTCTCTGATTTGTACTATCCCTATCATAGGGTCACTTGATTCCTAGAGTTGACTGGCCTCTAAGAGGCACAGTCATTTCTGAAAGTAACTCTTATGAGTATATTACAGGAAACGTTTACACTAAAGTAATCAAATACGTGGTAAATAGTTTTCATTAAGTATTCAGGACTTTTAGCATTAGAGGAGATCCTGTAACGTGTATGTATAGTGTTTCATGTGTGCTACATGTGTGTTACATCAAATAGTAAAAAACAACCCATAAATATTGCATGACTTTCTACTCTTAAGAAAGATAAATTGGTCGTCTTCCGATCATCACTTGAATGCCTACATGTTGACAAAGGGAATGAGGATCAAGTAAAATTATAAAAGGCGATACACATCAACTTTTAAGAGGCGCTATGCCTTGCGGTCGAATCTAATCTTTTTTCCAATGGTGCAGGTAGAACCCAATAGGTATTTGTCTGATCTGTCTTCCTCGAGTGAGGGGAGTTTAGGAAGGCTAGAGGAAAGTGAGACATCCAGTAGGTCTAGAAAAATTGTATCAACTAGATGTCAAAAAACCAAAAGAAGATTCCTTAGACGCAATGAATTTTTTCACGGTCAAGGGGGGCATGTTCATATGGTGATGAGACAAAAGACGATGAAGAGGTGCCTTTAAGGTACATACATTTAGTGAAACAATAGGTACCGAAGGATCTTCCTCCACCGATTACTGATTTTTGTGTGAACGAGAGGAGATATCGAATTGCACCGTCGTCGATACATGGCTTCGGGTTGTTTTCCATGGATTGCATCTTGGTCGGTTACGAGACATGTACAGAATTGATGGAGTATGTTGGACCCATATACAACTACAACGATTGGATGCGCCTTGTCCGATATACAAAAAGTATGCGTAGCTATGGATTGTCAACAAACTATTTACAATTGAAAGACAAAAATCAAAATAAAGGAGGAGTGTTGTACATGGACTGAAGGCCAAAGGCCACAGGGAATATTGCGGGGTTTATAAACAGTACACAACCAGGGTCTACAATTAAGCAACCAAACTGCGAATTTGAGGGGCGTGAAGGAAACCGTGTTTTTGTAGTTGCTATTAAAACAATATCTGTAGGGGATGACTTGCTTATTAATTACCTTGTCAACCGAGTATATACAAACAAGGTTACTATATAACATTTTACCCAACCTTTTAGTAATAAATTAAACGTCATAAAGATTTTTTGTTAGTTTATTTCGTTTAAATTTCCCATATTTACTTCGTAGGCCAGTGATCGGGATAAATCCCTACCAACAAATGGTCAGAGGAGAACTTCTTCCTCGACGGAGCAAGTATACATCTTTCTAATAGTACAAATATAATAAGAGAAAAGAGTTTTTATTTGATTTGTTTTTCCATTATTAATAACTTGGTTTGTTTTATATAATGAAATTTATATTTGATGCAGAACGTTGATCGGGAAATACACCCGTTGAATGTTGATCAGACGACAACACCCTCGGGGCAACAGGTAGACCTGATTTGAGTTGAAGAATTAAAATATGTCAAAATGTTTTAGCATTATATTAATGTTTCAATGAATATTTTGGTTTCGTTTACGTAATTTTCTAGTCTATGTTTTTTATGCAGGCTGATTCCATAAGGTCGGCCACACCAGGGTCTGCGCAACGGGTATACATCTTTGTAATATTAAAAATATAATATGAATAATAATTTTTTTGATGTGTTTTCTCATGAATAGTTTTGGAATCGTTTAGGTGACTTTCACTATGTTTTATTATTAGGGTGTTGTTAGGGGAAGCTCCCAGATATTAGCAGATTGGGGCAAGTTGCCTATGACCATTGATCCAATGAGTGAATCGATATCCTTGAGGTCGCAGGTATAATTCATTTCAATTGTACCAATATAATATGTAGCATAATGTTAATTTTGTTATGTATTTTTCGTGTGATATACTAGTTTCGTTATGATAATGTAAACCGTGTTGTAATTTTACGAATCTATCATGATAGATGTGTTATATACGTTAATATAAAATTTGGAATCTATCAGTAGAGAACTCAGTAGTGCTTTATATATGTTTGTTGCAGCCCACTAGTGAATCGCAGTATGAATCTGTTAGGATATTCCTATACTCCATCCTAGTCCTACTAGCTTTCCAGTCATTTTCATTTTCAGTCATGCATGCAAAATTAAGGTTTGCATGAAATTAGGGTTTTCATGCATTTTGCATGCATTCTAGGTCATCAGTCCCAGCACCTAGTCCTCAACGAACTAGCCCTCGGAGCTTCTTTCAGATCATTTCTAGGCCTCCCAGTGACTAATGCACCCTCCTTTGATCCACTGCATGACAAGGGCACCTTCTTCACCTACCAGTCCAGTTATATTCAGTTATATTGAGTTATCTTTAGTTATTTCCTTGATTTAAGGATTAACTGACTCTTTACTGAGTTTATCACTCTGTTGGACCTCCAGTGAGACTAGATTGACCATTCTGACTCCAGTTAGAACCTATGGTGCCCTCCACTGAGCCTCCTTCACTATATTAGTGCTTCCATGTGCCAGTTACACCAACCACATTCAGTTCAACTCAGTTTGACTCTCGGTTGATCATTACTTGTGCATTCATGACTTCACCGATGAGAAGGTGGACTCCTAGTTAGGCATTGATGACTCTCCACTGATTATGGATCTGTGCATGAAGGCCAATTCGAATTCCTCCTAGTGAATTCAAATCCTCATACTCAACATTGTATATTTACCAGTTCATTATTCTGTTAATAGTAACATGTGTAATTATTCTGCCTCAATCAGAGTTTCTTTGGATCTAAGTTCTATTGCTTGTATCTTCTTCTATTATTCCTAAATTCTTTCATTGTGAGGTTTACATCATCTCTTTAGATCTTATGTGGGAAATTTCACATGGTATCAGAGCCTTGAGAGTATATTCTACCTCCATTCTTGAGAGTTTTTTTGCAGGTATTTTTGAAGTTCCAGTAGTTGCAACAACAGATTCAGCAGCCTTCTATTTGCACTTGTTCAAGCAGTCAAGATGAGAAATTCGAATGCTCCTTCTTCTATACTTCTCACTCCTTTCAATTATTTTGAATGGAAGAGGAAGATGATAATACTCTTGCAATCAAGAGGGTTTACTAGAATAGTTGAGGAAAAAGATGCCATACCACATCAAGTTGAAAAGAGAATCAAGCACCTAAACAAAATGGATGAAGCCTTTGGATTCATATGCCTTCATATATCTGATGATCTATTGTTTCATACTGATGGATTGAAGTCTCCATATGATTTATGGATAAAATTGAGGAGTCTTTTTGGCAAACAAGACGAACTGAGAGGCTACATTCTTGAGAATGAATTGGTTGCCCTTCAACCTAGCAATTTTGAGAGCATCCAAGATTTCTTCTCCAAATTTCAGAATTTGGTTTTGCATTGCAAGCAATGTGGCATCACTAAAAGTGATGAGCAATTGATACTCTCTATATTGAGCCAACTTGGATCTCAATTTTCTGTCTTTGTATCTACCTTTCATTCTATTCGAATGTCCATCCCTGGATGGAAGTTTCCCACCTTAAGTGACTTCATTGAAGCTCTCACTCAAGAAGAGAACAAACTGTTTCAAGTGGGTGCCATCAAAACCTCCAGAGATCTAGCTCTTTTAGCTAGTGAATCAAGTGGAGCGAATGCAAAAGGGGGACAAAAAGGCAAAGGAAAGAAACCTTCAAGATCCAAGAATGACAAACAAAAGAGACCAAATTGTACCTACTGCAAGAGAGGAAACCATCCTGAGCATGCCTGCATGCATAAGAAGATTGATCTTCTAACCAAGCTTCTTGAACAAAACCAAATTGGTGTTCCAAAAGAAGCAAAGATGTCTGATTCTGGAAGTGGATCTGATGATTGTCATGCATTGATGGCTGGTTTTTCAAAGACAAAAGCTCTCCTCATAGATTCTAGAGCTTCCAACCACATGATGGCACAAGAAGAATCCTTCTCCTCTTTGGATCTCCAAGATGGGCCTACCATTCACATGGGAGACAACTCTCAGATTTCTGCCAAAGGTTTGGGTACAGTTCATATGGAGCATGGTAATTTCAAAAATTTCTTATTTGTTCCTTCTCTTACAGCTAATTTGTTGTCAGTATATCAAATGACTCATACAGGATCTCCAAAACAAGTAATTTTTGGTCCAGACACAGTAGAGATTACAGAAATCTCCACTGGAAAGGTTATAGCGAATGGGATTGCAAATCATGCCTCAAAGGAATATGAGTTCTCACACTTCATGCCCTTCTCTCCAACTATTCCTTCAGATTATGATGAAGATCACAGTGACTTCTACTCCAGTGACTCCTATTCTAGTGAAGAAGAAGATCAAGATTTTGATGTTGAGATCATGGTTCAAGAAGATTCAGAACCAACACCTATTCTCAATCTAGATTCAAGAGAAATATGTTCTCACACAGTCCTTGCTACTACTGAGAACACAGTTGATGATTTATTTGCTTACAGAATTACTAGACTTCAGCAGCATACTAACCTTGCATTATGCCATCCATCTCTCCATAAGAGATGCAACATGATGATGGGATTCTCTCTTCCATCTTTTGGGAAGACTACTCATGTTCCATTCTCTCCAGATACAGAAAAAGTTCCTAAAAGACTTGCTTCATCCTCCACACAGTGGGAGACCTTCCTACATGGGATCAACTTGCCAAGTCTTTTACAAAAGTTTTCACTGATGAAAGCTTCTTTCTTTTCTGCATGATGGTTCTTTGAGTTATTTACTGTTCTTTTGAGGGGGGGTATTTTTCCCATGAGGTTTTTCCCCATTTTCTCAGTTTATGGACAGTTATGTATTTTATTATCATTTCATTTATTGCATGGGTGACCTTTGGTCCTAGTTACCAAGGCCCAAGATGGATTAAGGGGGGGTGTTAGGATATTCCTATACTCCATCCTAGTCCTACTAGCTTTCCAGTCATTTTCATTTTCAGTCATGCATGCAAAATTAGGGTTTTCATGCATTTTGCATGCATTCTAGGTCATCAGTCCCAACACCTAGTCCTCAGCGAACTAGCCCTCAGAGCTTCTTTAAGATAATTTCTAGGCCTCCCAGTGACTAATGCACCCTCCTTTGATCCACTGCATGACAAGGGCGCCTTCTTCACCTACCAGTCCAGTTATATTCAGTTATATTGAGTTATCTTCAGTTATTTCCTTCATTTAAGGATTAACTGACTCTTTACTGAGTTTATCACTCTGTTGGACCTCTAGTGAGACTAGATTGACCATTCTGACTCTAGTTAGAACCTATGGTACCCTCCACTGAGCCTCCTTCACTATATTAGTGCTTCCATGTGCCAGTTACACCAACCACATTCAGTTCAACTCAGTTTGACTCTCGGTTGATCATTACTTGTGCATTGATGACTTCACCGATGAGAAGGTGGACTCCTAGTTAGGCATTGATGACTCTCCACTGATTATGGATCTGTGCATGAAGGCCAATTCGAATTCCTCCTAGTGAATTCAAATCCTCATACTCAGCATTGTATATTTACCAGTTCATTATTCTGTTAATAGTAACATGTGTTATTATTTTTCCTCAATCAGAGTTTCTTTGGATCTAAGTTCTATTGCTTGTCTCTTCTTCTATTATTCCTAAATTCTTTCATTGTGAGGTTTACATCATCTCTTTGGATCTTATGTGGGAAATTTCACAGAATCAGCATCGCAAGATTTTCCATTAGACCCTGAAGTGGCAGAGGTGCTTCATGATTGCGAAAAAATTGGTGAAGACGCACACCCGCTAAAGATGGCAGAGAAATTGTTGAATAGATATACTGCAAAAATCCTTTCTCTAGTAATCCAGGTTCCGCAGACAAGCGCAATTAAAGAAAGGATTGCATTGTTGGAACATAAATCTAATAACTTGTGAGTAAGTTGATGAATCTTGAATCATAGAATAATTCATTTAAATATAGCAAATGTTCTCTTTTATATGATAGTATTGAACTTATAAGACGTGGTGTGTATTTATAGAATTATAAGGGACCACACAATATTGGTCAAGGTGGTGTTGGCCCCAGCGAGGCTCATGGAGAGACTTCGCATCACGACCAAATGACTCCACGTAGTTTGAATCCTTCGCCATTGTTGTCGACTGAACAATTGGCAACACTTTATGAAACACCACAGACCCCCGCTATGAGCGCAACAACCACTATTGACCAACACACAATGGATCCTCCACAAGAAGGGGTTGACACCGAGTCCCCTATCAATTTTGATGTCGAACAAGCTACATTTCCAAGATCGTCCCGTGTCAAAAGCACAGGAACATTGGAGACAACATTTTTGGTGGACAAAGATCTCGTCCCAATAAAGATACCGACGATCCCAGGTAATTAATCATAGTTGATCAGGTTAATTAGTGTTTATAATTTCATTGTAATATACCGATAAAACATTTTTTATCAACTAATTATTATCATGGCATGATCGTTGTGCAGGAAACAATGTTTTCTATAAACATATGAATGAATTTTGCATGGAGATATTCAGGCCCACCATCCGATCAAGGTGGGATAGAAAACCAAAACATTTAAAAGATGAACTCATTAATCGGTTGGTTGGCCTATTCGAGGAGAAAATTTTCAGTCATGCCAATGTCTTGAAAAAGGCTTGTCAACATGTGAAGGTTGTCTGAGACCATTATAGGACACACCTCGAAAGAAACCATAGGTATGAGCGCCCACCAATGATTCCAGCAATGGAGTGGAGAGATCTAGTGGAAGATGGAAAGGAGAAGGCTCTGAGAAGAGAAGGCAAGCTAACACCAGGCACAGGGAGGTATGCAATACTTTTCGCAATGTAATTCTAAACCTTATTATCCTTGATTTCTAGATTGAACTTGGAACATCTAACGTATTTCAACACTTGCATAGGCTACCAGACACATCAAAGGCCACAAAGGCAAGACTGGAAAAAGTAGGTCAGCACAAGCTTGGCCCTGGTGGTTATTCAAATTTGGTGGCACAGTTTGTAAGTTTTGAGAAACCAACAATGAATACAAATAATAAATTGAAAATTATTTTTTGTTTTATTGCATCGTAAAATGTTAATTAATGACGATAAGCAAATATGCAAGCTGCTCAATTCAATGAAGTACCCACAGAGGAAGACATGAAGCTTGGCTTCCAGGAAGGCTTTGGAGCTGTCGTTGAACATAGAAGAAGCTTATCTGGGAAAACACAGTCTTGTGGTACCAATCCATCCGGGGCATAGGTATATAGAATCTATATAGTTTAATGAATATTTGCCGCTTGTGGAATATTTTCGTTCTAAATACTTGATGTAAAATATTGACTTTGTTTTTAATAGGAAAGTAATGATCCCATTAATGTCGAGGAGGGACAACAACAAATCGATGATCAAGCTTCAAATCCCGGTAATGAATTTATTCATATGCTACAATTTTATGTATAGCATTGCAAATGGTGACCATTAATTGTAGTTCACCGTATTTCAACTTAGAGCATGTAGAGGGTGAAACTGTACAGGTTGAGACTGGACAAGAACATCAACAAGATGATTCGGTCACACCTAGTAAAAAAACACCTTTGTAATGAATTTTTTTAAATGAAAAACTTGTCATTAGAATAGCAAAATATAATGATGTAACATTTTCACATCGTTGCAGCAAATCCAAACCCCTTGCTGCAAAATCCAGGTCTAGAACAACAATCAGCTAGGATATTGCAAACATCACCAAAAGCACCTGCTAAAGAACCAAGAACTGGAAGAGAAAGTCCAAATGATGTAGATGGTCCTCTCATAGATTATATACCACTGATCAAGAGAAGAAAAACTTATAAAAAGAAGGACGGGAAAAACAACGTCTAAATATTTTTGATAACAATATATCGTCCACTATTTTTGGTCTAATGAATGAATGAATGGTTTAATGAATGTTCTAATGTTTTAATGATTCAGTGTAGTAAACTCTTACCTTCATTGAATTTCAACTTTTATTGAATGAATGTGTTGACTGAATGATTAATGAATGGTGTATTGAATGTTATGTTTTATTGAATGAATGTGTTGATTGACTGAAACGATGGTTTAGTGAATGTTAGCATTTATTTAATGAATAATGGATGAAAGTTCATGATGAAATATGGATGAATTTGCACATATTTGTTTTTTTCAAGTACATGCATTGGGTATGGAGAATTGAGAGTGATGTGAGGGGGGGGGGGGGGCATAAGAGCTTCCACCTTCACGTGGTTGGCCATGTTCAGTAGAGAATATGAAATTATTCTCGAAACAGAGAGGAGCTCAATGAATGGCTACGATGCTAGCTTTCTACAACCCACTCGCGTGTTATCTAAATTTTGACAATTTTTTGGAGCTTGTTGTGATTTTTGGTTGCTCCTCATAACCAATTTCCAGTTTCCACAACATCAAAGGTTGAGTAAATGATGCACTGGAATCAATATCCTTAACCTTCTCTTTAATTTCCTTGGAATCAATATCCTTAACCTCACATTAAACCCTTCCAAATTGGTATATTTACCATTCAAGGCTGGCTTCATCTGAAGCATGATATTTGTCACTAAGCTAGCATACACCAACAACAATTAGAGACATGCTGCTTGTTGTGAATGTTCATCTTTTTTTTAGGAATGCAACTTGACCATAATGGCTCCTCCTATGCTAGGGAATTAAAGTCAACAACAAATTAAAGAAAACATATAGTTTGCATTGAAAAAATAACAGGGTACGAACTGAATTGAGGATATCCAAACTTGCGACCTATGTCTAGTCCCAAGGCTACCACCTTCAAGCTTGAAGTGCAGTTGGCAAGGGAGACCACCTTCAAGCTCGATTCATTCTGCATGCATTTCACAATGGGAGATTGTGGGCTACCACATTCAACCTTGATTCATTGTGTATGCATTTCACTATGCAATCATCTCAGATTCTCGTTGCATTTTCCCTCTATTAGTTTATCAATTCAGTATAACCCATGCCTGCCGTCCGAGGAGTGTTTCCGCGGTCTTGAGTTCCAGCCTGACAATGGTGACGAATCATTCTATATTTACGTTTCCCTTAAGCTACAATATGGCAAACTCATAGTTCACTATCAAGATTTCTTTGACCGTCAGCTTTGTCAGACAAACCTTAATAGTGAACTATGAGTTTGTCATTTGCAGTCGAAGGGAAACATAATACCATGAATCGTCAACCGTTGCCAGGATGAAACTGAAGACCGCGGAAACACTCATTGGATGGCGGATGTGAGTCATACTGAATTGATCAACTAATTGATGGAAAACGCAATGGTAATTTGAGACGGTTGCATAGTGAAATGCATGCAGAATAAATGAATAGTGGGTCTCGAGAGAAATGGTTTTGGGACGTTGTATGAGAGGAAATGGTGATGGGAATTGATTGATAAGGTCAAGCTTGAAGGTGGTATCCTTGGGACTAGACATAGGTCACAAGTTCAAATATCGTCTAAATATTTTTGATAACAATATATTGCCCACAATTTTTGGCCTAATTAATGAATGAATGGTTTAATGAATTTTCTAATGTTTTAATGATTCAGTGTAGTAAACTGTTGCCTTTATTGAATTTCAACTTTTATTGAATGAATGTGTTGACTGAATGATTAATGAATGGTTTATTGAATGTTATCTTTTATTGAATGAATGTGTGTAACGACATAAACAATGGTTTAGTGAATGTTAGCATTTATTGAATGAATAATGGATGAAAGTTCATGATAAAATATGGATGAATTTGGACATATTTGTTTTTTTCGATTGCATGCATTGGGTATGGAGAATTGAGAGTGATGTGAGGGGGGGGAGGGGCCATAAGAGCTTCCACCTTCACGTGGTTAGCCCTGTTCAATAGAGAATGTGAAATTATTCTCGAAACAGAGAGGAGCTCAATGAATGGCTACTATGCTGGCTTTCTACAACCCACACGCGTGTCGTTTAAATTTTGACAATTTCTTGGAGCTTGTTGTGATTTTTAGTTGCTCCTCATAACCAATTTCGAGTTTCCATAACTTCAAAGGTTGAGTAAATGATGCACTGGAATCAATATCCTTAACCTTCTCTTTAATTTCCTTGGAATCAATATCCAGCTTAACCTCAAATAAATATAAGTGAACAAAAGAAAATGCAAGAAAGAGATTAAACTTGCAAAATATAACACTTGTATTAATAAATTCAAAAAGAGAGAGTAATGTTCATGGGCCTCTTGGAGAGGATGAGCTCCTTTGAGAAAAGCTTCAATACAATACCAATCTTTGACAAAACAATATACATCCTTCTAGTGCTATAAATAGTTTCTTAATAACTACCAAAACCCTAACTACACGCAATCTCAAAATTAATGACTACCAACCACTTACTGGTTCTTATTTAATAAAAATGAGCCTTTTACATTAAGTAACTACCCATTAACTATCTAATGAGCCTTATTCAAAGAATATGATCTCATACATGAATATAAAGACTCCTTAGTATACCAAATTAGAGAAGTTAGGTAAGAGTACCTTGACACAATGGAAGCACACTACCATCTCTTTGTGACGAATATGCCACAATGTTACATAAATTCCTAGTCCTTTTATTCTACTACGTGGAAATCCTGTAGTCCATAAAGTAAGTTCCATATACACTATCACTTGAGACTTAGAGTACAGTCTTTTGTGCCACCTTAATAGGCACCCACTAGCTTGTAGGTCCACTTGAATAATGATTGACTCTACCGCTTAATACAATGACTCTATTACAATGGCTTTATTACAACGGCTCTATTCCGTTAGGCTACTCTGATGCTAATATAATGGGAAGAACATAATGGGGTTCTCAGTTATATATATATGTAATTATTCTACATATTTCCACAATAGAGATAGAACATATTGATTTCCTGTATTTTTTTTTTTTAAATGTATTGGGTAGTCGGTTAACCGACGACATAATAATGACAACCCTAGGGTAATATCCGACGGTGTTGCAATACTACCGACGGCTCAGAACATCGGTGCCGTTTTTTTTTGCTATGTTTTCCACGTCGCTTAACCGACGACCTTTCCGACGATTGCATGGTGATATCCTACGATTGTGCTATACTTCCGACGACTTGGAACGTCGGAATTGTCTTTTTTTTTTTTGGCAAACACGTCGCTTAACCGACGACCTTTCCGATGCATAATCGACGGGGAAAGGATGGCATCCGACAAATATTGCAAGTTGACGTTGTCGCTTATCCGACTTCCTGTGAAGCTGGAGGAAGTCGGTTAACCGACGTATTTGCTAGTCGAATATCCGACATCTTGAACTATGTCAGATTTTAGCCGATATCCCACTGACAATAAAAAAAGACTGGAATTGTCGGATAGTTGACCATAGGTTGTAGCAAATTCGACTTTTTCGCCGTCGGATTTTGGGTCAAAAAAAATTAGTGTAACGATTTATCCTGTAATTACACTATTGGATGTCTTTATGTGTGAATGTTATGGATGCTTGAGAAAGCAAAAATTTCCTCAAGGATAAGGATGAATGATAAATGTTAAACATTTACTATTTGATATTTTGTGAAAAGTATGATACTAACCGGTGAATGAAAGAGATGTTTACCTCAAGTTGGGGACTAGTTAAAGTGTCCAAGCATTGGAGGTAAAAGTCGTCCACCAAAAGTTAAGTAAATATGAATTACTTATGAATTCTTTTGAGTTTTTTTTTTTAAATAATCCTATATTATGTCTGCTTGTGACGATAAAAGCACAAACAAAGGCTAGATGATGTTCCATGAATTGTAAATGTTGTGTGGAGAAAATGACTCATTGTTTATGTTTGAGTTGGATTATGAAATTGATGATATGTTTTATTGGATAATTTTGGGAGTCCTGGTTTTGTGGCATAAAAATACAGGTTATGAATGATAGTGAATTGTGGAAAAACAGAAAAGTTCAAGATCGATTAAAGATTGATGATGAGGAGACAAAAGGACTCCCAACACTGATGATGGTGTTAATTCTAAGGGGGGGGGATGTAACATCCCTCTTATTACACCTTTCTTTTTATATTGAGAATGTAAATTATGTACTAGTTTCTAGTGAGGAGCTCAAGTCCAAGGCCCCACTAGTAAACTATGTGAATATTGTTATATATTTTCCTAAGTTGTAATTGCTAAATTCTAGACTTAGGAGACTGCACGCATGAATCCACTAGGGAAGGGGAAGAGGTGAAATGGCTAATGAAGCTTTGGGGACCTTGGTTAAACGATGACTGGATGTCATCATGGTACTTGGGAAGTAAGCTAACGTATGAGCATGAACGCTCAAACGAAAGTGAGTTCTAATGTTCTTATAGTGTTCATCAAGTATCTAAAAATAGGAAGGTGCATAGTAAAGCACTAAATCATTAAATCATTATTGATTATTAAATTAAATCTACCTAAAATAGAGATTTAAACTAATATATATATATATATATATTATATTATAGTCCCCACTAAAATTATTCGTATATATATATAAGAGGAGGATATCATGGAGTAATCATGATAATTAAAAGAACCTCTTAGTGGATAGAAACAAGTGTTACCCGGAGGCTATGCTTTCTTGGGGAGTTGTCCCCATCTTTTGTTTAAGGAGCAACATGTAATGCCACTTGGCAATTTTTTTGGAAACATGAAGCTATTTGTTTTACTAGCTGATCTTTTTTAGAGGATCTACTTCTTGAAGGCAGACTCCCCAAGGAGATATCTGCGTATATCCTTATATAGGAGACTTCTAGTTTGGTAAGGGGACATGTACGGAGAGGTTTTGATCTCTTAGAAGGTGGTTGGCGAATTCAGGAAAAGGAGAAGTAATATTTGCATGGAGGAACTGGGAGCAAATTGCTGCAATGGTGGTCAAGGGAAATCTTGAGTTAAGGGTATGATCTTATCCTCGCTTAAATATTTTTCTTGGTAGGGCTTAGTTACTGGGAGAGAATCGTATTTCCCATGGCATTCGAATAGCGACCCCAGTTTTTTTTGTTGTCTACTGGTTCTTGGAGTCGATCAGGATATCTCATTTGGAGATTCAACCCTGTTTAACCTGTTTGCTTGAAGGAATAATTTTTATTAGTATGCCGCTCTCTATACACTTTTGATGAAAGTAAGCTCTACGGAATCGTTGTAACAAGATTGTTAGACTTATGCTTCTTGCACATTTTTATGCTGCAGAATAGTTGGGCGATCTCCCATGGAGGGAATCGACCCACGCTCTCTTATATATCTGTTCATTTGCACATGTTATACCATGGAATAGCTGGGCGATCTCCCTTGGTGGGAATCGAACCATGCTCCCTTAAATAAATATATATACCGAGGTTCTGTTCATTGTATATTTTATGCTACGGGATAGCTGGGTGATCTCCCTTGGAGGGAATCGACCCATGCTCCCTTAAAAATATATATCCAGGATCTATTCCTTTTCGCTTTCTATTATGCTGCGGGATAGCTGGGCGATATTCCTTGGGAATAATCGACCCATGATCCCCTAAATAGATACCTTTGATCTGTGCTTGGTTTTACTTGAGTTTCTGGAGTTATCTACCAAAATTTGTGTTATTAGGTTAAAGGAGATGAGATTTTCCAATCCTTATTAATATTGCATGTTGATTATTAAAGGAGATAATATATGGCGTTTCAGGTATTTATAATTTTGATGTCTGTATATAGAGGTGTATTGATAGTTTTACAAAGGAGATCCTTGGATACTGATACTATCCGACTAGGTTGCGAGGTAACTTGTTTTCCCTTGTGTTTTCCATTGGCAGAGCGATCGTGGTATCACTGTCAGCATGATCCCTACACCTCTGTTTTGTTTTGGCAGAACCATCGTGGTATTGCTATCCGCTTGTGTTTGAAGAACTGTTTAGAGAGCGATCCTTGATTACTTGCTGCATGGGATACTTTTGTATAGTGGTCCTTTATTAAAATAGAGATCATTTATGGATGTTACCTTGTTTAGCTTAATAAGAGTTTAAAGCAACTATGTTATCTCTTATCTTTTGAAAAGAAATTCAATCCTTAAAATAAGGAAATGTTACCCTTGTTTAGTTTAAAGCAAGTATGTGAATACTTAGCTCTTACCTTTTGTAAAAGAGTACAATGCATTAAAGTGAAACGGGTTATTACCCTTGTTCTTTTAATAAGAGTATAAGGAAAATGTGTTAATACTTAGCTCTTATCCTTTTTAACCGTAACATCCATATGATCTTTAGGAGAGAGGCTTGAGTAAGTGAAAGGTAAATAATGCGACAACTGAGTTGCATGATGTAAATCTTTATTTTTGATAAATAATATATGAAGCAACATTTTGTTGACATAGCTCATAGATTTGGGTGAACCACGTACATATGGTTTCTCCCATGTGTGATTTTGATGGTCTCGTTTGTGTGATTATGATGGTCATTGTTAAATTAAATGCATGTGTCTTTAAATCCTTTTAAATATGCAAAAGATATTTTATGTCAAAGTATTTCATGAAGAGTTAGGATGTGAGCCTAATATGATGGATGAATTGACTAGTATATATGTTTATAAGTTACTCGAAGCAGTTTACTATGGTTATGCTGGTGAAAAAATGTAAAGTTCTCCATTACATATGTAATTGTCGCAAGTAAGATACCTCACTTTTATTGTGTACCTGATGTGTTTATTTTACTTGACAATTGTGAAAAAAACGATAAGTGATCTACGAGCTAGTAGGAATTTGTTAGGTGAAACATTCAGTATGCTTGAAGTAATCTACTATGGAAAAATGGCGTGTAGTATAAGTATCCTAGGTGGAATAGACAGAGTTGTTTAGATGTTATTGTGTTATGGAGATGATTTGATTAATGTTGGATTTATTGGTTATACCTTTGCATAAATAAGGCAATTTTTTATATGAGTATTGATTACATGAATTATTGAAGTAAAGGTTGATGTACTCTAAATAATTATTGATAAACTAATCATCACTTTGTTGGATGCAAGGATGGTGGACCCCGGTACGTAATATAAATGGAGTGTGGTTGTGGAGATTTTAATATGAAGAAGCTTTTGAAAAATTTAACCCAAATGTTAATGAACAAATTGGGGACGTTATAGGGTTATGACCCTTCATTGGCCCCATGACACTTGGCTCATATTTTGTCTCCAACTCCTCCATGAATTCGAATTGGGGAATCTTTTGGATGCTTTGGAGATGTGTAACTCCTCTCATGTGTCCTCTTGGTCTATTTTTAGCTCTTACATTGTCATAGATGTCATATAATCTGTCGTAAGTGTCATAATGCTTGTCATAATTGTCATAGAATCTGCCATTGCCGATTTTTATCCTTATGACTCTTCCCCTTCCTTCATGAATGTTACCTCTTCCCTCCAACTAGAATTTGGGGATGGCTCCATGTTTAAAGGAGGAATATTCTCTCATGTGGACCCCACATGTCCACTTATGTGCCCCAAGTACAACTAGGACCTAATGCCACTTCATTTTGGAGCATTTAACATTTATTCCATAATTTATTGGCTTATTTTTCCACCATCATTTTAGAATATTGAATGTTCATGAGAAACTATAGACCTTGGGTTTAAATGTCAATATTTTAATTCTTCCACATAACCCTTAGGAATTGGGTAGGCCAACTTAATTATTTATCTGAAAATCATTTAGTTGGGGACATGATAGGTGGGGGGGGGCATGCTAGGCGGGCTACCATGACCTCCCTACTTTGAGGTACTTACGGGTTAGTTCATTAATGTAAGAGACCATCTTCTTTGATTAAGGCCCATTAGGTAGTTGATGTGTGGTTTATTAATTTAAAATGATTGTCTTTATTAAATAAATCCTAGTAGGTACTGGGTACTCTTTAATGATGGGACCAAAAGTGGTTATGGTTTTTCTTGTGAGAAACTATTTATAGAGGTATAAGGCTATGCAATGTTTTGTCAATTAAATTCATTGTATTGGAGCTCTTTTCATTTGGAGGTTTCCCACCTTGAATATGCACACAAACATTTCCCTCTTTGTGATGTTATCAATAAAATGGTTTAAATTTTGTAGGTTCAATACTTTCATTTTTCTTATTTTAAATTTTAAATTTTAAATTTATATTTATTTTAACATTACTCATAATTCACTATTTATTTTAATAAAATACACTAATTACAACCTCCCAATATTCTCTTTATCAATCTAAGTTCACATTACTCTCCCTCTAAAATGGTGGAAGATAATTTAAGGAACATTACAACTTACAAAATTCTCAATTCCATTAATTAGCATCATTAACTAAATAACCAAGAAGAGTTAATGTAAAGTGATTAATATAAAGTTATATCCCTCCTAACCATGTAATGTATAATACCACAAAGTCATTATATTTTATAACTCTAACTTATAAAATGTTGTCCATCACCTCCTTAGTTACAACTCCTTAGTTCGATAATGTTGACAAGTTCTCGAGTAGAAAGATGGTCTAATTGGTAACCGAAGATGGACTGAGTGATACGTTTTATTATGAATGAAAGTGAAGTTTTATCAAATAAAAAAGCATTAATTGGTAATTGAAAATTCCTAAATAAAAGGTTTTTTCAAGTAACAAAACATTAATGAGGAACCAACAATTTATAAATAATAATGATGTATGGTTTGATTAATTCGGAACCAACAATTTTTAATCAAAGTTTCATTCAAAATGAGTGAGGGAAACTAAATACATGAATGGAAAAGAGGCTCTAATGAGAAGCTCAACTAGGAAATTGTTTGGTCATAATATTAAATGTGTAAATTGATGCAATATCATCATGCACTTAAGCACATTACACTTGATAACTTCGGTGGAGATTAGACATTTTGTCACGGGGCACGTTAATATTTTTAGTTGTCTAGTTTTTTATGTTAGTAGGTCCCTTGTTGCTTAAAACACGATCATTGTCCACATACTCTACAAATTTTTTCAACTTCAACGCAAGATTTGGATCCCTGTGTTGATTTATGACACTTTTTCATCGGATCACACCTCACTTCCATTGCATTGTCATCCTTTCGAGAAAATAGACTCGACATATTGTAGGACCTCACCCACTTTTCATATGCATTTACTTCTTTTTTTCATTGATTATATATGTATTGATTCCTCACTTGTACATGGGTACTTATCATGGTCTTGTTTCTCATTAGCTGAATTGAGGATTATTGTCCTTGATGGATTTATTTCTTGTACATTCTTTCTATACCTTTATACATTTCATTCATTAGTGGATTTAGGGCTTCTCATGATGATATTCATGGAGTGTCACTGGTATTTTTCTTCCATGTCCATGCACTTTCTTGGGGCTAGCCACTTTTGGTCATTCTTGATTGGTTTCTTGGCATCATTGTCACCCTCAACTCATACTCCCGGACCTAAATTACCACTTCCTTTGACATCCATTACCATCATATGCGTCCACTTGTTTCAACATGGCGGGGGATGGTGTGCAATGTTTCCTAGGGTGATTCTTTATGCTTCACCATTTTGTTTGAGATCAACTTTTCTTTAGACTAGGATCTGTATTAAGCATTGATTCATATGAGATGGATGGGCATCCATAGGGAGACTCATTTTAGTTTTTTTTCTTGATTGTACATGAGTACATGAGCAACACTTTGATCCATGACTCATTTCAAAGGATCATTTTTTATATCATTGTTCCCTAATTTGGTTAGCCTTGTGTAATTGCGTATGATGTGGATCTTTGATGGTGTTTCTTAGCTTGGGGTTACTTGCCATCTTTAGAGTTTGAATCATATTCCTTTTTTTGATATTTCGACATACATAGGCCTCATTTCCCTTTTCATGGTTGATGGTGTTTTCTTTTGGTTGAAACCTTTGTTATGGTTTCTAACTAGCACTTATTTTCTAGAGCATTCATGTGGTAATTGTCATTGTTTTATGTTCATTTGCCCCTATAAACAATTATGTTCCACTTTTGGATTCAATCATGTTCTTTAAGGTTACTTGATCTTCTTCTTTAGAGTTTCAGTTAAACTTCCTTGTTGGAATTTTCAACCAATGCAAGCCTTACGCTCTTGCCCTTAAATGAATCTTTCTGAGATTTTTTTTTGTTTCATCTCCAAGGTGTTTTCAACATTAATGCTACTCCCTTTTAAGAACATAAAAAACTACAATGCTTACAAAGGTTAATAATTATCCACAAAGCTACTATACCTTATCTAACTTATTGTATACCTTGTTTATCCCATTGACATACCAATGAATTAAGAAGTAGACATCTTCCAATTTGTTACAAATATAGATAATCTCCTTATATTTTAATATACAGATCAATGTTTCTTATTATTTTATTTTAAACCAAGATTTTTACAGAAAAATTGTATCTTCCTCTACCTTGAAATTTTGTGCAAATTGTGTAATATAAAAAATATGCGAATGGATGGGAAGTGAAAATTTCGATTTGTATCTTCCTCTTCCTAGCAATTTTGTGCAAATTGTGTAATATGCCAACGGATGGGAAGTGAAAATTTCGCTAGTCACTTGGATTAGAAATGTCTTCTCTGGAATAATAAATTGATTCAGATTTGAAGTGGGAAACCCAGTCTTCATATCTTATTGCATATTCTTATTTTTTTAATGAAAATTCAAATTAAAGTGCATTGTTATTGTCATTTACTAGTCTTTTAATATTTACTTTGTTCATTGGATATTCAAGGAGTAGTTTATACACACTTATAAACTTTGATAAAATTTTATGACTTCACAATCCATATCACGTAAGTGTTTTCACCTCATAAGTCACTCGTTGAAGGGGGTAGGGTATGTAAAAGTATTCCAAAGATAAGGTATATACATATGCATAATTTAATAAAATTTGATGACTTCACATTCAATAATTAATAATTAACAATAAATGAATGATGAAAGAAGAAACAAGGTGAATATCTTGAATATCTTAATTCTCAGATCTTCTTATGAATATCTGTGAACTATCTCAAGGGAAAAGTACACTGCGTAGTTAAAAAGATGAACTGTGCAGTAAATGAAAGTTTTATTTTTCTTTGCTTTTGGACTTGGCCGATCATACAATAGGGGAACCCAAATTTTACTTCACTGAGGACTTCACTTCGCCGAGCAATTTAACTTTGTCGAACACTAGCTGGGCGGAAATTAACTTCGCATTTCATAAATTTACTTCACATTTATGCAAATGAAATATTTCTTGCTAAGACATAAGAACCAAAACATTTAAATGAAGCTTACACGAAGTTACTCCTCGTTAAAATAAAACAATCTTGATTTCTTTTATATACCGTAAATGTAAACAACTTTTACACAAGTAAATCTGGAGAAGATGTGGGACATGCAACATTCAACATTATTGAGAATGAATACAAAAAACTATGGAATTATATATATTACCATAGTAAAGTAGACCAACTTGACCGCAATACATCGAGATGAGATTTTACTATGATCTTTCAGAGCTTGAGCTCTTTCACGACTATGAGTTTCTTCTCCTTTCACTTTGGCTCTTCTCTTATTCTCTTCTTCCCTTACACATCTCTCTCTGATTTTCAACTATCTTCTTCTACTTATAGGAGTTGTATAACCATCGACTTGAGATCGCTTCACTTGGAAGCTACTAAGTTACATTAAAGACTGCAATTAATTTCTACCTAAGAATTCTTGACATGTGGAATACAAACGCGGTTACATAAATACAATGAGACGTGCGTCGCATTGGTTGCAGACTGACTGACTAACTGACATTGTAGACTGACAAAAAGACTCATAGAATGACTGATAGAGCCGGTACATACTAAATACGCAATCAGCTCGTAATTACGTTTTTCCAACACTCCCCCTTAATTATGAGCAGAAGAGGATCATTAAACAAAAATACAATTTTACAAAATGTTTCAGAGTTGAAACATGCTCTATGCATAACGAAGTTCACTGTGTCAAACTTGTCATTCCCAAACAACTTCGCAGATATTGGAATGTGTCCCTTGCCAATGGTTTTGTAAATATGTTTGCTACCTGATCTTCAGACCTACAAAATTCTAAACAAATTTCTTTGTTATTTATCAATTCTTTGATAAAATGATACCTTGTGTCGATGTGCTTGGTTCTCTTGTGGAACACATGATTATTTGACAGTGCGATAGCTGAATTGTTGTCACAATAAATGACTGTGGGTTCTTGTTGGTTCTGTGACAAATCACTTAACATCCTCTGCATCCAAACGGCCTCACATGCAGCGCTTGTAGATACAACATACTCTACTTCTGCTGAAGAAAGAGTTACAATGGGTTGTTTCTTTGAAGCCCATGATACAACACCTGTTCCTAAATGAAATGTATTCCCAAACGTGATTTTTCTATCATCTATGTTGCTCCCATCGTGACTGTCAGTATATCCGATGAGTTTGAAATTTTTTGAGGTATAATACAAAATACCAAAGTCGTTTGTTCCACTTACATACCTCATAATTCATTTACCTGCTTGCCAATGAGATTATTTTGGTGACTCCATGAATCCTGAGATTAAATTGACTCCATACATGATATCTGGCCTTGTTGCTGTAAGATATATAAGGATGCCAACAAGCCTTTTAAATAGCTCAGGATCTACATTGGACCCATCATTTTCCTTGCTCAATTTCAAACCTGTTATTACTGGTGTTGGAGCTATCTTACAGTTTAACATCTTAAATATGTTCAAGACATCATTTGCATACTTCGACTGAGATATAAATATACCATTTTCAGTCTATTGGACTTCAATGCCCAGAAAATACTTCATAAGCCCCAAATTAGTCATTTCAAATTCACTTTCCATGGATGATCTAAATTCCTCTATGCCAAAATCACCAGTAAATATTAAATCATCTACATACCTGAAGACAATTATCTTATTACCTTGCTTGTTGATTTTTGTGTACAACGTTGGCTCACATTCACTTCTGTGAAATCCATTCTGAATGAGGTAAGAGTCAATGCGACTATACCAAGATCTAGGAGCTTGCTTCAAACCATAAAGTGTCTTTTTCAACCTGTATACTTTGTGTCCTTTTACTGGGACTTCGTATCCTTGTGGTTGTTCCACATATACTTCCTCCTCCAAATAACCATTTAAAAATGTAGACTTAACATCCATTTGGTAAATAGGCCATGTCTTATGTGCTGCGATGGCCAAAACTGTTTTGATGGTGTCCATTCGTGCTACAGGTGCAAAGGTTTCATTGAAGTCTATGCCCGGCTGTTGTGTGAACCCTCTTTCTACCAATCTTGCCTTGTGCTTCTGCACATTTCCATAAACATCTTGCTTGGTCTTATAAATCCATTTCACGTTTATCACATCCTTGTCCTTAGGAACATCGACTAATTCCCATGTTTGATTCTTCTCAATGCATTCTATTTCTTCATCCATGGCTTGTTCCCAGACTTTATCTTCAACATCTTTTTCAAATGTTAGCGGATCATTAATTTGAGAAAATAATACAAAAACTAAGAATGAATTGGGTGTACTAGTATCATATATCTCACGTAGACTTCTTTTCTTTGTTGGATTTGATGATGTCAAACTTCGCAAACTACTAGATGGAGTTCGCTACACACTTGGTGTGCTTTTCAAAGTAGCTTGAACTGCGCCTTGTGTCGGAGTTCCTTGTGTTGAAACATATTGCGTTGTTCTGGGAGTAGATGGAACTGTGACATTCTAATTCACATGCAGAGTCTCAACCACATCTTCTGCGATGTCATCATGTTCGATGATTTTAACATTCTTTTCTACGGTTCCATCCCATGCTTCATTTTCTACAAACTGAACATCTTGACTGATAATAACTTTTCTTGCGACAGGGTCATACAACTTGTATGCTTTTGTGTCTTTAGAATATCCAATAAAAATGCATTTATGTCCTTTATTCTCTAATTTTCTTTTCAGCTCATCTGAAACATGTGCGTATGCAACACAACCAAAAAAATTTAAATGTGAAACACTATGTTTCATACCTATCCAGGCTTCCTACGGAACTTTTTTATTCACACTCTTTGTCGGACATCGATTCATGATGTATACAGCAGTTTCCACTGCCTCATCCTAGTATTCATTTGATAGATGCATGGCTGCCAACATACTATACCCCATCTCCATAATGGTTCTGTTTTTCCTCTCTGCGATACCATTCTGTTGCGGTGTATACTGCGCAGTGAATTGCCTCTGTATGCCATGATTTTTACAAAATTTTAAGAAATCATTTGAAACATACTCACCACCTCTATCTGTTCTTAAGATCGTGATGTCGTAACCACTCTGCTTCTCCACAAATGCCTTGAACTGCTGAAAAAACCAAACACATCAGATTTGTGTTTTAGAAAATATGCCTAGGTGTTTCTTGTGAAATCATCAATAAATGTGAGAGGGTAAGTGCGTCCTCCCATGGACGGTGTTTGCATTGGTCCACAAATATCAAAGTGCACAATTTCAAGTGGTGTGCGAGCTCTGTATGACTTTCCGACTGGAAAATTATCTCTGTGTTGTTTTTCAAAAATATAGCCTTCACAAATTCTCTTTGGTTTTTTAATTAATGGCAATCCTTTCACCATGTTCTTCATGTGCAGTAGCTTCAGCCCACCAAAATTCAGATGTCCAAATCTAAAGTGCCACAACCAAGATTCATCATTTATTTATGTTTGAAACGCTGCTTGCATTTCTTTGCTGCTGTCTTTTTTTTTCTTCCTTTTTGTAGTAAATTTCCGCTTCTTTACTTTCTGCTTTGAATGCAGCTCCAGAATTTTCATTCTAACTTCCATGAACAACTTGAGTTGTTTTTCCTTTTATGTTTGGTCTTATCCTCAAAGGAAACAAGCGATTGCTTGGATATATGTCTTTAATCAGACATTGTTTTCCTGTCATATGAACTTTGTAACCTTTTTCTATCAGTTGACCAATGCTCATCAAATTATGCTTCAAACCTTGAACATAATAAACACCAGGAATAAATTTTTGCTCCCCCTATTTGGTTAGAATATCAACAGTACCCTTACCCAAAACAGTGACTTGAATATTATTTCCAAGTGTGACATCAGTTTGAACTGATTTATCTAAACTAGAAAACATATTTAAATTACCAGTCATATGATTGCTACAGCTTGAGTCTAAATACCATATGTCATTCGGACTTTCTTGGACAACATTGCATTCAAGTGGAGATGCACATGCTAAGAACAATGAGTTGGTCGGAGTGCTGGTGTTGCTTGACTGTGTTTGACCTTACTTTCTTTGGTCATACTGCTTCTTCTTATATTCATATGCGAAGTGTCCAAACTTCTTACAGTAATGACATTGAATTTTTTATTTATCAGTCCTTTGTCTACTCGACTGACTGGGGATTTGATTTTGACCTCTACCAGCGACATATGTAGGGTTGCTGTTGCGACCTCCTCTGAAACAACTTCTTCCTCTGCCTCTAGAGTTTGATCTTTCCCTACCTCTTCCATGACTTAGTGTTGCAAATGCACCTTCTAATGATGTATCTAATCTGTTGATTCTATGTTCGTGATTTAGGAGTGAGGCTTGCAACTCATCAATAGTAAATTGGGACAGATCTTTGTTTTCTTCCAGAGTCACAACTAAAGATTCAAATTTTTTTGGAAGAACTCTAAGAACTTTTTCAACAACTCTTTGGTCACTTAGATTTTCTCCACAAAACTTTATTTGATTAATCGGACCAATAACTCGAGTATAGAATGATTCTACTGACTCTGTATCTTTCATCGACAGAGATTCAAAATCTCTTATAAAGATTTGTAGTTTAGTAGTCCTTACTTTGTTCAAGCCTTGATAAGAAGTTTCTGGTGTGTCCCATGCTTTTTTAGCGGACATTGTTGCTGTTACTCTTGGGAGTATGGATTCATGTGTTGATTGATGTATGTAGAATAATGCATTTCCATCTTTCTTCCTATGTTCCTTCAAGACATCATTCTCAGCTTGTGTGAGATTGTTGTATGCTGCCACATGCGTTGGTTCTACATAGCCATTCTAGACTATTTTCCATACATCATGACCTCTGAACAAAGCTTTCATAGTTAGAGACCAATATTCATAATTTTTTCCTGAAAAAAATTGGAGTTTGCAAATTAAGAGAAGTGGAAGCCATTCTTAATAGCTTTTCCCTTTTGTAAATAGACTTTCTACTTTCCGGCTTTGATACCAGATCAAAGGAAAAGCACACTGCGCACTTAAAAGGACTAACTTCCCGAACACTAGCTTTAGCTTGGTGGAAATTAACTTAGCATTTCATAAATTTACTTCGCATTTATGCAAAGTTCTTAACTTCCCGAAATACTTTACTTCGCAGACTTCTTGATTTGAAAATCATTTTAGTGAAACTCTTAAACAAACTTTATATTGAAATATTTCTTGCTAAGACATAAGAATCAAAACATTTAAATGAAGTTTAAGCCAAGTTACTCCTCTTTAAAATAGAACTTTCACCACTATGAACTATTTGGAAATCTTGAGAAGATGTGCGATATGCAACATTCAACTTTCTTGAGAATGAATGCATAAAACTATGAGCTTATATATATTACCGTAGTAAAATAAAGCAACTTGACACATCTCTGTCCTCTTCTCTTCTTCTCTTCCACATCTCTCTCTGATTTTCAACTATCTTTTTGTACATATAGGAATTAGAAGCTACTGAGTTACATTAAAGACTGCAATTAATTTCCACCTAAGAATTCTTTCTTAACATACATGACTGACATTGACATTGTAGATTGAGACAGACTACATAAAATTGACATTGTAGACTGAGACAGACTAGATAAACAATCAGCTGGTAAATACGTTTTTCCAGCACTATCGACTTGTTGATTTTGTTATTCACGATAAGACTTCTATCGATTCACATCTAATATTTTCGAGTCAGAAAAACTTCGAAATATGTATATACACACGATTAAGGTGGTAACAGAAGGCAGTGCATAATCCTGTTGTACCACGGCTCTGCTATTCTCGAAATATTCTGAATCTCTCTCCCAGATGAGGATGAACGCGCTGTGACAGCCATATCTCTGCTCCGGGAGCTTAGTCTACAGCTGTCTTTTGTTGTAGCCTTCGAATATAAGAAGAATTTGCGGGAACCCAAGTCCTTGATCTTATCACCTGGATGTAAACCTGCCATCCAAATCCATTTAGTGTTAAAAAACGCTAAATTATTGATTTAGTTCAATCAATTGGAATGGAATAAAATAAACCCATAACCCATCAACGACTGCGCAAATTAAAGACAGCCTAGCTAGATTTAGAGGAATCTTGAAAGTGCTAAGCTTGAAGTGCTCGAAATACATATTCTTGACGTGTTTTTCACCAGTGATTACCAATTTGACTGTAACCAGTGATCTACTTACAGTTTTACAAGACAAAAACAAATTGAAATACTTACAGTTTTAGCTCTTGGTGGACCTATCTAATCTTAGGGGTGGCTCTTCCTTTATTCAATGTTCATGACTTTGGGTGATTTGGTTTGGCTAGATCTATTTGCTTCATGGCTCCTCATTGCACAAACAGTATCTCTAAGCACCATTTTTTGGTTTTGGTTGTTATGGATTGGTGTCTCTTGGCTATTGGGGCATGGCATATTGTAGTGTTTACTACTCTCAGCACCCAATTGGAGCTATTACTAGGTCACGTTTCCAACTAATATGTGGTGTTGTCTTCCATCATGGATGCCCAACCATTGTGGCCACTCTAGCACTGTTGGCTCCTATCATGTACAATAGATGAAAAATTGTGGTTACCTACACATTTCAATGGGTAGTTTGGCTCTGTGATCACACTCATGGTGGTTGGCTTGTTATGCTCTTGTTCTCACATGTTTCTTGTAATGGAGTTAGCAAATTCTTTGTGTAGGATGGTGGAGATCCATGATATATTCCCTTCTTTATAAACTCTCATTTTCATGTATGTAGTTTATATTTTGGAGGCTTTTGGCATGTTGGGTTTGTTTTCCAATTTTAGCATAACTTTTCATTGGAGCTCTTCTATTTTTCATCTTTTTTTAGGCATTGGGAAGACCATTCCACTCTCTTATCAATAAGTGGTTTGATGCCACACTAGCATATTTTGTCACAAGAAAACACATTTCCTTAGATAATTTATCAATGATCATTGTGGTGTTTTCTTCTCTTTTCTTAAGCAGCGTGTCTAGTTTGTTATGCTAGTAGGTGCCTTATTGCTTAAAACATGATCATTTTCCACATACTCTGGAACTTTTTTCAACTTCAACACAAGATTTGGATCCCTGTGTTGATTTATGACACTTTTTCATCGGATCACACCTCACTCCATTGGATTGTCATCCTTTGAGGACAATATATTGGACATATTGTAGGACTTCACCCACCTTTCATGTGCATTTACTTTTATTTTTTTCACTGATTATATATGTATTGATTCCTCACTTGTACATGGTTACCTATCATGGTCTTGTTTCTCATGAGCCAAATTGAGGATTATTGTCCTTGATGGATTTATTTCTTGTACATTCTTTCTATACCTTTGTACATTTAATCCCAGTAGTGGATTTAGGGCCTCTCATGATGATATTCATGGAGTGTCATTGGTAGTTTTCCTCCGTGTCCATGCACTTTCTTGGGGCTAGCCACTTTTGGTCATTCTTGATTGGTTTCTTGGCATCATTGTCACGTTCAACTCATACTCCCAGACCTAAATTACCGCTGCCTCTGACATCCATTGCCATCATATGTGTCCACTCATTTGAACATTGTGGGGGAGGGTGTGCAATGTTTCCTGGGGTGATTATTTATGCTTCACCATTTTGTTTGAGATCAACTTTTCTTTAGAGTGGGATCTGTATTAAGCATTGATTCCTATTTTGACTTGGCTATTGTAGTGGCTAGCTACCATCACTTTGATGATATGGATAGGCATCCATAGGGAGACTCATTTTAGGGTTTTTTCTTGATTGTACATGAGTTCATGAGCAACACTTTGATCCATGATTCATTTCAAAGGATCATTTTTTTTATATCATTGTTCCCTAAGTTGCTTGGCCTTGTGTAATTTCTTATGATGTGGATCTTTGATGGCGTTTCCTAGCTTGGGGTTACTTTCAATCTTTAGAGTTTGAATCATACTCCTTTTTTCGATATTTCGACATATGTAGGCCTCATTGCCCTTTTCATGGTTGATGGTGTTTTCTTTTGGTTGAAACCTTTGTTATGGTTTCTAACTAGATCCTATTTTCTAGAGCATTCATGTGGTAATTGTCATTGTTTTATGTTCATTTTCCCATATGAAACAATTATGTTCCACTTTTGGATTCAATCATGTTTTTTAAGGTTACTTGACCTTCTTCTTTAGAATTTCATTCTTGATTAGAATTTTTAACATTTGCAAGCCTTAGGTTCTTGCCCTTAAATGAATCTGTGAGATTTTTTTTGTTTCATCTCCAAGGCCTTTTCAACATTAATGCTACTCCCTTTTATGAACATAAAAAATTACTATGCTTACAAAGGCCAATAATTATCCATGAAGCTAGTATACCTTATCTACCTTATTGTATACCCTATTTGTCCAATTGATATACCAATTAATTAAGAAGTAAACCTCTTCCAATTTGTTACAAATATAGATAATCTCCATATATTTCAATATACAACAATGTATTGATCAATATTTCTTATTGTTTTATTTTAAACCAAGATTTTTTAAAAAAATTGTATCTTCCTCTTCCTTGAAATTTTGTACAAATTGTGTATTTTAAAAAATATTCCAATGGATGAGAAGTGAAAATTTCGATTTGTATTTTCCTCTTCCTAAAAAATTTTGTTCAAATTGTGTAATATAAAAAATATGCCAATGGATGGGAAGTGAAAATTTCGGTAGTCACTTAGATTAGAAATGTCATTCTCTGGAATAATAAATTGATTGATTTGATGTGGGCAACCTGGTCTTCATATCTTATCGCATATTCTTATTTTGTTAATGAAAATTCAAAATCAAGATTCACGTATTAGTGCATTGCTATTGTCATTTATTAAAGTCTTTTAATATTTACTTCGCTCTATTTAATGGATATCGATGAGTGAATCTGCAATCAAAATAAGAATAATCATTATAAATGTGTTTTTATGTGTTTCTTCCTAAAAAAATTACATATTCAAGGAGTAGTTTATGCACACATTCAAGGAGTGGTTTATGCACACGTATAAACTTTGATAAAATTTTATGACTTCACAATAAACTTTGATAAAATTTTATGACTTCACAATCCATATCAAGCAAGTGTTTTCGGTATGTAAAAGTATTCAAGATATAAGGTATATACATTTGCAGAATTTAATAAAAATTTATGACTTCACATTCAATAATCAATAATTAACAATAAATTAATGATGAAAGAAGAAACAAGGTCAATATCTTAATTCTCAGGTCTTCCTATGAATATCTGTGAACTATCGACAGACTTCTATCGATTCACATCTAATATTATTTACGAGTCAAGAAAAACTTCGAAATATGTATATACACACGATTAAGGTGGTAACAGAAGGCACTGCATAATCCTGTTGTACCACGGCTTTGCTATTCTCGAAATATTCTGAATCTCTCTCCCACGTGAGGATGAACGCGCTGTGACAGCCATATCTCCGCTCTGGGAGCTTAGTCTACAGCTGTCTTTTGTTGTAGCCTTCGAATATAAGAAGAATTTGCGGGAACCCAACTCCTTGATCTTATCAGCTGGATCTAAACCTGCCATCCACATTCATTTAATCAAATATGCCTTAAAAAATGGTGAAAATTTTCATTTAGTTCAATCAATTGGAATGGACAAATAAAATCATAATCGCTATCCACGGTAAACACAAGTGATTTATGGAAATTTGAGATACATACGAACACCATGATGAATCAATTTGATGCATTTTTTACAAGACAAAAACAAATGGAAGTACTTACAGTCGATGCTGAATTGCGAGTAATGGAGGCCAAACAAAGTTGGAACATTGCAGAGAAGTGGCCTCCGCCCTTCCTTGTCATAAAGAAGGAGGGTGGCTTTAATAACATCCTCCACTGTTACATCTTTAGAGAGTAATAAACGCAGGGGGCCACTGCTCTGCGCAACCGTGACATTCACCAGTAACTTATTTAATGCCCGATCCACTGGATGATTCAGCTTCAGCTTCATGTTGTGATCATCCTGATTCAGAAGCTCTGGATGTGTCTTCGGCCTTCTCAATGCCATCATCGTATTCTTTTCCGTTTCAGAAGTACGCCCAGAGAAGCTCCGGGATCTTTGAAAGCTTTTCTCGTGATGATGATGATCATGTTGTTTGAGATTGAAACTGGCAGGAGCTCCATGAACACCACCTGCTGCTGCAGAGCTGCTCATGTGGCCTCCATGTCTATGCAGTGATCCATTTCTTGGATTCTTCCTGCTCCCTGACGTCTTGGTCGCCTTTTTATCCATCTGATCTTTAATTATAACCACAGAATTCAACATCTGAGATCACCTCAATCTCCGGTATCTGTAATAGTGAGCCTTGGAAATTATCAGTGGGCGAACAAGAAGAAGGCAAGACAAGAAAGCATGGGCATAGCAGTAATGATCATAATTGCTCACAGCGTTGGCTGCAGCAGATGCCCATAGGGAGGCCTCACATCCACCAAGCATCAATCAAACTCTGTTACAGAGTGCTTTAGTTTATGGGGAATTGCAGCTTCTATACCTCTCTGCGCATGGCAGCTAGACTAATAGAGCTATCTTACTCAAAGCAATCCCTGCTGAGTGCCGAGGTAAGAACTGCAATGGGAAGCAGGATTACAGTACCCACATCAGCTTATTGCTTCGAATTTATAAAGACCAAGGCAAGCTGCAAGGAAGGGGCCATATGAAATCTGATTTTGTGTACAATAAACAATGACGTAATTTGTTCAGCGGATGTATCTGGAAAGTTGCGATTTTTTTGGTTTAACAATGGGAACAGCAGCCTCCCAAAAGTATATCCAACAGTTTGCAAGCTAAATATATCATAAATTTGTAACTCAGCAGGGGTCGAGAAGTCCCAAGACCCTTTATCTTAAGAGAAAACCTCTATCCCAGGGATCTTGTAACTCAGCAGGGGTCGAGACATCCCAGGACCCTTTATCTCAAGAGAGAGCCTCTATCCCGGAGATCGTCTACTCTTTGAACCTTCCCTCAAGTTAAATATACCATAAACTTGTAACTCAGCAGGAGTCCAGACGTCTCAAAACTCTTTATCCCAAGAGAAAGCCTCTATCCCAGAAATCATCTACTTTTCGAACCTTTGAAATCCTTTTCTTCTTACTCGTTATGGAAACCCATAAGACAAAAGACTAATCTCCATGAATGCACGTAACGACTAGTCAATGGAGCAGTCGTATTGTTTCCATAAGACAAAAGACTAATCTCCATGAATGCACGTAACGACTAGTCAATGGAGCAGTGCATGTGGGAGAAAATAGACGGCCGCCTCCAGGACCCTGGGACCGTCTTGTAGGAGTGTTTGAGTGGAAGAAGGCTTTATCAACCGAGGTTGTTGATAATACCATTCCAACCCGGGCACACCAGGCAGCGTCTTGTTTCAAAAGTTATAATAGCTATCGCCATGGCTTAGTAACTTGACTTTTAAATCACTTCACAACCCAGACAAGGTAAAAGCTATCGCTACAAAAGAAAGATGAGATGAGATGATTTTGACTGATGATATTGGATACTGAATAGGAATGGTATAAAAATTTGATGATTTAGTTTTGATTGAAATTTTTTATTTTTTATTTTTTATTTTGCAAAATTTGAATTTAACTGTGTTTTAGTGGCTATTTTAATAATAAAAACAGATTCAATATTAAATATTATCAGAAAAAATCCTATAACAATCAAAATTATGACTTTTTTCTTCTTATTTTTTTAAAATAATAACTAAAAAACAAAATTTCTTATTTAAAATCATAGAACTTTTAAAATTTTACAATATCAAATTTTTAACTCTAAATCTCCAATGAAGATTCATCGAGCAAAGAAAATTGTGTTCCTTTTGTGTCGTATATTTTTGGTTTTGCCGAAATCCTGGTTGAATTCTGATTTTTGTGCAGAGACATCAGCGACAGCGACAAATAAATTAATGTGTTGAAATCAAACTTCGTTCACCGCCTATAATTCAATGCATTGGAATTTGGAATTGTAACAAAAGGCCAAGATACTAGTCAACATCCAAATCGATCTAAGTGGTCGAGAACATGAGTTTGTCCACGTGACAAAAGGACTTTGTTCAGTTCACGAGTTAGGTAACTTAGTGAAATAATTGGTTCTACCAAGCGGTTGTAAGCAGGCTGGGGTTGGGTTTTTACACTCAAAGAAAAAATCTGATATATGAGAATTCTATGGATAAGAAAGAATATATATATATATATATATGTGAAAACATCACATGAGGACAATCAATTCAATGCAATGGTTTTTTGTTTCTTTCTTATTACTTATAGAATGTATTTTTTTAAAATAAAGCTTTAATCATCATAATCAATCAATTCAATGCAATGGTTTTTTGTTTCTTTCTTATTACTTATAGAATGTATTTTTTAAAAATAAAGCTTTAATCATCATAATCAAACAAGTAGAAGATGCTTAATACTTACTTTTTACAAAAATTATTAAAATAATAATAAATTTTGTAATTGAATTATAAAAATTAATACATAATTATTATTATTAAACCTTAATCTTAATTGAATTTTAAATAAATTGATTAAAATAATATATTTTTTTAAATTAATACATCACTATTATTGAATTTTAATCTTAATTAAAAATTGCATATGCATTGATTGTTTTAATATGTTTGTTTGAAAATAAAACAAATAATTAAAAATAAAATATTTTAATATAATAATGGTGTATGATTCAAAAGCTTCTAACAAATTAAAAAATTGTAATTAACATAGATACAATAATTACTTATGAAACATATAAAATACATGGTTTAATTCAAAATGTTTTAATAGTAAATAGTTTAACATACAAAAAAAATCATAAATATAAAATTATAAATAAGAAATATTTAAAATATATTAAATAGTTTAACAATCAAATATAAATATATATAAATTAATTTTTGTAGAGCATTCAACGCTCAGTCCAAAAATCCAAGGGAAGATCAAAAATAAAAAATCCTGATAGCTCCACAATCACAGATGTGAAGTCCTTGAGTTTCTTCCCAAACAATTACACCTTCTTCCCCATCCATCGCTTGTTTTGACAGTTTATCTACCAAGGAGTTGTGTTGTTTGCATATGTGTTCAAATGATATAGAATTGAAGACTTTAATTTCTGCCAATATCCTATTGCACCAGTGAGAAAGAGATGTAACTTTTAACCTGTATTCACCATAAGCCCATTTAATGGTGACCCTAGAGTCTCCAAAAACCTTAAGATCCCCCAGTCCAAAAATATTAGCCACTTTTAGGCACACCAGAGTGCAAGAAGTTATGCTTTCATATTGGAACCATTACCATAGTTTGATCTCACAGTAAAAAAGTGATCATGAGATAAATAGATCACACCTCCAGCCGCACAGAATCCATTTGTTGCTGCTCCATTGAAATATGATACAGGGCCAGTAAACTGTGAAATGAATATGCTCACTTTCTTTAACTGTGCAGAATCCTTCTTGTGACAGTAGTCATTATGTAATTTCATAATTTGAACAACAGTAGTCTGCACACAGGGAACCTTATGTTGGAATATCAAGCAACACTGAGAGGGGGGGGTGAATTAGTATTACACTATTTTTCAAATTTTATCACAATTAAAAACTGAATCAACAAAAAAGATAGAAGACACAATTTTATTGTGGAAGCCCAATTAGGAAAACCACCAAAACTTTCTATTACTGCAAAATTATATTTACAAAATAATTTGCAAGCTCCAACTTGTTGGATGCACCAACACCCAATTTTTTAGCTACAACTGAAGGATGCACCAACACCCTGTCTTATCAGCTACAACTGACAGGATGCTACAGCACCCTTAGCAGGTTGCAACCTACCCTAGCACCACCCTTCTACCCTTTTCTGTCTTTTTCAGATTCCCATAACTTCTTCTCTTCAATTTTGTTTCTTCATTTCTATTGGTATCTGTCTGATATTTCTTCTTCTTTGATATGGGCTATTGAGACATCTTCCTTCCATCTCGAATGCTTGTTTAAATATTATCTATCTCAGCTTTGAAATGTTGTATCTCTTTAATCTGGACTTGCGTATTTTCAAACTCGCACCTCTTCAAAAGAATCAATTTCCTGTTTATTAATTAAATACTAAAACCTTGTGTGTTACCTTTATTTAATCCTTGTTCCATTTAAGTGGCTGAGCAATCTTCTTATTAAATTACATTCTTGTGAGAGCATTAAAAAAATGTAAAACATATGCTTAGTTCAGGCATATTCAGATTCTATGTAAAACATAATTTTTCTTCAACTTGAGAGGTTGAGTTTTCACGCGCGTGACCTCCAAAGAGGAATATGACACCATGGCTAGATGGCTAGTTCATCATGGGGAATCCCCATGCCATCTAGATAATTTATCAGCACAAGGACAATTTATGGTGGACATTTCCAAATGCCTCTCAACCTTCATTTAGATAGCAAGAAAAACTTTTTCTCAATTTGGCAGATTGATTTCTTGCACATTTGACCATCATAAGGAAAAATGAAAACATGATTGGATAACCATTTCAACAAGGAACAAATACATGTCACATTTTGAATTTTTTGATACACACACATCATTTGGTGGGCATTTGAAAATATCCCTTTAAACTACTAATCTAACACTAACGCTAATTTATCAAACCCTAGGTTAACATGAGGAGATTTTTATTTTCATCAAATTGGAAGTATGAGACATCAAATTGATAGAGGCCAACAAGGTGATTCCATCTAGACCAATTTCATCCTTTGAAACCTCTTTCTCTCTCCTCGGCGGACATTCTTCTGGAGCAGTGCAAATCAAGCTAGGAGGCAATTTTGGTAGATCAATATCTTCACCTATAGAGTTTTTTTGTACAAACCAATGATATGGTTGGATGCACCAATCAACAATCCAGAGACGCATACCATCAAAATAATTTAAGACATCAACCACAAAAAATGGCGGACATTTTACTGAGTTCACTTAGGCATTTTTACCAACAATTTTATACTTACACAATTTGTGCAATCTCCAAGGTGGATTTTTTATTTCACCAAAATATCGAACCAATGGTATTAGATGATGTAGTACATCTCATTGAGAACAACCATACTGATTTCACCTTCAAACTCATCTTCCTCTGACTTAGGTGGGCATTTTATTGGACTGGTGCAAAACGGCCTAAAACCCTGTTTTGGCATACCTATAACTTCCTCCTCAGACACTCTCAAGACAAAATGAGACCATGTTCAGGTAGACAGATCAGCAAGCTACAGCCTGGTGAGATGGGGCGGACATTTACCTTAACCTATGAGGTACGTCATAAATTTTCCCAAGGCCACTTGGACCGATTTTCCAACACTTAGCCATTTTCCAGAATTTCTCCAAACTGACAAATCTCTATATAATTAGGTCAAATGTAATATTGACATCATGAAGGTACTAGAACATCATTAGGTGGATTTTCATCTTCATCAACCTTGCCACATCACCATATATTTCATATCATCATATCCTTTGTCTTTATTTCTTTGTCATTACTGAACTCCTTTGACATCAATGACAACCACATTCAGCATTCTCCCCCTTTGTCATTGATGAAAACAACTTCAATTTTCTCTCCCCCTTTTTGAGATTAATGACAAAGATTCACAAATATCCCCCGTCACTATTTCCCCCCTGTCCACTATGTCCTTTTGTGGCAGGGTTACAATCTTCATTTTATTTTAATGAAGAGATATGTCTCCCATTTTTTGCCTGAGATATGCAAATGACTCTCTAGGCAGGGGTTTAGTAAAAATATCAGTTATTTGTTCCTTTGTGTGAACATACTCCAGTTTGACAGTCTTTTGTGACACTTGCTCTCTTAAAAAGTGATATTTGATTGGAATATGTTTTGTTTTGGAGTGCATGACAAGATTTTTGGATATGTTTATAGCACTTGTACTGTCACAATATATAACAATGGGATCCTCATATTTTACAAGTAAATATTTCAATGATTGCTTCATCCAAATGACTTGTGTACAACATGATGCAGCAGCAATATACTCAACTTCTAATGTAGATAGTGAAATGGAGGGTTGTTTCTTGCTTAGCCATGATACCAAACAGTCTCCCAAGAAGAATGATTCTCCACTAGTGTTCTTTCGGTCTTCAACACTTCCTATCCAATCTGAATCAGTAAATGCTTTTAAAGTGAAGTCTTGACCTTTTGGGTACCATAAACCATACTCCATAGTACCTTTCAAATATCTGAGAATTATTTTACTATTGTTACATTTTTTTCTTTGGGGGATGACTAAAATATAGCAACCAAACCTACAGCCTACATTACATCTGGTCTTGTAGTTGTTATATATAATAAGCTACCAATCATTGACCTGTACATGGTATTATCTACTTCTAAGGATTCATCATCTTTTCTTAATTTACAACCAATAACCATAGGAGTACTAACAGGTTTGGATTCTTCCATTTCGAATTTTTTGAACATCTCTTTGATATACTTAGTTTGAGAGATGAAGATTCCTTTTTCTGATTGAGATACTTGCAAACCTAGAAAGAATGTTAGTTCCCCCAACATTGACATTTCAAATTCCTTCTTCATTTATGAAGCAAATTTTACAGTCAAAATTTGTAGACCACTTCCAAATATGATATCATCTACGTAGACTACAACGATGATCATATTTTTGTTTTCAAAATTTATGTACAAATTACTGTCAGTAGCCCCTCTTTTATATCCTTGTTGTTTTAAATATTTGTCAAGTCTTGGAAACCATTCCCTTGGGGCTTGTTTAAGACCATAGAGTGCCTTCTTAAGTTTGCAAACATAATCTTTATTTTTTGATAAGAGAAAACCTCCAGGCTTCTCTACATATACTTCTTCTTCAAGTTCTCCATTAAGAAATGCAGATTTTACATCAATTTGATACACTTTGAAGTCCTTGTAGCATGCAAAAGCTAAGAACATTCTAATGGCTTCAATTCTTGCCACAGGTGCAAAAGTCTCTTCAAAATCAACACCTTCCACTTGAGCATATCCTTTGCATACTAATATGGCTTTGTTCCTTATCACATGACCATCCTCATTGAACTTGTTCTTAAAAATCCATTTGGTCCCAATGACCTTCACGTCCTTAGGTCTTGGGACAAGTTCCCAAGATTGCCTCTTTTCTATTTGATCAAGTTCTTCATTCATAGCATTGATCCAATCCTCACTTTTGCAAGATTATTTAAATTTTTTAGGTTCTACTATAGAAAGCAATGCTTGTTCTTCACCATAAAACAATCTTCTCCTGGTTTGAACTCCTGAATTTTTGTCACCAATAATTTGACTTTCGGGATGATTCTTTTGAACTCGTTTGGATGGTGTTTTTGTGTCTGATCTAGGGAAGTCTTCATTCTCTTCTTTTTCTTCTTCTTCCTCTTCAGGAATACCTTCTACTTGTGAACTTTATTATTTTTCTTCATCATCTATGTCATCGTCAGTTCATTCAATATCCACATTTTCTTGGATTTGTATCCTTCTTGGTTTAGTGTCATCTATAGTTACATTTTCAATTTCTATGATCCTATGCAACCTTAGATTATAACATCTGTATGCTCTTTTGGTAGAAGAATATCCAAGAAATATGCCTTCATCTATTCTAGAATCAAACTTCCTTAGATTATCATCATCTCTTTTTATGCAGCACTTACTCCCAAAAACTCTAAAGTATTTAAGTGTAGTTGGTCTTCCAAACCATAGCTCATAAGGAGTTTTGTCACTATTTACTCTGAGTTGTCCTTTGTTTTGTACATAAACAGATGTATATATTGCTTCTCTCCAATAACCATCATGAAGTTTTGCTTCATTTAACATAGTTCTAGTTGCTTCTTGAACAATCTTGTTTTTCCTCTCGGCCACTCCATTTTGTTGAGGAGTTCTAGGGGTTGAAAACTGCCTTTTGATTCCATGGTTTTCACAAAAATCATTGAATTCATTTGAGGTGAACTCACCACCATTGTCTGATCTTAGACATTTAATAGTGAGATTTTCTTCATTTTCAACAAGTGCTTTGAAGGCTTTGAACTTCATGAAAGCTTCTGATTTTTATTTAAGAAATGCCACCCAAGTCATCCTAGAATAATCATCAATTAATAACATGAATAAATATTCACCTTGAAGGCTCTTAGTCCTTGTAGGGTCACAAAGATCAATGTGAATTATCTCTAATGGTTGAGAGGTTGTATGCTCTTTGACCTTGTAGCTTGATCTTGTTTGATTTCCATGAAGACAGTGTCTACAGACATGGTTTGGTGGTTTTATGATCTTTGGTAAATTTCTTATAGCTCCCTTCTTACTAAATTTTACAAGATTGTTGAAGTTCAAATGTCCCATCCTTCTATGTCATAGTAATCTTTCATCAATTTGACTCATATGACATTGTTCTTCGTTTTCTAAAATATACACATTACTTGGAGTTCTCACAGCAATCCCAACAATTTTTGTGAATCTTTTTTTCCGATTTCACACTTTTTGGAATCGAATATACATTTGTGTCCTTAATCACATGTTTGGATTACACTTAAAATATTTGGTTTTAAATCTTTTACAAGTAAGAAATTTCCAGCTTTCATCTTGTCTTTAAGATCCATCGTACCCTTCCCAATTAAGTTAGAGGACAGGTTATCTCCAAAGGTTATTTTTCCTTTCTGATTTCTTTTTAGACTTATACATTTATGTGGGTCTCATGTCATATGCCATATAGTTCTCTTTTTTTTGAACATTTATGTTTTGAACATCCATTATCTATATGCCATATACTTCTCTTTTTTTTTTCTTTTTTTTTTTTGCACACAGAGCTATTGAACATTTCAAATCTTCCTTTTTCTTCCAAACCTTCTTTTCTCCATTGTCTTGGGGTTTTGTGGTATCATTCTTCATAGGTGTCACTAGATTACAATTTTTAGCTATATGTCCTAGGTTACCACATTTGTAGCATTCTATACTATAACTGTGAAGGGGAGAACAAGAGGTGTAGCTTCTTCCTTTTGGATTACTTTTAGTGCCATTCTTCTTATACAATAGAGAATGTGATGTAAGACCTTTCCCAATAGGAGCATTTAATTTACAATTTCTAGCTATATGTCCAAAGTTGTTACAATCATAACAATTTCCCAAAAACGTTGTTGATGTTAACCTGGCACATTTTTTGTCTTGCCTTGGAGGTAAGCAAATTTTTTACTGTGATCCTTTACAACTAGTTTCATAAGTGCATCAACATAATTCTTTTTATTTCCTACTTTGTTCATAAAGGAGGATTGTTCTAACTTCTTTCCTTTGTCATAACCTAGTCCAGTTTTATTGTTGCATGATCTTTGATAGCTTAGGATGTCATTTAGAAATTTTGAGCTACCCATAAATATTGATTGAAAGGACTCTTCATCTGTATTCTTTCTAAGCATGCTTATTTCAGCTTCAAGTTTTTCTAATTTTTCTTCTTGTTCCTTGACTTGTTGTTCTAGATTGTTGCTTTCTTCACAGGTTTTTTGAAGCTAAATTTTTAAGTTATTAAGAAATCCTTCTAATTCTTCAATAACACTTTTAAGTTCTGTTTTTAAATCTGCTACGCCTTCTTTATCTTCTCTGTGTTTTACTCCCATGAATAGAACTTCTACTTCTTCATCTTCACTAGACTCACTGTCACCCATGGAATAAAAGGTATTCTTTTTATTTTTCTTCAGCACTTTTTTCTTCTTCTTGAAGTTATCAGGGAACTCACTTTCTTCTTCTTGTTTGTGATAAAGAATTTTTTTAGCAAAGTGACCAATTCTCCCACAGTTAAAACATTTCAAAGGAAATTTCCCTTTAAACTTACCAGTACCTCTCTTAAGATTTTTAACTAGAAGTGCTTCTTCATCATCCTAATCTTCTGCTTGAGATTTTGTTTTAGATTTCTTATCTATTTTTTATGCTTTAAAAGTTGCTTCCTTCTTTTCAGAATTGTTTTTCCCAATCCTCATTTCATAAGTTATAAGAATTCCATATAGCTCATCCATGGTGAGTTTGTCAATATTTTCTCTATCTTCTAGTGTGGAAATCTTCGGATTGTAAATCACTGGAAGCGATCTAAGTATTTTTTCAACTATTTATTTTTCTTTCAATTCTTCTCCTAGCCCTTGAATTGCATTCACAATTTCATCAATTCTCTCAAATTATTCTAAAATTTATTCTTCTTCCTTCATTTTTAGACTTTCAAATTGGGTTTTAGAATTCTGGAGTTTTTCCCTTTTTACCTTGGTGTCTCCTTCATAGATGGTCTGAAATGTGTCCCAGATTTCCTTTGTTGTCTTACAATTATCACTTTGGCAAAGACTATTATGTATAATCCTGCTAAGATTGCATTAATAGCTTTGGCATTGCTTCCATACTTTTTAATTCCTTCAATATCTGTAGGAGGGTCTTTGGGATATGTGTACCCTGTTTCTATAGACATCCAAACATCCAAACCAAGAGACATTATATAGCTTCTCATCCTGATGCTCCAGAAAGCATAATAATAATGTCAATTTTGTAAATCCTTCAATCATATCCCAAGTTGTTCTTAAGGGGGGATGTTAGGATATTTAGACACTTAGGAGTTAGTTAAGATCAACTTGTGTAATATATCCGTTAGGGATAGTATGTTTCTTTAGTATGCATTTGTAAATACTTAATCCGACAGTCACGATATGTTCCCGACATAGAGTGATCCGATGGCTCAACTTCTCTTAGATCAAACCTAACCTTGATATGTGGCTTAACACCCGATTGGTCCATGATCTCTATTTAAAAAACATGGAGGGTCATTGTTTAGTTGATCGATTATGAGAAGCTCATTTGTAACTTTCTTTCTTTGCATAATAAATTGTCCCGTAGAAGCTATTTGGCCGGGGCCGTGGAGTATTTCCCTCAAGAGGGTTTAAACCACGTCAAAACATCGGTGTGTTGATCTGTGATCTGTTTGTGTGAAGTGGTTGCTTTTGGTGTTCGGGCCTTTGGTAGTACCCTGTGTACCCGAACATGGTGTCAGAGCTTTTATGAAGAGCTGCTTCCGGTTATGATCTAAATCTTGAACTGTTGTTGCCGAAACTCGAAAGGGTTTTTGATTCTGGTATTTCTGTGCACTTTTGGGTTGTGGGAGGTGTTCCATTGCGTCCGGAGCACCGTGTCCATTGGAAAATAATTTTTGTTTGATCGAAAACGGTTCCCGGTTGCTCCAGAAACGCGTATTTCACCAGATCTGAAGGTATAATGTTACAGTGACGCATTTTTTTTATTTTCTACTTTAAAAGAAAAAAATCTCATATTTTATCATTTTTTACTGTTAGATTTTTTTTTTGTTCGGATTGTTGCTTTCTCTGTCTGCGTATGCTCTTTTCCATGCACCTTGAGCAATCTCGGCAAATCAGAAACAGAAAGGGGAAGGGTTTTTCTCGGCTGCGTATGCTCTTTGTCGTGCACCTTGCGCAATCTCGACAAATCAAAAACAGAGAGAAAACGTAGACTTTCTGGACAAGCTAATGAGATCTAACTCCACAAGTGTGGAAAAGTTTTTTTGTTTCGATTTGTGGTGTATTTTGCAGGAAAAAGGGGAAGCACGCAAACCAAGCAAGAAGAGTAAAAAAAAAAAAAACCTTCCTCATTCCCATATTTTACATACCTTTAATCTAGCTCACTTGGTTCAAAGTTGCTTTATTCCTTAATAGGTCTTGAGTTCAAGTCTTAGGAAGTTACATTTAAAATAAAAAGTGCATGCAATTTCTATTTTCAAGTTACTTTATTGTAAAAGTGCATCTCACTTAAATAATAAAAAAATACAAATACAAGTGAGTCACTTAAGTTCCTTTTTATTGCTGCACTATTTAAAGTAAATCATTGTAAAAGTGAAAACACTTATTTTATAAAAGTGATTCACTTAAAGCAACTTTATTGTAAAGTGATTGTCAAAGGTTCATCTTGGGAAAAGGGGGGTCCTTTTTTTAGCTGATCATTTTCTATCTACCGCGTCACTATTGGGGACATCTTCAATAGTTTCTTTGTTCAAGCATAACTTCACAATAGAGAGTCAGTTTTCAGTGCCATTTTTTTTTTAAACTGCCTATTTTTTCGATCTCTTCGCATCCAGACTATTGGTTTCTTATTTTACAACCATTAATTTACAAATATGGCTGCCCCTTGTGATATTCTACTTACCAATTCCAACTATTTCACATGGAAATCCCGTATAGAGGATGTTCTACGAAGTAGAGGACTTTTCAGAATTACCTCCGGGAAAGAAATAGAACCTACTGATGATGATAAGAAAATCAAATGGGAAAATAGATGTAACGAAGCTCGTGGATTGATTGGGATGTCAATCTCTACTAATTTGCGATTCCACATATCTGGAATTGATGAACCTGATGCTGCTTGGGACAAGTTGGAATCTGTGTTTGGTAAACACAATGAAATTCAAGGTCTCCAACTCGAAAATAAGTTGATTTCTTTAAATCCAAGTGACTTTTCATGAATTCAAGATTATTTATCTAAGTACAAAACTCTTAAACTCTTATGTGCAGAATGTAAGATTAAGAGGGAAGACAAACAATGCATTTATCATATTCTTTCCAAACTTGGACCTGCATATTCTATTTTTGTATCTACATTTTACTCCATGAAAGAATCCTTGAATGCAGCTAGCTATCAAGAGCCTAGTCTTGAATCCTTTTGTGATTCCTTGATTAGAGAGCAAAATAAACTCATTCATCTTGGAATAATCAACAATGCAGATATATCTGGGAAAGCCTTATTGTCCCAACAGAAAGAAAAGTCCAAGCCTCCCAAGAAACGAAATTTTCACAATAATAAGTCAAACAAGGGTCCCAAACCCTCTCAATCAGCTCCTTCTTTAAAAAATGACAAAGGATCCAAGCCCAAAGGCAAGAAGACTGAGCGTCATTGCAACTATTGCAGGAAAGATAATCATGATGAATCTAAGTGTTTTAAGAAGATGACAGCCTTGGAAGCAGCAATGAAAAAGCACCACATCAGCCTAGATTCGCCTTTAGAATCTGTCTCTCATGGACATGCACTTTGTGCTTCTGGTTATTCTTATAATGTATCTTCTTCTTCTACTTCAAATGAATGGCTCATTGATTCTGGAACATCTTATCATATGGCTAAGGATTAAGCCATATTTTCTACTATGCATGAATGTAACACCAAACAAATATTTGTTGGCGATGATAGATCTCTAAGTGTTGTAGGAGTTGGAACTGTTCCAGTAGATAATGGTCATTTTAGTGATGTACTATGTGTTCCAAGAATTTTCTGCAATTTGTTATCAGCCTATCAGATCACTCATTCTGGTGAAGGTAAAATTGTGACCTTTACACTTCACCAAGTTGTAATCAAGGATTTTAAAGATCCTCAACAAGTCCTAGCTACCGGAATTGTTGATGATATTACCAGGTTGTACAAGTTTAACAACTTTGGGTCATCACCTTTCCTTTCAGTTTTTGTTGCTCATAGTGATAACTTGAGCAAACTTTGGCATGAGCGATTTGGTCACTTAAATTATCGCTCATTGCAACAACTATGTAAAGAAAATATGGTGACAAGTCTTCCGATGGTATCTTGCAGGGATGGTGTTTGCTCCGGTTGTGTACTTGGAAAACATCATCAGGACAGTTTTGACAAACGTGCCTCTTAGCACATCTCAGTTCCCTTGGAGCTTGTGCATAGTGACTTGTGTGGTCCTCTTCCATCTGCTTCCTTTTCTGGTTTCAAATATTTCTTAACTTTCATTGATGATTACACCAAACGCACTTGGGTTTATTTCCTAAAACTTAAGAGCGAAGTATTTAACATGTTCTTGGCCTACAAGGCCCTTGTTGAAAAACAATCTGGTCATCAAATTATTAAGTTAAGATCTGACAATGGAGGAGAATATGTTAACAAAACGTTCACTACTTTCTACACTGAACAAGGAATCCAACAACAGCACACTATTCCATATACACCACAACAAAATGGTGTAGCTAAGCGGAAGAACCGCACTTTAAAAGAAATGTCTAATTATATGATCCAATCTAAGGGACTAAGTCTTCAATTTTGGGCTGAAGCCATAAATTGTGCAAATTACATAGTTAATCGCACCCCCACCAAAGCATTACAAGGTATAACACCGGAAGAAGCATGGAGTAAAACTAAACCTGATGTAAGTCATTTCCGTGTGTTTGGTAGTGAAGCATGGGCTCACATTCCAGATGAAAAACAGAAAGCATTGCAGCCTAAAAGTGAAAAGTGCATATTTGTTGGATATTCTGAAGATGTAAAAGGTTATAGACTTCTTCAACCACATTCTCATGATATAATCATTAGAAGAGATGTTAAATTTGATGAAAATCTCTTGGCCTGCGAGCCTAACTCGGCGATTGTGCCATCTTTAGCCTGCGACCTGATTCGGCGTTTGTGCCTTCTTCTTCTTCTTTCAACTTCCTTGACAGGTTTCCAACTCCAGTTTCTGATGATGACAGTGAGGATGAAAATCCACCTCTGCCTACTCATGTTCCTCCAGTTGCACCAGTACAAGTGCTTTCTCGATGGGTCCGTTCAACATGTGAAGCAACTGGTGATCTTGCCGGTGATCCTAGAGATCAATGTCGAACACGTTCTCAGTTTCAGCGAGCCTCTTCTCTTTTTGCTCAAGTTTCCGAGAATCATGATCCAAAAACTTTTGCAGAAGTTTCAGGGAATCCAGATTGGGATGCAGCCATGGATGAAGAATATCTTTCCTTAATGGCGAACGATACTTGGGCTCTTATACCTCTTCCACAAGGAAGAAAACTTGTCAGATGTAAATGGGTCTACAGAACTAAGTATGCATCAGATGGAAGTGTTGAAAGACTTAAGGCAAGGTTAGCTGCCAAAGGTTTTTCCCAAGTTGAAGGGATTGACTACAATGAAACCTTTGCTCTCATCGCAAAAATGAACTCCATCTGCCTTGTTCTTTCCCTTGCAGCCTTACACAACTGGGAAGTCAATCAAATGGATGTCAAGTCTGCATTCTTACATGGTGATTTATAGGAGGAAATTTACATGGAAAAACCTCCTGGCTATGTTTAGAATAACTCTAGCCTTGTCTGCCGCCTTAAGAAATCTTTATATGGCATTAAGCAAGCTCCTAGAGCTTGGTATGCCAAAATGGATAACTTTCTCCTTGACACTGGTTTTTCTAGATGCCATTATGACGCCAACATCTATACCAAGAAAGTAGGAAACCATCTCATCATACTTGTTCTATATGTTGATGAACTTATTCTTACTGGTAGTGACCCTAAGCTTATAACCCATGTGAAATCCAATCTTAAACAAAATTTTGAAATGTTAGACTTAGGACATTTGCATTATTTTCTTGGTCTCCAAGTCCTGCAAACCAAAGAAGGAATCTTTATTTCTCAGTCTAAGTATCCTTGTGACCTTCTTCGTCGCTTTCACATGGAAGATTGTATACCAGCCCCTTCTCCCTTCCAGTCTGGAGTCAAACTTTCTGCCACTTGTACTTCACCTGAAGTTGATGCCACCTTATATCGTCAGCTTGTTGGTAGTCTCTTATACTTGACTCAATCCCATCCCGACCTTTCCTTTTCCATTGGTCGTGTTTCCCGTTATATGCAGACACCTCATGAAAGTCACTGGAAAGCAACTAAAAGAATACTTCGATATATTTGAGGTATAGTTCAGTTTGGGATTCATTACAGTACAGGGGGGGAACCTTTGTTGGTTGGTTTCACTGATTCAAATTGGGCCGGCGATCCTGATGATCGAAAGTCTACTGCAGGTTATGTTTTCAGTCTGGGATCTGGACCTATTACTTGGGCTTGTAAGAAACAACAAGCTCTTGCTCTTTCTTCAGTAGAGGCAGAATATCGAGCAGCAATTAATGCCAGTTAGGAAGCTTTATGGCTTCGACAGATCCTTTCAGAGTTTGGATTCGAGCAGCAGCAGCCTACTCCACTTTGGTGTGACAATCAAAGTGCCATCAAGCTTGCCAAAGATCTAGTTCTACATCAACATAGCAAACACATTGAGCTACATATGCACTTCATCAAAAATCTTGTTCATGTTCGTGTTCTTGAAGTGCTCTTTTTCCCTACAGATGATCAAGTTGCAGACATCTTCACCAAGTCTCTTATAGAAGCGAAGTTTTCTAAACATCGATCTATGTTAGGAGTTCAGGAACTTATCATTAAGGGGGGATAGGCTCTAATGCCTCCTTCCTTCTCCTAATAGTGTCACTTTTGTAAATCCTTCAATCCTATCCCAAGTTGTTCTCAAGGGGAGATGTTAGGATATTTAAACACTTATGAGTTAGTTAAGATCAACTTGTGTAATATATCCGTTAGGGATAGTGTGTTTCTTTAGTATGCATTAGTATGCATTTGTAAATACTTAATCCGACGGTCACAATATGTTCCCGACATAGAGTGATCCGACGACTCAACTTCTCTTAGATCAAACCTAACCTTGATCCGTGGCTTAACACCTGATTGGTCCATGATCTCTATTTAAAGAGCATAGAGGGTCATTGTTTAGTTGATCGATTATGAGAAGCTCATTTGTAACTTTCTTTCTTTGCATAATAAATTGTCCCGTAGAAGCTATTTGGCCGGGGCCGTGGAGTGTTTCCCTCAAGAGGGTTTAAACCACGTCAAAACATCGGTGTGTTGATCTGTGATCTGTTTGTGTGAAGTGGTTGCTCTTGGTGTTCGATCATTTGGCAGTACCCTGTGTACCGGAACAGTAGGAGGGTCTTTGGGATATGTGTACCCTATTTCTATAGACATCCAAACATCTAAACCAAGAGACATTATATAGCTTCTCATCCCGATGCTCCAGAAAGCATAATATTCTCCATTGAATAAAGGAACCTTGGAGGACACTTTTACTGGCTGATCCATAGTGATAAAATATTTTTCTTCAAGTGTTTAAACTTTTAATGAAGAACCTCACTCTAATACCAATTGTTGGAATATCAAGCAATACTGAGAGGGGGGGGAGGTGAATTAGTATTACACAATTTTTCAAATTTTATCACAATTAAAAATTGAATCAACAAAGAAGATAGAAGACACAATTTTATTGTGGAATTCCAATTGGGAAAACCACCAAAACATTCTATTACTACAAAATAATTTGCAAGCTCCAACTTGTTGGATGCACCAACACCCAATTCTTCAGCTACAACTGAAGGATGTACCAACACACTGTTTTGTCAGCTACAATTGACAAGATGCTACAACACCCTTAGTAGGCTGCAACCTGCCCTAGCACCACCCTTCCACCCTTTTCTATCTTTTTCAAATTTCCATAACTTCTTCTCTTCAATTTTGTTTCTTCATTTCTATTGGTCTCTATCCAATCTTTCTTCTTCTTCGATCTAGGCTATTGAGACATCTTACTTTCATCTCGAATTATTTTTTATATATTATCTATCTCAGCTTTGAAACGTTGTATCTCTTTAATCTGGACTTGCGTATTTTCAAACTCGCACCTCTTCAAAAGAACCAATTTCCTGTTTATTAATTAAATAATAAAACCCTGTGTATTACCTTTATTTAATCCTTGTTCTATTTAAATGGCTGAGCAATCTTCTTATTAAATTCATGTCTTGTGAGAGCATTAAAAAAATGTTCTAACATATGCTTAGTTCGGGCATATTCAGATTCTATGTAAAACATAATTTTTCTTCAACTTGGGAGGTTGATTTTTCACGCATGTGACCTCCAAAGAGAAATCTGACACCATGGCTAGATGGATAGTTCATTATGGAGCATACCCATGCCATCTGGAGAATTTATCATCACAACGACAATTTATGGCAGACATTTCCAAATGCCCCTCAACCTTCATTTAGACAACAAGACAAACGTTTTATCAATTTGGTAGATTGATTTCTTGCACATTTGACCATCATAAGGAAAACTGAAAACATGACTAGATAACCATTTCAACAAGGAACAGATCCATGTCACCTTTTGAATTTTTTGATACACACACATCATTTGGTGGGCATTTGAAACTAGCCCTTTAAACTATTGATCTAACACTTAGGCTAATTTACCAAACCCTAGGTTAACATGAGGAGATTTTTATTTTCATCAAATTGGAAGTATGAGACATCAACTTGATAGAGGCCAACAAGGTGATTCCATCCAGACCAATTTCATCCTTTGAAACCTCATTCTCTCTCCTTGGCAGGCATTTTTCTGGAGAAGTGCAAATCAAACTAGGAGGCACTTTTGGAAGATCAATATCTTCACCTACAGAGTCTTTTTGGACAAACCAATGATATGGTTGGATGCACCAATCAACATTCTAGAGACTCATACTGTCAAAATACTTTAGTACATCAACCACACAAAATGGAAGACATTTTACTGAGGTCACTTGGGAATTTTTACCAACAATTTTATACTTAGACAATTTGTGCAATCTCCAATGTGGATTTTTTGTTTCACTAAAATCCTGAACCAATGGTACTAGATGATGTAGTACATCTCATTGAGCACAACCATACTGATTTCACCTTCAAACTCATCTTCCTCTGACTTACATGGACATTTTACTGGACTAGTGCAAAACTGCCTAAAACCATGTTTTGGCATAGCTATAACTTCCACCTCGAACACTCTCAAGACAAACTAAGACCATGGTCAGGTAGACAGATCAACAAGATACAACCTGGTGAGATGGGGTGGACATTTACCTTAACCTATGAGGTATGACAAATATTTTCCCAAGGACACTTGGACTAATTTTCCAATACTTGGCCATTTTCCAGAATTTCCCCAAACTGATAAATCTCTATATAATTAGGTCAAATTGTAATAATGTCATCATGAAGGTACTAGAACATCATTAGGTGTATTTTCATCTTCATCAACCTTTCCACATCACCATACATTTCATATCATCATATCCTTTGTCTTTATTTATTTATCATTACTGAACTCTTTTGACATCAATGACAACCACATTCAACACCTTATTCTAAAGAATAGTTTTATTCCTAGTATGCCAAATGATCGAGGAAATATAGACTAGGATAGTTGAATGATTTTTGAATCTTCTGAACCAATGAAGTATACCAATATCAAACAACTCATACTCCCAACTTTGTTCAAGCTTTAGAGAGGAGAGACACAAGTTCCAAATATTCTTGGTAAAAGAGCACTCCACAAATAGATGAGATGTAGATTATGAACTATTTTTGCATAACATACACACATTTGTCCCATGCCATCCTCTAATCATTATGTTATCCCATGCTTTTAACTTTCCTTGAAGAGAAAACCACATAAAACACTTAAATTTCACAGGTATCTGCTACTGCCATAACTGCTTATACCACCATTGTTGAGGGAATATACAACTATTTTTTATCACCGCACTATATGTAGACTTTGCTGTCACCATCCACATAGCAGGGTTGCCATTCTAAATGATTTGGTTCCTTTCCTTTGTGATTCTGAAGCCAGCCGAATTTAGCAGTCTTATATACTTATTCCATTCAAAGGATGTCGGCCCAGTGAAACCCAGGTCTTTTGAATTTAACCAATAATTATCCTATGAATTTTTTTCCCTGTTCTTTTTTATTTTATCCAGTGTAATAAGATTAAAATCCTTTAAAAATTTCAAAATAGCATCAGAAGTTTTGTAGTTCTCATCCAATCCCAGGATCGGGTCAATGCCAATCATAATCTCCTTACCATTACCAACATGCCAATATAGATCAACTGCCATCTAGTTGTAAACTCTGAGAAAACCATTCCAAATGGGAGAAACTCCTCTAGATTTTTTCTTTGGATTTCTGATCCCGTTTACTATCTCTCCTTTTATATATTTAACTTTCAACACTTTAGACCAGAGATTTGAACCGAACATCCCTCTCCATAAACTCTCAAGTCTATGTGACATACTAAAAAATACATGGTTTTTTATACCCCATCCACCACTTTTCTCAGGTAAAGCTATTTTGTCCCATCTAGTCATATTTAGACTACTACGATCTTTACCACTAGACCACAGAAAGTTAAAGAAAATCTTCCTTAATGAGTTGATGATGAATTTAGGAAACAAATAAAGAGAGAGCCAGTAAACAAGTATTCTAGTCAATACAACTTTTACCAGAGTGAGTCTTCCCCCAACATGAAGAAATATATAAGTCCAGTGGTTGATTCTTCTTTCAACCTTTTTCAATAACCATAACCAATATTTTATCCTGTAATCATTAGGCTTCAATTAATATCCTAAATATTTGAACCCATCCTCCAACCGTCTGCACCTATATGGAAATACCTCCATAATTTCATCAATCTTTGAATCCTCTAATATGATCTGGAAGAAACTGGATTTAGAAGAGCTAACCAACATTCCTGAGGCGTCACAATTTTTTTTATTAACTCTTTATAGTACACCGATTCTTCAAATGATTCATCCCCTGCAAGTAAAACATCATCCACAGATAGGAGATGTGAAAGAAACAAATCATCTGAAAATTTGATACCTTTTATTTTACCTTCTGCTTTAGCATTACTTATCAATCTACTGAAACCTTCTATGATAAGCAAAAATAATAATGGGGAGAAGGGGCAACCCTATCTTATACCTCTACTACACTTGAAGAACATTGAAGGGGTACCATTTATCAATACAACAATGTTTGTTGAGGACACACAAGCCATAATACACTTTAAATCCAATGGGGGAATACCAATTTGTATTAGTATGATACACAAGAAACCCGAGTCAACTCTCTCATATGCTTTCTCTAGGTCCATTTTGAGTAATAAAGCTTTCATATCTCTTTTCTTAATTGTGTGAATAATCTCTTGGGATATATCGATAACACCTATAATTTGACAATCCTGAAGGAAGCCGAATTGTTCAGAGGAGATATGATTCGACAGAGAAGGCTTCAATAGGACATCAGTAGTCTTGGAGATTAATTTGTAAACCAAGTTACACAAGGCAATTGGCCTAAATTCCCCAAATTTTTAGGCTTGCTGCATTTAGGAATCAAGGTTATAAAAGTACAATTCAGGGCTCCAGAGATACATCCCTCTACTCTAGTGAACTCCACCATTTTAAGGAGATCTTCCCCCATAATATCAAAAAAATGTAAGAACAATTCAACCGTCCAGCCATCAGGCCCTAGACTTTTCTCCTTAGCAAAGAGTTTTAATGTTTCTTCGACCTCCACTAGTGACACCTCTTTACCTAATTCCTTGGCTTCACTATCATCAAAAAAACTTGGGAAATAATTTAGCAACCTTCAAATGATCCGTAATATCACACTGACCAGTATCTGAAAAAATATTACCAAAGAACCTTTTCGTTGAAGATTGTAGATTTTACTTCCCTATAACAAAATTTCCCATCTCATCATATATCTCCCATATAGCATTGTTATTCCTCCTATGTGATGCATAAGAGTGAAAAAACCTTGCATTTCTATCCCCAAGCTCAATCCAAAGAGCTCTGCTTTTGAGCCTCCACTCTTTCTCCTCTTGAATCAATAACTTTTCCTTTTTCTGCTCAAATAATTTTAACTTTGCAAAATCATAATTTTCCAAAGGCTAATCAAGATTTCTCATATATAGCAACTGTATCTGTTCCCCCAACATCTTATATTCCTCAAGATCCTTTTTGTTCTGGTTTTTTATCCATTTTGTAACAGTATCTTTAAGATATTGTAGCTTAATGATAAAACAGTCCATGGTATTCAAATCCTCATCTATCTCAAAGTTTAGCAAAAAATTCCTAATAATGGAGCATAATTATTCATTTTTTAACCATGAGCAGTTGATGTAAGGGCCTTGCCATAAGAATTCAAACTTTCCCCAACCAAGTGTATCATGAGCTTGTCCATAAAAGAGGATTAGATCATCATCATAGAATGAGGTAGGGTGAACATGATGATCATAGTGTGCTTTAGGGAACTTCTTGGTATCTGCATTGTGCTATAAAGTGGTGTGGTGATCTTCATTAGCATGTTCCACGCCTACAAGTCATTGTTTGAAAACAAAGGTTTTGGTAAAATTTTGGTTCCAAATGAAGGGAGGGGATCTCACACTCAATGGGTAAGACTATTTAAAATCCATGAACAATGTGGAATGGTGTAAAGCTAGTGGTGGTTTTAGTGGAATTCCTATAGTCCCACAAAGCAAAAAAAATCAAATGATTTCAATTAGATTTTTTCATTTCAACCATCTACTAGAGCATGATTTTGATAATTTTATTGATGACCTCAACTTTTTCATTCCCATATAGATAATAAGGTGATGGAAAATAGTGCTCAAATCATAAATGCACAGTTAGCACATGCCAACTACATCATCAAAGTTTTGGAACATCAAAAACACATTATACAACTTGACGAGAACTTTACACTCAAAACAAGAACTCTTGCCATAAAAACTCATATTTTTGCGTAGAAAACAACTCTTGAATAAAAAATCGGCGCTACCAGTAGCACCATTTTTTGGGGGGGTTAAAATTATGAATTTTTTGAAACCTCAGCTGGTGATGGTCCAATTAAAACCCTAAATCAACCCCCAAATCGAAAAGTGGTGCTATTGGTGGCACTCTTTTTTTTAAGGATAAAATTGCAAGGTGAAAATGCAAAGTTGGGAAACAATTTTACTGCAACGGAGTGAAAAAAAAACTAGTGCGTGCGGATGAACATGCGAAAAAAAGTCAACCTCAAACTCTAGGCCGAGAGTTTGTGAGAGTTCAAACTCTCGGGCGAGAGTTTAATAAAACTCTAGGCCGAGAGTTTGAACCAATCATCGCGCTGTATTTTTAAAAAAACTCTCGGATGAGATTTTGAACTAAACTCTTGGCCGAGAGTTTGGAAGATATTTTTTCGGCCGAGAGTTCAAGGTCAACAAAACCTGCGAAAATATCTGGCATCTTTCTGAAACTTGCAACTTCAGCAAGCCCAAAACCCTGCAAATTTTAAATATTATTTGTCGGACTTGGTAGCAATGGATTCATCTCTAAATTTAGTTTCCAATGATATGACAATTGTTTCATTTCGATTTGAATTTCTATTTATTAATAATTTTTTTTCTAAACCTTATCCCTTAAGAATTTTATTACTCTGAAAATCACCCGAAATGAAAATTCAATATCATAACAAAGACAACACCAAAACATTTGAAATCTTCATAGAGATCATAATTGGCGTGTCCTCTTCAAAAGGTTACTTTTAGTTTTTCCAATAAGAGTCACAATAAAAAGAAAATTGAAGCTCACCAACATGTGTCGATAAGGCACCATTTTCTGAACATATGTTGTTTCGATAAATAATAAAAAATAGTTCCCAAGTATTAAAAAACTCAAAATATAGTCCATGAACAAGTGTAGTGTGTGTCAATTATGAGCATACAATGTTTTTTCCTAAAATTAATAACCGTCTATCAAAAAACTGGTGGCCACACAGGTCACTCATTATCCATATCTAAAATTTTCAAGTATATGTCATTGGTGGCCACCAAATTTGTCCCACGAGCTTTCCATTAAAAAAAATAAACAAAATACGAGTAGAAAGCTAATTCAATTCTATAAAACATTTGTGTTTACTTCAAGTTGAAATTCCTAAAGGAGATATGGGTTTGAAGAGGTCGAAGTTGAAAACATAAAATTTAGGAGTTTTGTTTGTCTAAAACAAGCCAAAAGTGTTACCCAACTTCGCGTTTTCACCCTACAACATTTTGAAAACCTCGAATGGTGTCAGTGAAATAAAAACTCAAAATCAACCGATGAATCGAAAAGGGGTGCTATTGGCGGCATCCCTTTCTTCAATCAGGTACAATTGCGTTCATTTCGAAACCATACATGGTGCAAAAAAAGATTTATTTTTTTCTTTTAAATAACTGTAAAAAAAGAGGTATCCAATTTTAATTAAAAAAATATGATTTTCTTTTAAAAATAAAAAATTAGATGAATGTGAAAAAAAATTAAAAAGCAAAAAGAAAAATACATTTGAAAAAACAAAATATCTAATTTATTTTTAATAAATTTGAAATTTACAAAAAATTAATAATACACAAATATTTAAAAAAATTAAAAATAAAACTATAAACAAAAGATATATATATATATATATATATATATATATATATATATATATATAATTTCCCATGGCATTTTAGGAATTGACCGATGCCCCATTTTGATATGGAGCTCATGAGAGTTTGTTCTTATCTTGGCTATATTAATTTTCTTCTTTGAGCTAGTTAATACTGAGAGATACTTTTGATCTTCCAGATTAAGGTTAATGACCTCTTTATGGTATCTTCATTTTCTTTTAACCTCTAAATATTTCTCACACCACATTTTCCCTTTAAACTTAGATGTAATAATATTTTTGACATTATTGATATTATGCAAAGTGTCATTTTCATCAATGCCCCAATGGTTTAACTAAGCCATGGTATCTTTGCACCAATCCCAATTGAGGTGCATGTGGTTTTGACTTGATTTTAAAGCAATTTTAGTAGGTCTCTCGTCTCCCATGTTATTTATCTTGTGCTTGTACAACAGGTACATATTCATAGCCATGCTCTCGATGGGGGGAATACCTATTTCTATGAGAAGAATAGGATAAGGCATATTGCTTTTAATTTTGAGGTTATAAGTTATAAAACGATTTGGATTTGCTCAATCTTTCTGCAAAATTCTCTAGAATTGATGCAACCTCATACTTCACAGCCATATAGGATAACAAGAATGATAAGAGTTTCAAAGAGGAACTTTTTTTTATCCCACGTGACCAGGTTGGTTGATTTATAATTGTTTTCAAGGACAAAATAAGCATCATTTTCTCAATGCTATAGTTTCAGTTGATGTAACACCCCGATTTTGACCCCATTGCATTAAACATGTAAATGATGTAATATTGTTATAAAATCGTGGTGAGGATATCAAGGCCAAGGCTTCGCCATCGATTTAGCTTTTTATGTATCAACATTTAAAAATTGATGCATGTGGTTTGCGTGCTAGCCAGGCACGATGGAAATTACAAATATCATGTAAATGTGTATTTTGATAAAATACCCAGAACTAGCTATGCAATGCAACAAGAGTGTGGGGGAATGATTTTTACAAGTAATGGGGAGGGAAATATTTAAACCCTTGAAGCTAATAGTTTCAGGCCAAGTGTCAATGAGAGAACCCATGAACCATCAACTACCCATCTTGACTTTTGCACCCAACCATTTTATTCTTCCAAGAGGTGGTTGAGGTAGTTATTATTTTGGGAAATGGAGAGGTATGGATGTCCAATTTCATGGATGGCAAAGCCACCATTTTTGGGGAAAATTGTGTTTGTATTCCTGGCAAAGAAAGGACCCATGATTTTTCTCCCCAACCCATCATTCATCCATATGCTTTTCTCTCTCACGCAGTATGAGCTTGATGGGCATTTTCCCTCATGTTTTTCATGAGTTTTCCTCCATTTTTCTTGCTGGAAAGTTGTTTTTAGTGTTGCACAATGACTGGGAGGAAGATAAATTCAATTTGGGGTTTCAAAGGGGTATTTTTTGCTATCCAAATGTGGGTATGCATGTGGGAAACTCGATTTTGTTCCCTAAGGTTCGATTTTCCCCTCTCCACTTTTGTTTTGTTATGTCGATAGGTTGTATAACTGTGTGATTGCTAAATTAAGTTCCAATTGTTGGGAAATAACCTTGATATTATTGTGGTTTGGGTTATGTGCATCCCTTGTTTGGCTTGAGCTAGTGTGTAAGCAACCAGGAATAGAAGAGCATTTAGAATTGGCTTGATAAACTTAGTGAAAGGTGTGTCCTCACCAAAGATGATAGTGTTTTCGCTACTTTTCTATGCACACCCTGAAGAGCACTATAAGGGAAGGTATGGCCCGAGGGACTGTGGAGATGTGAAGGGAATACTTCCCTATGTTGGGTGTGCAGGTATCGTGGGTTCCAAGCTAGCTGAATCTTGTAGAGGTACCAATAGCTATGTGGATGAGCTCACTATCTTAGCAATTCTTCCTTTCTACTTCCTTAACAACCTAATAAACCCAGCTGTGGACTAGCTTGGCTGAGTGGTGTTGTATATTTGGCTATGTGTGATTTTGTTGTTCCCCTTTTCCTTGTAGAAATCATTCCCAGCTGGGGGTGGTAATTGTGCTGAGAGATTGATGTAATTGTGTTGAGAGATTGATGAGCACAGTTGGCCTATGGCCGGGTGGAACATTGCAGTTGCATAGCTAATTTCTCAAGACAACTTCACATCAAGATAAGTATTATCTTCTATTTAAGTTATGCATTGTTTTTAATTGATGCCTATCTTAATTATGATTATGCTTGAAATTGCATAGAGATGTGTGCAGTATAATTTAATTCCGTTGTGTTTATTTACATTCGACATCTGGACACATGTATTATGTTTGTATTCATTTGAAAGATGATGAATGGGGGATGAGAAGTAAAATGGACCAAATTTATAGTCATGTTCCCTTCCTTGAGTTGGACTGATGGGAGGGGACAATGTGGTATCATAGATATAGGTTGCAACAGTGGAACTATATGGGGCTATGTCATGCAACTTGCAGTGTAAGGTAGATTCTTGATCACCTTTGATTATCAGACATAAAACACAAATTTCCTAAGTTTTTGAGTTGTTTTCCTAAGTGTGTGTCGACGAACTTGAGCAAGTTGTGCCGACACATATTAGCGAATTTTGGAAAAACTCCCCGAAAGCGTTTGGGAGAAAAAGATATAAGTACACCGAAACTGTTGGCGAAAAATGAAAAAGTTCGTTGAAAAAGGAATTTATGTAAAAAAGGGTAAAGTACACTAAAACAGGTCAGCGACAAATTGAAAAGTACACCGAAACAGGTCACTGACAAATTGAAAAGTACACTGAAATGGGTCTATGACAAATTGAAAAAGTCTCCGATATGTTGCGGTGACAAATGAAAAATTCACCGATGAAGGCGATCAACAGAGAAATGAAAAATTCGTCGATGAAGTTGATCGGTGAAAAATAGGAAAATCCATTGAAAAGGTGATTAGAGAAGAAAGGAAAAAGTCAACGAAAGGCATTTCGGAGCAAAATGGAAAAGTACGCCGACCAACATTTCAGTGAATTTTGGAAAAGTCCGATGAAATAGGAAATTGGTTATTTTTCCAGGGATATTTTCAGCCACTAGAAATTGAAAAATGTTGTTGAACTTATGCGCTAGATTGCGCGAAATCAAAATATTTACCAAAAAACAAAACGAGGGTGCTACCCTCAACCCACCCTATAGTGGCGCAAGGAAGCCACAAGGGGGAAATCCCCTTTGGCCCCCGTCATCCCCCTGAGACATCATTGATTGCGATAGAATTATGTAATTTGATGGGAATTTTCAATATGAGCTTTTCCCATAATGCATGAAAGTAAATTTCTAAGAATATAATGCAACTAACAATTGTGTTTATGAACACATTTTGCAGACTTAAAATCATATCAGTGACTATTAGGGATCAAGATTGAGCATAGTGCAGTTGGGAAATTTTTGGTCTTGGTTGGGCCAAAAGGATCATCTTCATGGATGATGCACAAAATCCCTATGATCCTAAGACAGATGCCATGGGAGAGAACATACAGGTTGAGAATGCTGAAACAGAATTCAATGGGAGAATAAATTAAGAGACTGTTGGTTGTGGAGCTAGATCTTCTAGTCTCATAAATGATTTTGTATCAGCTGTGTATGTACCCCAGTTCTATATGGTATGTAGGTGGACTGTACACTCACCCCAACGGGGGGGGTGTGGGGGGGCATCGCCCCCCCACGGGGTTCTAGGGGGGCCCATCCCCCCTGGCTGGGGGGTCCGGGGGCCAGTGGGGGTTCGGGGGCAGCGCCCTCGAAGAAAATTTTTGGGGCTATTTTCGCCAACTGTTTTGCGGGCCCATGGTTTTGGGTATCCCGTGGTATTTTCCCATTGTATTTCCCTTATAAAAGAAAGACATTGTAATACGGCTAGGGTTGTTGATGTATTAGGTTTTATGCATTGTAAAGATCTTTGAGATCAAGAGAGAGACTGTGAAACAGAGAAGAGGAAGTGCAGCGGTTGTGCTGTAGGTTGTATCCCTTCGACTTGCTGGACAGTAATAATAATAAAGACTGGCAAATTCAGTGTGGACGTAGCCCAAGTTGGGTGAACCACGATATATTTGTGTCTCTCTTGTAATGTGTATGTGTGATTATATTTGCATTTCTGTTTATTGTTATTGCTCTGCGATCCTACTTTTCTAACAATTGGTATCAGAGCCAAAGGTCTATTTGGCAGTTAAACTCGCAGGAAGCTAGGGTTTCTGGTTTGAGTGGGAGCAATGGCAGAAGAAGGAAAGTTTAAGGTCGAGAAGTTTAACGGCCAAAACTTCGGGTTATGGAAGATGCAAATGGAGGACTATCTGTACCAGAAGGATCTATTCCTACCATTGGGAGGAAAAGCAAAGCAGCCGATGACTATGAAGTACGAAGAATGGGTGGTTCTTGACAGAAAGGCTCTGGGAACAATACGGTTGAGCCTGGCTTCGTCGGTGGCTTTCAATATCTCAAAAGAAACGACAACAGAGGGTTTGATGAAAGCATTGGGTAAGCTGTATGAAAAACCCTCAGTTTCCAACAAGGTATTTCTAATGAAGCGTTTATTTAATATGAAGATGTCTGAAGGTGGATCTGTTACTGATCATTTAAATGAGTTTAATACGGTTACAAATCAGCTAAGTTCTGTAAGTGTGAACTTTGATGATGAGGTTAGGGCTCTTCTAATCTTGTGTTCATTGCCAAAAAGATGGAATAGCTTGGTCATGGCTGTAAGTAACTCTGTCTCTGGTTCAAACACCTTGAAATTTGATGATGTTATTGGTGTTATTCTTAGCGAGGAAATGCGAAGAAAAAGCACAGGTGAGACATCAGGTAATGCGTTGACCATGGAGAGCAGAGGAAGACAAAAGGAGAGAGGAAAGAGCCAAGGTAATCGTGGAAAGTCTAAAACGGGCAGATCCAAGTCCAGACTGGGAAAGATAGAGTGCTGGAACTGTGGAAAGAAAGGACATCTAAAGAAAGACTACAAATCTCTAAAGAAGAAAGGAAATGCACAGAAGGAAACTACCCAGGAAGCAAATGTAGCAGGTGATGTGTTACAAGATGCTTTGATTCTTGCATTAGATAATACTAGTGATTATTGGGTAGTAGATTCAAGAGCTTCATGTCATGCTACACCCCATAGGAAATACTTTCATGAGTATGTTCCTGGCGATTTTGGACATGCTTTATTGGGTGATGATGAGCCATGTAAAATTGTTGGAATGGGTAAGGTATGGATAAAAGTTAAGAATGGAACTGATTGGTTGTTGAAAGATGTTAGGCATATTCCTACTATGAAAAGAAATCTGATCTCAACAGGGCAGTTGGGAGATAGCGGTTTCCTATCTACGTTCGGAGAAAAGTGGTGGAAGATCACTAAAGGATCAATGGTGATAGCAAAAGGAGACAGAGTAGGTACGTTGTATTTATGTCCTCATAATACTAACCATTCTATCTCTTTAGCTTCCACAGGAACAGATACAGCATTGTGGCATCATAGGCTTGGCCACATGAGTGAGAAGGGGATGCAAATTCTCCACTCAAGGAAGTTGCTGCCGGATTTGAACCAGGTAAGTTTGGAATTCTGTGAAAACTGTGTTTATGGAAAACAGAAGAGAGTCAGATTTCTCAGGGTTGGGAAACAGAAGAATAATGAAAAATTAGAGCTTGTGCATACAGATGTATGGGGACCGGCTCAGGTACAATCTCTTGGTGGCTCTCATTATTATGTTACATTTATTGATGATGCAACTAGAAAAACTTGGGTTTATTGCATTAGACAGAAATCTGATGTGTTTGCTACTTTTGAGAAGTGGAAAGCTTTGGTTGAGAATGAGATAGGAAAAAGATTGAAGTGTCTCATATCTGATAATGGAGGTGAGTACTGCGGCAAGGAGTTTGATAGTTACTGTTCATACCATGGGATTCGTAGAGAGAAGACAATCCCTGGAACACCACAGGAAAATGGTGTGTCAGAAAGGATGAACAGAACGATCATGGAGCATGCAAGGTGTATGAGACTGCATGCAGGGTTGCCCTTACAGTTTTGGGCGGATGCTGTAAATACTGCTGTTTATTTAATAAACAGAGGACCTTCAAGTGCTTTGGATGGTGGTATTCCAGAGGAAGCATGGACAGATAAAAAGGTAAACTACTCATTTCTGAGAACGTTTGGTTGTGAAGCATTTGTCCATATTGATAAAGAAAATAGAACAAAGCTTGAAGCTAAATCCAAGAAATGTACCTTTATTGGATATGGGGTTGATGAATTTGGTTATCGTTTATGGGATTATGAAAATAACAAAATCGTCAGGAGTAGAGATGTGATATTCAATGAAAATGTCATGTATAAAGATAAGTTGCAGGGAAAGAAACAGGAAAAGGAAAGCACAGAGTACATAGTGCTTGATGAAGTTAAAGAAAATGAAGTTCCGAAGGTGCTAGAAAATCAAGAGCAGCAACAAGTACCTGAAACTCCTGCAACTGTAAGAAGATCTACCATGTTAAGTAGACTCCCTGAACGATACTCTCCTTCAATGTATTATTTATTGATGACTGATTATGGTGAACCGGAATGTTATGAAGAAGCAATGCAGGTGGAAACTAGAAAAAAGTGGGAGCAAGGCATGAATGAGGAAATGGACTCATTGGTAGGAAACCAGACTTGGGATTTGGTTAAGTTTCCTGCTGGTAAAAGAGCATTGCAAAACAAATGGATTTATAGGTTGAAGGAAGAAGAAGGAGGTAAGAAGCGGTACAAGGCCAGACTTGTTGTAAAGGGGTTTGCACAGAAGAAAGGTATAGATTTTGATGAAATATTTTCTCCTGTTGTAAAGATGACTTCAATTAGGACTATCTTAAGTCTAGTGGTGGTAGAAGATTTGCATCTTGAACAGTTAGATGTAAAAACAACCTTCCTCCATAGGGATTTGGAGGAAGAAATATATATGCAGCAACCACAAGGGTATGAGGTCAAAGGTAAGGAGGATCTGGTATGCAGGTTGAAAAAGAGCTTGTATGGTTTGAAGCAAGCTCCAAGGCAGTGGTATCTAAAGTTTGACAGGTTTATGACAGAACAAGGTTATAGTAGATGTCATTATGACCACTGTGTTTATTTCAAGAAGCTAGACAATGGAATATATATTATCTTGTTATTGTATGTGGATGGCATGCTTGTTGCAGGGTCTAACATGCAGGATATAAATGCACTCAAAAGGAAGCTAGCTAATTCATTTGCGATGAAGGATTTGGGTGCTGCAAAGCAAATCCTTGGTATGAGAATAATGAGAGACATGAAAAATCACAAATTGACATTGTCTCAAAGTGAGTACATACAAAAGGTGTTGGAGAGGTTCAGAATGCAGAATGCAAAACCTGTAAGTACACCTTTGGCTAACCATTTCAGTCTAAGTAAGGAAATGTGTCCCAAGACACAAGAAGAGACAGATTACATGTCCAAGATTCCCTATCAATCAGCAGTTGGCAGCTTGATGTATGCCATGGTGTGCACAAGACCAGATATTGCACATGCAGTGGGAGTTGTGAGCAGATATATGAACAATCCAGGTAAAGAACATTGGAAGGCAGTACAGTGGATTCTCAGGTATTTGAGAGGTACTACCACTGAGGCATTATGTTTTGGAGGTTCAGACACTGTTCTACAGGGATATGTTGATGCAGATATGGCAGGTGACAAGGATAGAAGGAGGAGTACCACAGGGTATGTGTTTACTGTAGGTGGAACAGCAGTAAGATGGATTTCAAAACTACAGAAGGTTGTTGCACTTTCAACAACAGAAGCAGAGTATGTTGCCATTACAGAGGCTAGCAAAGAGATGATTTGGTTGCAGAGGTTTTTTGGAGGAAGTGGGTAAGAAGCAGAAGGATAGAAGATTGTATAGTGACAGCCAGAGTGCCATTCACCTTGCAAAGAACTCAGCATTCCATTCCAGGACTAAACATATACAGCTCAAGTACCATTTCATACGCTCTGTTCTGGAAGATGAACTGTTGAAGCTGGAAAAGATACATACTAGCCAGAATCCTGCAGACATGTTCACAAAGGTAGTGACAAGAGAGAAACTGAGTTCGTGCTCGGTTTCAGTTGGCCTTCTAGCATGAAGGTGAAGAGGAGAAATTTTCCAAGTCCAAGTCCAGCAAGTGCAGCAGCGGTGGAGTTGTTGTGATCAGTCTCCAAGTGGGAGATTGTTGGTTGTGGAGCCAGATCTTCTAGTCTCATAGATGATTTTGTATCAGCTGTGTTTGTACCCCAGTTCTATATGATATGTAGGTGGACTGTACACTCACCCCAACGGGGGGGGGTGTGGGGAGGCATCGCCCCCCCACGGGGTTCTAGGGGGGCCCATCGCCCCTGGCTGGGGGGTCCGAGGTCCAGCGGTCCCCTGGCGGGGGTTCGGGGGCAGCACCCTCGAAGAAAATTTTTGGGGCTATTTTCGCCAGCTGTTTTGAGGGCCCATGGTTTTGGGTATCCCGTGGTATTTTCCCATTGTATTTCCCTTATAAAAGAAAGACATTGTAATACAGCTAGGGTTGTTGATATATTAGGTTTTATGCATTGTAAAGATCTTTGAGATCAAGAGAGAGACTGTGAAACAGAGAAGAGGAAGTGCAGCGGTTGTGCTGCAGGTTGTATCCCTTCGACTTGTTGGACGGTAATAATAATAAGGACTGGCAAATTCAGTTTGGACGTAGCCCAAGTTGGGTGAACCACGATATATCTGTGTCTCTCTTGTAATGTGTATGTGTGATTATATTTGCATTTCTGTTTATTGTTATTGCTCTGCGATCCTGTTTTTCTAACAGAGACTCCCCCAAATATTGCAGCCACCATGAGGAGCATAAGGGTGGATTTGTAGAGTTGTAGAGAAGACAATGAGAGGTTGATTAAATCTCAAGAAGAATAGAATCAACTGAATGCAACTATGCTGCAAAGTATGACAGACATTCAAAGGAGCATTAACTCTGGGAGTCACTCAACAAATCCAGAAAGGAGTGGGATTAGTTCAAGCATAAATTCCCGCAAGAGGTTCAATAGATCAAGAAGAGTTTATAGAGGCAGGGCATATACTCCAGAAATCTCTTCTAGTGGATCATATGACTCTGAAGAATCCATTGAAGGTTCAATCTCTTCATCTTATAGGAATAAGAGGAAGAGGCATTACAAGAACAATTCACATGGGGAATTTAAGAAGGCCAAACCTCCTACATTTGATGGTGAGGTAAAATCTGGACAAGAAGCTGAAGTTTGGCTTCTTGGGACGAGGAAGTATTTCCAAGTCCAAGACTACTCTGGAAATATGAAGGCAAGGGTGGCCATATTCAATTTAAATGGAAGAGCATCTATATGGTGGGAACACCTTATACAAGTGAAGAAGATCAATGAAAGGAAGATTGTGTGGAATTAGTTCAAGAAGTACGTCAAGCAGATGTACCTCTCTAATAGGTACTATGATGATAAGATCAAAGAGTTCCATGAGTTGAAATTGGTACAAATGACCATGAAAGAATATGCAAACAAATTATTGGAGCTGCTGAGATATGTCAAGTATATCAAAGATGATAAGGTGAAAATTCAATGTTTTGTAAGTGGACTACCTCAGTCATATAAAGACAGAAATGAGTTTAATGAACCTTGAACTCTAGAGGAGGACATGAGAAAGGCCATGTATTGTTATGATCAAAACAAAATCAAATCTGATTTCCATAAGGCATGGAAGGACAAGAAAAACGAGAAGCTTGACCAAAGGAGGAAGGGTTTCAAACCTCCTCATATTAGAAATCAGCAAAGGAAGCCACCACAGGGTGTGACTAAGCCAACTAGAACGATGGGAGACAAGACAAGAGATCCAAAGGAGACAAGAGAGACACTTCAATGTTGGGGATATGGAGAGGACCATATGATTAGGAACTTTCCACATCGGAATGGGAGTGCAAAGCAAGTTCACAACATCCAAGGAGATGAAACTGTGGGTCAAGTGGAAAGGACTATCCCTAGAATATATGAAGCAATAGAGTACTTCCCGGAAGATCATCAATCAATTGTGGCTGAAGTTTAAGGTAATATTGCTAAGCAATCTATTTCTATTTTGATTGAACCTGGATCTACTCACAGCTATATCACTCCTAAAATTGTTGAGATTTGTGCTTTTAAGAAATTAAAGCATAGTAAGTCATGGTTAGTTTAACTAGCCACTAGAACCAAGAGAAACGTTAGTGAAATGGTATAGAAATGTCCATTAGAGATGGATGGGATATTCACTTATGCAAATTTGAATATTCTGCCACTTGGTTTCTATGATATTCTCATTGGAATGGACTCGTTAGAAGCACACAAAGTTAAACTTGATTGCTACAACAAGAATTTTGAATGCGTGGATGAAGAAGGAAACCTAAGGGTCGTAAAAGGCATTCCGAAGGTGATTTCTGTTAGGAAGATTTCATCCATGCAGTTGAAGAAGCTATGTAGGAAGGTTTTTCAATTGTATGCATCCCATGTTTTGGAGGCAACATAAAATGAAACTCCTAAATGGGAGGACTATCATGTATTGCAAGAATTCAAGGATGTTTTTCCTTATGAGATTCCAGGACTTCCTCCATAGAGGGACATTGATTTCACAATTGACCTTGTTTCAGGAGCTGCACCAGTGTCCAAGACATCCTACAGGATGAGTACACTCGAATTACTAGAATTGAAAATGCAATTACAAGAGTTCTTGGAAAATAAATATATCCATCCAAGTGTGTCCCAATGGGGAGCACCTATGCTATTTGTGAAAAATAAATATGGAACACTTAGGTTATGTATTGACTACAGACAGTTGAACAAGTCACGGTGAAGAAAAAATACCCATTACCTCGAATTGATGACCATTTTTATCAAATGAGAGGAGTAAAGGTATTTTCAAAGATTGACTTGAGGTCTGGTTACCATCAGGTAAGAATCAAAGAGGAACATAAGACATCCTTTAGAACAAGGTATGGGCACTACGAGTTTGTGGTTGTACCATTTGGTCTCACGAATGCACCAACTACATTCATGTGTCTCATGAATAGTGTTTTTAGTAAGTATTTGGACAAGTTTGTTCTTTTTTTTCTAGATGACATTCTTATCTATACCAAGAATGAAAAAGAGCATGAGGAACATTTGAGAATGGCTTTGTAATTGCTAAGGGAGCATAATTTGTGTGCAAAGCTGAGAAAATGTGACTTTTATAAATATAAATTCATTATTTGGGTCACATTATCTTCGAGGAAGGAATATCTGTGGACCCTGAGAAGATTGAAGCCATTATGAATTGACCAACTCTAAGGAACGTGACAGATGTAAGATCCTTTATGGGACTTGTTGGTTACTACAGGAGGTCCATTGAAGGATTTTCTAAGGTTTCTAATATGATTACTTCTTTGCAAAATAAGGGAATGAAATTTGAATGGACACCGATATGGGAAGAAAGTTTCTAGCGATTGAATAATATGCTCATGAGTGCACCAATTTTGAAAATTACAGACCCAGAATAAGACTTTGCAGTGTGTATCGATGCATGGGATTAATTGGGATGTGATCTAGGTGGAACCCGAGGGAGAGTTCCAAACCGATTCATTGTGCATCCTAGACAGGAAGGTAACATTGCTCCGGAATTGAGCCATCGGATAGGTGAAGGTACAATGGAAGCACTACGGTCCCGATGAGGCTACATGGGAGTTGGAGGATGCCATTAGAGTGGCATATCCATTTTTGTTCAATTTTGAAGAGCACTGAGGACAGTGCTAATTTAAGGGGGAGGGGAATGTAACACCCTGATTTTGACCCCATTGCATTAAACATGTAAATGATGTAATATCATTATAAAATCATGGTGAGGAGATCAAGGCCAAGGCCCCGCCATCGATTTAGTGTTTTATGTATCGACATTTAAAAATCGATGCATATGGTTTGTGCGCTAGCCAGGCACAATGGAAATTACAAATATCATGTAAATATGTATTTTAATAAAATACCCACAACTATCTATGCAATGCAACAAGAGTGTGGGGGCATGATTTTTACAAGGAATAGGGAGGGAAATATTTAAATCCTTGAAGCCAATAATTTCAAGCCAAGTGTCAATGACAGAACCCATGAACCATCAACTAGCCATATTGAATTTTGCACCCAATCATTTAATTCTTCAAAGAGGTGGGTGAGGTAGTTATTCTTTTGGGAAATGGAGAGGTATGACTGTCCAATTTCGTGTATGGGAAAGCCACCATTTTTGGGGAAAATCATGTTTGTCTTCCTGGGAAATAAAGGACCCACAATTTTGCATCCCAATCCATCATTCATCCATATGATTTTCTCTCTCATGCAGTCTGAGCTTGATGGGAATTTTCCCTCATGTTTTTCCTGAGTTTTCCTCCATTTATCTTGTTGGGAAGTCATTTTTAGTGTTGCAGAATGACTGGGACGAAGAGAAATTCGATTTGGGGTTTCAAAGGGGTCATTTTTTCTATATGAATGTGGGTATGCATGTGGGAAACTCTATTTTGTTCCCCAAGGGTCGATTTTCCCCTCTCCACTTTCATTTTTTTATTCCCATAGGTTGTATGACTATGTGATTGCTAGAATAAGTTCCAACTGTTGAGAAATAACCTTGAGATTATTTTGGTTTGGGTTATGTGCATCCCCTGTTTGGATTGAGCTAGTGTGTAAGCAACCAGGAGTAGAAGAGGATTTAGAATTGGCTTGATAAACCTAGTGAAAGGTGTGTCCTCACCAAAGATGATAGGGATTTGGCTACTTTTCTATGCACACCCTAAAGAGCACTAGAAGGGAAGGTATGGCCAAGGACTATGGAGCAGTGAAGGGAATTCTTCCTTTTGTTGGGTGTGTAGGTATTGTGGGTTCCATGATAGTTGAATATTGTAGAGGTGCCAATAGCTATGTGGATGAGCTCACTAGCTTAGAAATTCTTCATTTCTACTGCCTTAACATCTTGATAAACCCAGTTGTGGATTGGCTTGGATGAGAGGTGTTGTATATTTGTCTATGTGTGAGTCTGTTGTTCCATTTTTCCTTGTATAAATCATGCCTAGCTCAGGGGTGGTAGTTGTGCTGAGAGATTGATGAGCACAGTTGGCCTATGGTTGTGTGGAACGTTGTGGTTGCATAGCCATTTGATCGGGACAACTTCACATCAATATAAGTATTGTCTTGTATTTCAGTTATGCATTGTTTTTAATTGATGTATGTCTTAGTTATGATTATGTTGGAAATTGCATATATATGTGTGTAGTAGAATTTAATTCCATTGTGTTTATTTGCATTCTTCATCTACACACATGTATTATGTTTGTATTCATTTGAAAAATGATGAATGGGGGTTGAGAAGTAGAATGGCCCAAATTTTTATTCATGTTCCCTTCCTTGAGTTGGATTGATGAGAGGGGACGTGATAGTTGAGATTTTGATGAATATCAATTCCAAGATATTTGTAATAAGTCACTTCCTCCAGTTTTCTATTGTCATAAATGAAATAGAGTAGGTGTATTTCTTGGACTTTATGATCATAAATTTTGTCTTGTCAATGTTAACAGTCATACCCATGTTAGAGCATAAATCTTTGAGAATTCTTAATTTCTTATCAATATCAAAGTGATGCCTTTCCATAAGAACATTATCATAAGTATAAAGAAGGAGGATGATAACTATCCCAGCTAAGATTGTGTCGGCATAGCTTGCTTCTTCTAAACAACCTTCTAGCTTACCGATGTAAATGTCAAAAAGGGTAGAGGAGAAGGGGAATCTTTTCTTAACTCTAATATTACAATTTATATATGTCGACCACCCCTCAATGTTCTTAAACTTGGCAATGAGTTTTTTGGATAACCTTATCGTGGTAGCTCACAAATCAAAAGTAACCGTAAGCTCCTCTAACCTATTCCATAGGTTATTTATAGGCATCGTATCAAAATATTTTCTAAAGTCCACAAAGAATTAAAACATATCAAACTTATTATTAGAGCACTCCTTTGCAATGAGCCTAAGAGTAATGAGGCGGTCCATGGTTGAGTGATTCCTTCTAAAACCTGCATAGCCTTTATCCCACTTACCTTCCATTTATAGCCATTCGTTGATCTTCTTTTCTAAGATAATACCGTATAACTTAGCTAAGAGAGGGATAATCATAATGGTTCTATAATTGGAGGGCTTATTTTTATTGCCACTTTTGAAAATAGGAATAATGAGGCTTTGATTCCAAGGTGTATGGAAACCTTTCCTGACCGCTAGATTGAAGAGTTTGTGGATGTGCGGGATGAGGACATACCCTCCAATTTTTAAGATTTATGCTTGGTAACCTTCAATGTCTATGGCTTTTCCATTTGCTAGGCGCTTAATCCCGAAATGTATGTCTTCTAACAAGAAAAATTCTTTTGTTTTTTGTTCTTGTTTTATGTTATGATGATGGTAGTAATGTCCACTAGACCAACTCTGGTTAATTTTATTTTTATATTTTTTCTTAATTTTTAATTTTTAATTTTTTAAAAATAATATTTATATTTTTTTTGTTGTAAATTTCAAATTTACTTAAAAACATATGGACATTTTAATTTTTGTAAATGTATTGTTTTCTTTTTCTTTTTTATTACATTCATCTATTTTTTTAAAATTTAGAGAAAATTATATTTTTTTAATTAAAATTGGGATATCTCTTCTTTTTTAAGATATTTAAAAGAATATATATATATTTTTATGTCATTCATGGTTTTGAAATGAATGCAATTGTCACCCAATGGAAGAAAGAGGTGCTACTAATAGCACCATTTTTCAATTATGGAGTTGATTTTGAGTTTTGATTTCACTAACACCCACCGGGATTTCAAAAAAATCACAATTTTCACTCTGAAAAAGGGTGCTACCGGTAGCACCACTTTCCGATTTGGGTGTTGATTTAGGGATTTGATTGCATTGACATTAGTCAGGGTTTCCAAAAGGTCATAATTTTAGCCCCAAAAATAAAATAAAAAAGAGTTGCTACCAATAGCACCACTTTTCAATTTGGGGTAAAATAGCCACTAAATGAAACCTATAAAAAAATGAGAACTCTTGAGAGTTCTCTTCAAGTTGTATAATATGTTCAAATCGAGTGATAATATGATTGAAGAAAAAATGAGTCATGCTAGTAGCGTTGTTATTGAATGTCAACATGATCTCTACCTACTTATTGAAATAGTTTATGGCCACAACAATGTACTTTCGTACCACCATCCAACATAGGTTTGCAATTGATAAAATTCATTTCCCACTTCCAAAAAGGACTAGTTGAAATTACAAGGTGCACTGCAACTAGAGGGGTTCTATCCTTGGGGGGTGTTGGAAATTACAACATCATTAACAATGTGGATAATGGATGGTAGGAGTGGAGTGTTCCTATACGAGCATTATGTAAATATATAACCAATTTATTCTTGGGGATAGGAAGAATGATCGATAACCAAAAAGAAATCCATGCTCCATACCTTGGGATCTCTATCTTATTCTAAACAAATCAATTCATTGATGTTATTTGGAGACTCCTCTCTTATAATTTGTAATATCCCTTTTTCAAATTTTATTAAAATGCCCAATTTTCCACTTTTTTTTCCCAATTTCGACCTTTGACTAGTTTTACTGTTTTGACCTCCAAATCAACCCAAATGCTCCCAAATATTCTGTAGGAGTGTATGAATGGTATTTATACTTGAATATAAGGTTCAGGGATGTTTTATGGCCCTCCAAATACTGCTGAAAACTTGATTTGTATTCTGATCAATATATGTAATTTTGACTAGTAATTTGTGCATCAAATCCCCCTCGGTTAACACTGCAAATGGCCTTCCAAATGCCTCCAAACTCCCACAAATTTATGAACAGAGGTATATAATGTGTTAAGTATGTGATTAATGTCTCATATGCACCATTAATTGATTTTTAATACTGTTCTAACTCTCTCACATTCAACAGCAAAAACCCCCAATTCGACCCTTGGGGAAATGGCACTATTTCACCTCCCAATACAACTAAACTGAGTAAAAATGCTTCGAATGCTCAAGTACAGTACATGAAAATTGTAGAAGAAATCCATGGAAGTATATTTATCAAAATATATCAGAGAATCATCTATCCATTCGAAATAATCAACATTATAGTGTCATACATCAATGCATTGGGGAAATGGACATTGTTTGCTCATTAATCAATAGTTTTGCATACAACCAGTGGGTATTTCGACCTGAGACTTTCTGAATATGAATAACAGAGGGTATGAAGCTATTACAATCATAAATATATAATGAGAAGATCTCTCAAGAAGCACAAGTGCTCACCAAAAACGCCCTCCCTTAAGGAGCACGAATATGCCTTCAAAACTGGAAACGGTGGAGAGAAAGTGATGCACTAAACCAAACCATGAAACTTCCTGTAGCTGATACCTGCAAATACAAACTCCATTAAAGCACCATGAAAGACCTGAGTGGCCTCTCCAAACACCAACTTGGATGGGAATCTTTCACCCTCGAAATTGGCTAAGGCAAGAAACTAGTCATCCACTAGCTCTCTCTTCACAAATGCAATTTTTTTCAAATCATCAAAAGCCATTCTCATACTTGATTTATAAATTTTATAACCAACATTAGCCTTCAAGGGGTCGAAATCCTCTCAATAGATTCAATAATTTTCCATTTAGAAAATATTCCTCATTTGCCACTTGTCTCCTAGTTCCAACCTTCCATCTTCTCCCAAATTCGAATTTGAGTCTCTTTAGATTCCTCCAACTCCATGAGCGTATTCTTGAGCCTATTTTTGGGGCTGACATGTCATAATGGTCAGGTGTAAGAAGTCAGGTCTGAATTTTGTCATAAAATGTCATAGATGCTTCATTATTGTTGTCATAAAACTAGGGAATCTAGCCCATGTGTCCACTAGTCTCCAATTTGACTCTTCTTCTCCCATGGAGGTTACTATTCCTTCCCATTTCGACCTAATATTCTCAATGCCATGTGTTATGACTTACCAACTCACCCAAGAGTGTTCACCTTCCCATGAATTCGAATTGGCAAGAGAGAGCTGCCATGTGTCATTGAAAAATCAAGCTAGTGTGGGTCCCACCACCTCCATATGTCTCCAAAACCACTTGCCACTTAGAATTTCTCTTGAATTTATTTATTTATCATATTTATTAAATGCTTTAACCCTTCTAATGTCTAAATATCATTTATTAGTTTCCTTATTACCATCCCACATGTGCCCATCCAACCTAGGAAACTAGTAGGATTGATGGGATTGTCTTACTATGCACTTATTTGAATGGGGACATTACAATCCTCCCCACCCAAGATTGTTTGTCCTCAAGCAATTTCAAATTTGGATGCTGCAAAATCTTCTCCTCTTCCCATGTGGCATCTTCATTTGGTAAGTCCTTCCATTGCACTAAATATTCTTTGATGATTCTACTCCTCAACCTTCTTTCCCGTGTCTTCAAAATCTTTTCCGGAACAAGTGTGAGCTGACCTTCATCATCCAAAGGAGGAAGTATTTCTGAAGTGATGATTTGCTGACCAAGAGCTTTCTTAAGACAAGAAACATGAAATACATTGTGGATTTTACTCCCTTCCGGAAGTTCTAGTTCATATGCTACTTCTCCAACCTTCCGCACTACCTTGTATGGCCCATAGTACCTTGGTTTTAATTTTTCTGCTCCATTCTTTTTGAGAGATGTTTGTTTATAGGGCTACAACCTTAAATATACTAAATCATTGACTTGAAAGGTTCTCTCTTCTCTATGTCTATCAGCATATTGTTTTTGCTGATTTTGAGCAACCTGCAAATTGTCTTTCAAGAGCTTTAAAATTTCTTGGCTCTCTTCCACCCAATCTTTAGCCTTTGGGGCTCTACTATCACCAAATATAATGTCAGCAAATGTAAGTGCATCATAACCATATAATGCTTTGAAAGGAGACATTCCTATTGACATATGATAAGTGGTGTTGTAGCAAAACTCACCCAAGTGTAGCCATTTTGCCCATGCTTTTTGCTGCCCTCCCACATAGTTTCTTAGGTATCCTTCCAACCATTGGTTTACCCTCTCTGTTTTTCCATCAGTTTGTGGATGATAGCTAGTACTTGGAGTCAATTGAGTTCCTACCAATCTAAAAATTTCTTGCCAAAAAGCACCCATGAATCTACTATCTCTATCACTGACAATGCTCTTGGGGAGCCCATGCAATCTGAAGATTTCTTTGAAAAAAATATCAGCCACTTGTGCAGCACTAAAAGATGATGTAACAGCAAAGAAATGAGCAAATTTTGTCAACCTATCAACTACCACATAGATGCAATCCTTACCTAAGGATTTAGGCAATCCGGTGATGAAATCCATGGAAATACTGTCCCATTTTTGCTCCGGAATGGGCAATGGTTGTAATAGGTCGGCTGGACATGTAAGTTCTGATTTGTTTTGTTGACATGCTTTACATTCATTCACATACTTCTGAACATCTTCCTTCATCCCCTTCCAAAAAAATCTTTGCCTCAACTGTCTATAAGTTTTGAAGATCCCCGGATGGCCCGCTAGTGGGGAATCATGTGCTTCTTGCAAAATTCGGTACTTGAGCTTGGAGTTATGAACTAAATAAATTCTTTCCTTATAATATATCAGCCCATTCAAAATCCTATAATTATCATCCCCTTTGATTCCATCCAACACATCACAAGCAAATTTGTCTTTGGCATATTCAACTAGTAGCATGTTTTTCCAATCCTTGGCAATATCCATGAGAGAAAAGGAAGGCCTTCTTGACAAAGCATCTGCTACTATATTATTCTTTCCTTTGACATATTCAATATCAAAATCATAAGCTTTAATCTTGCTTACCCACTTTTGTTGCCTTTCATTAAGATATTTTTGTGTGAGAAAGTGTCTTAGACTATTATAGTCAGTTTTCACCACAAACTTGCTGCCCACCAAGTATTGTCTGAATTTGGCCAATGCATGCATAATGGCCAACATTTCTTTATCATAGATGGAGTAAATTTTTTCATGAGGCTGCAACTTTCTGCTCTCAAAGGCTATGGGGTGTTGGCCTTGCTTTAGGACAACCCCTATTCCTCCACCTAAAGCATCACATTCCACAACAAAAGGTTTAGTAAAATCAGGAAGTGCAAGTATGGGACAACTACTCATTACCTCTTTCATTTTTTGGAATGCTTTTTTAGCCTCTTCATCCCACTTTAAAGCATCCTTCTTAGTCAAATCAGTGAGTGGAGAAGTCAACTTGGAGAACCCTTTCACAAATTTTCTGTAGTAGGTGCATATGCCAATAAAGCCTCTCAATTCGGTAATATTTTTTGGTGATGGCCATTCCAAGATAGCCCTGATTTTTTCCATGTGTACCTTCACTCCTTCTTGCCCAATAATTTGCCCAAGATACAGTAGTTCTTTCATCCCAAACTCACATTTTGATAATTTAGCAAATAAGGACTCTTCTTGCAAGATTTTCAACACAATCTCTAACTGTTGCAAATGCTCTTCCCATGTTTTACTGTAAATGAGAATATCATCAAAGAAAACCAAAACAAACCTTCTTAGTTGCTTGAAAAATATCCTATTCATACATGCTTGAAAGGTGGCTGGAGCATTAGTTAACCCAAAAGGAATGACAAGAAATTCAAAGTGGCCAAAATGACATCGAAAAGCGGTCTTTTGCACATCTTCATCTTTCATTCGAATTTGGTGATACCCTGATCTAAGGTCAATTTTTGAGAAGTATTTGGCCCCATGTAGCTCATCCATGAGCTCATCAATCCTAGGAATAGGATACCTATTCTTGATAGTCTTTTTGTTCAAGGCTCTAAAATCTATGCACATTCTCAATGTTCCATCTTTTTTCTTCACTAGCACTACTGAAGAAGCATAAGGGCTAGAGCTTGGTCTAATGAGCCCCAACTCTAGGAGTTCTTGGATAGCTTTTTCAATCTCATCTCTAAACCTTTTAGGATGTCTATAAGGTGGTATCTGAATGGGTGAAGTACCCTCCTCCAAAACAATACTGTGCTCAACCCCCCTATCTGGTGGCCTACCATGTGGAAGGTCTCTAAAAACCTTTTCATATTTTTGCAAAAGTCTCTCTATCTCCTTTGGGTGTTTGACAATATTTATAGTTGGCTTGGGAGATGCAATATGACATTCAGCAACCCATTCTATATCCCCATGCCTCAATATAGATCTCATGCTATTGCAAGTCACTACTTGATTTGGATAAGTGTGTTTCCCTCTCACAACTCTTTGTACTCCTTTTGAATCTTGGAATTTCATTTCGGGAATTTGATAATTTATTGTATGCTCTCCTATTGAATACAACCATTGCACTCCCAAAACCACATTAGTATCAGCAACATCAACCACATAAAAACTATCAACAAAAGTATAGTTACCTACGGTGACTTGCAGCTTTGGAACCCATGTTTTGCATTGCATTGTGTTGTGACCGGGAATGACAACTGTGAAGCCATCAAATGGTTCAATAGGTATCTTTCTTTTCTCTACCATCTCTGCATCAATGAAGTTATGAGTGGCTCCTCCATCTACCAAAACTGAAGTTCTTTGTCCTTGTACCACACCTTTGCATCGGATAGTATGATAGCGAGGTACTGCTGAAAGCACTGCCATTCTTGCTTTGTCTGGTGAAGGCTGATTTTCTTCTTGTCTTTCCTCTTCTACTGCTGTCTCATATGCCTCTTCTTGATCTGAAATATTTCCATCTTCATCCATGCCCCCATCATACCCCTCATTATCAGAAAATACTTCTATGTATTGAGCCTTTCCTTTGGTACATTTGTGCCCCGGTGTCCATGGTTGGAAGCATGTGAAGCATAGTTTCTTTTTTCTAAGTCCATCCCTGTTTAGTCCCTCTTTTTTATTCCTCTCAAATGACTCTCTTTGCCAAGGTTTCTTATCATATCCATCCCTTTGCCAAGGTTTCTTTTCAAATTTATAGCTAGGCTTAGGAGGAAATCTCGTTCTAGGAAGCACATTTTGGAGATCCCTAGTCAAGCTCATTGCATCTTTTAATGTAGTTGGCTTGTGGGCTTTGACCAAACCTCTTAAGGGCTCAGCCAAACCTTCAGTGAACAGCAATACTAATCTTCCCATAGATACATCAGCCACCTTGACTGATAATTTTTAAAAGTCCAACATATATTCGGTAGGGGACCCAGTTTGCTTCAATTGAGCTAGTTCTTTGAAAGGCAATTCTGGATCTTTTTGTTCAAATCTTTCTAGTACCCTGTCAACAAATTCTCCATATGTTTTAACCTGATTATGACCCAAGGTTTTCAGCCCATGAAACCACCATTCGTTGGCATCTCCTTCCAAATGCAAAATGGCCATTTTTAATGCATCCTCTTCCAACATAGGATTCAACTGAAAATATACATCCAATTTTTGCACCCAAGTGTTAGCAGAATTTTGAGAAGAACCATCAAAAGTAGGAAGTGACATTTTTCCAATAGCACTATTCAATTCTTTGTTTTGGAATGGACTCCTATTGTCTCCCTTCATTTTAATCTTTTGCATAGCATCAATGTAGTCACTAAGTGGTACACCTCTTTTACACTCTTCATTCAAATCATTCCAATCATTTACTAGTTTCTTGTAATCCAATTCAAGATTGGGATCTTCTTTGGGTGTGATAAATTTAGGTGTAGTATGCCTTTGTGTGCTTTGAAATTCATCAGGTCTATTATGAGGTCCTGTACTTGAGAAAATATGCTCATTCCCTTTCATCTTTTCCCCTGAGTGTGAACCACTATTATCTCCTATCATCCCTTTGCCTGAAAGTTGGCTACCCAACAATTCGAAACCTTTCATCATTTGTTTATTCATATCTAGCATAACCATGGTAAGTCCTTCAAAACATGGTTTTAAGGCTTCAATAAATTCCTCCTTATGTCTTAATTTTTCCTCCTCCTCTCTACCCATTGTTTTAGAAAAAAACTCTTTTTCTGCTACTATCTCTTCTTCAACCAAGACTTCTTCAACTACTGATTCAAAGGGTGGTGTTTTATTTGTTTGGCTTCTTGTTAATACCATCAGGTTCCAAGACCATGCTCTGATGCCACTTGTAATATCCCTTTTTCAAATTTTATTAAAATGCCCAATTTTCCACTTTTTTTCCCAATTTCGACCTTTGACTAGTTTTACTGTTTTGACCTCCAAATCAACCCAAATGCTCCCAAATCTTCTGTAGGAGTGTATGAATGGTATTTAGACTTGAATATAAGGTTCAGGGATGTTTTATGGCCCTCCAAATACTGCTGCAAACTTGATTTGTATTCTGATCAATATATGTAATTTTGACTAGTAATTTGTGCATCAAATCCCCCTCGGTTAACACTGCAAATGGCCTTCCAAATGCCTCCAAACTCCCACAAATTTATGAACAGAGGTATATAATGTGTTAAGTATGTGATTAAGGTCTCATATGCACCATTAATTGATTTTTAATACTGTTCTAACTCTCTCACATTCAACAGCAAAAACCCCCAATTCAACCCTTGGGGAAATGGCACTATTTCACCTCCCAATACAACTAAACTGAGTAAAAATGCTTCGAATGCTCAAGTACAGTACATGAAACTTGTATAAGACATCCATGGCAGTATATTTATCACAAATATATCAGAGAATCATCCATCCATTCGAAATAATCAACATTATAGTGTCATACATCAATGCATTGGGGAAATGGACATTGTTTGCTCATTAATCAATAGTTTTGCATACAACCAGTGGGTATTTCGACCTGAGACTTTCTGAATATGAATAACAGAGGGTATGAAGCTATTACAATCATAAATATATAATGAGAAGCTCTCTCAAGAAGCACAAGTGCTCACCAAAAACGCCCTCCCTTAAGGAGCACGAATATGCCTTCAAAACTGGAAACGGTGGAGAGAAAGTGCTGCACTAAACCAAACCATGAAACTTCCTGTAGTTGCTACCTGCAAATACAAACTCCATTAAAGCACCATGAAAGACCTGAGTGGCCTCTCCAAACACCAACTTGGATGGGAATCTTTCACCCTCGAAATTGGCTAAGGCAAGAAACTAGTCATCCACTAGCTCTCTCTTCACAAATGCAATTTTTCTCAAATCATCAAAAGCCATTCTCATACTTGATTTCTACATTTTATAACTAACATTAGCCTTCAAGGGGTCGAAATCCTCTCAATAGATTCAATAATTTTCCATTTAGAAAATATTCCTCATTTGCCACTTGTCTCCTATTTCCAACCTTCCATCTTCTCCCAAATTCGAATTTGAGTCTCTTTAGATTCGTCCAACTCCATGAGAGCCTTCTTGAGCCTATTTTTGGGGCTGACATGTCATAATGGTCAGGTGTAAGAAGTCATGTCTGAATTTTGTCATAAAATGTCATAGATGCTTCATTATTGTTGTCATAAAACTAGGGAATCTAGCCCATGTGTCCACTAGTCTCCAATTGGACTCTTCCTCTCCCATGAAGGTTACTATTCCTTCCCATTTCGACCTAATATGCTCAATGCCATGTGTTATGACTTACCAACTCACCCAAGAGTGTTCACCTTCCCATGAATTCGAATTGGCAAGAGAGAGCTGCCATGTGTCATTGAAAAATCAAGCTAGTGTGGGTCCCACCACCTCCATATGTCTCCAAAACCACTTGCCACTTAGAATTTCTCTTGAATTTATTTATTCATCATATTTATTAAATGCTTGAACCCTTCTAATGTCTAAATATTATTTATTAGTTTCCTTATTACCATCCCACATGTGCCCATCCAACCTAGGAAACTAGTAGGATTGATGGGATTGTCTTACTATGCACTTATTTGAATGGGGACATTACATAATTGGCCTCCCTGGGAAGCATTGGGAATCGAATAGATCAACTTAGTATCACATGCTACGAGTAATTGATGATCCCTTATCCTCCTTTAACTTAGTCCTCTTCTTTCATGTCCAAAGGGATAACAAAAACGATGCAAACTTACTAGCAAACCAAGTGGCATGTTTGGACAAGGGATTCTTGGTTAAAAAAGGGGGATCCCTTTAAATGATTTGGATACCTTAGTTTCATATCTTGTATAAAAGAAACATTCAATCATATTCATAAACATAGGAAATGGCTCCATTTAGTTCATTTGCATGAAGAGACACAAATGGAAACAAATTTTCATTCAAGGGTGAGGATCGAGGGGAGGGGTATAACTCCCCTTCGTGCCCCTATTTCCCTCTTAACACTTGAAATTTCATTGGCATGACTAGGGAAATAAATAATATTTTATGGAGTTTATAATAAATGGTGGGATATTTCTATTCAGTATTGTTTTAGATTATTTCCTCATGGATGTAGAAAGGTGCTTCATTCCCCTCTATTGTTCGTTGTTTCATGTTTTTGCTAGTGTGAAGAATATAATGGCCTCTATTTGGTAGCACCCTTATTCAAAATTTATTTTTGGTATTTGGTAGTCACATCAATTTTGGGTTTATGGGTCAATCTCTATTTATCGATATCTGTGGAATGCCTCTTGGAAGCACCCTTGTTTAAAAAAAAATAGTATTTATTGGTTGCATCAATTATGGATCTTTGGGAAGGTCGTGGCTATTGTAATATTTAGCCTAATTCATTGATATGACAAGCCACTCTAGAAATGGAAGTAAATATATTAGTTTGGATGGTGTGTATGAAATTAGGAAAATGATGCTATGCAACCAAGTCCCAGATATAGCATAAAAATAGTATAAATCGACCATAAGAAAGTAATCCACGCCTTAATAATAAAGAACTGAGATGAATAACAATCCTCTTCGAGGGAGGAACCTCCTTACACAATGTACTAAGTACATAATACAAGAAAATGTACAATGATAACTAAAATGAAAAGGTCTTCTTCCTATATATAGGAGACAAAGGGGTACAATAACAACTAATAGACCCAATTCGACATTAATAATATGTAATGCACCATAATAAAGCGGGTAATGTGCCACTTCTTAGGGGGTAATGTGCCAGTATTTAGCGCTTAACATGCCCCTCCCCTTCATACAAGTGTTGTTCTCAACGCTTGATTAGTTGTAGATGTTTCTGTATGAAGGACTCATCTTCCCATGTCGAATATTCCACTGGAAGGTTATTTCATTTGATGAGGTACTCCGTAATAGCTCGATTTCATAGTTTTTTAGTCCTTGTTTCAGTGATTTGTTCAGGTTCCAATATGACTCTTCCTTCTTCATCAAGCTCGGGAAATATTGTTTAAATTGGGATCTTGTCTCCTATTACCTTCTTTAAGCAAGAAACATGGAAAACTGGATGTACTCTTGAAGATGAAGGAAGCTCCAATTTGTAAGCCATACTACCAATCTTTTGCAACATGTTATAACGAACATAATACTTGGGTGTTAATGTATTGTCCTTATTTAGTTGCTTGAGGGACATCTGCTTGCACGGGGGATACACTCAATAAACCATTATCATAGCAAGTTCGTTCGTGGCATATGAAACAATACCCCTAATTTCACTCAATATTGGAAAATACCTTCCAAAATCGTTTTTTAACCCCCTCCCAATATGCCTTCCCAATTTAAAAAAAAACCCTATTTTCACTAGATATTGTATGTATCAATTTTTTCATTAACATTTTGTATACCCCTTTATATTTATACCTAGTATATTGATATGATACGCCTCTTATGACCCAACATGCATTCTACAATGCACCTTGCTTCTTTCGATGTATATTGTGGATGCACATTACTTCACCCACAATGCAATTACTCAACCACATATGATTATGATTTGCAACATCTAATGGTATAATGAAGAGATTGGAGATCACTTCTTGTATGTCACTAGAGCCAATGCACATAGTACAACATTTAGATTGCATGTTGCAGTTCCCCAATCGTTGACTAACCCTATTGTGGGATAGGTATCCAAGCCCCCAGGGCCTGTAACAAGCTCTAGGAGGATGACTAAACCTCCCAAGGCCTGTCATAGGCACGAGTGGTTGGGTATTCAATCCCCCAAGGCCTCTTGAGGGACTATAACAAGCCCTCGAGGCGAAGAGCCTCCCAAGGCTATTGGTAACAACTGACTGAGTGCTATTGGTAACAATTGCTTATCAATGACCATTGTCTCTCGACTATGATCGACTGGAAACCCTCTTCACCACAAAACCCCTGGCCTCAAGCATGCCTCAAGACGTGATTTCCTTGCGTAATGGTAAGCCCGAGACTTGCCTCAACCCGATTTCTCATCCGGCCGTGATCCCGCCATCTCCATTTGGAGGATATTTGTCAGCCCACCCATATAAAAAATACCCCAAAGTATTTTTGTATTGTTACATTAAATAAAAAAACCTTTTCCCCTTAATATATAAGCAATATAATTTTTAGGTTTTCATGATTATTTAATACCCCAATATGGATGAACGTGATATTATATTGCCTTCTAGTGAATCCCCCTTGTCTGCTTGTAAGGTTGTAGCCTCAGAAATACCCAATCCCCTTCTTCGAAACTCTTTTCACTCCAATGTTGATCAACTTGTTTTTCATCATATTTTGTGGCATAGCTAGGTTGTCCTTACGTATCTGGAGAACTTCTTGTTGGTGCTCTATGTGATCTTCCACGGATTGAACTTTAGATTTTCCCTTTAAGGGATTTGTGATAGATGGAGGCTTGTACCCATAAAGTTTCATAAATGGAGAGAATTTTTATGATGTATGGAATGAATTATTGTAGTACCACCATTCTGCCAAAGATAACCATTTTACCCAATGTGTTTGTTTATCATATGCAAAGCAATGAAGATAGCCTTCCAAAAATTTGTTCACTATCTCAATTTTCCCATCAGATTGAGGATGATAAGATGAACTATGATCCAATTGGGTACCCAAACAAGAAAATAATTCAATCCAAAATTTTCCAGTGAAAATTGGATCTCTATCGCTTACAATAATCTTTGAATTTCCATGTAACTTATGAATTGTTTCTTGAAAAGATGCGGCTAATATGCTTGCATTAAAAGAGTAAGAGAGTGCACAAAAATTTGCATACTTTGTGAGTCTATCAACAACCACCATAATAACATTATTTCCTTTTCACTTGGGTATAATTGTGATAAAATATATTCATTCTTCTTCCCAACGCTAGCAAGGTATGTTTAATGGTTGTAGAATTCTCAGGGTCTTAATTGTTTCCACCTTATTCTGTTGGAAAACCAATCATTCGGCCACAAACCTTTAAACATTAGATTTAAGACCTTCCCAAAAAATTCCTTCTTGACCCTGTGGTAAGTTTTTAGGAATCCGGAGTGCCCACCTAGAGGAGAGGTGTGTAATTCCGAGAGGTCCTTTTGTTTGAGTTGGGATTCTTTGCATAAATATAAGCGATCCTTATACCATAGTGAATCATTTTTCCACACAAAATTATTTGATACACTGGGTTCGTCCTATAGCTTTTGAATGAGCGTGCACACAGATAGGTCATTTTTTCATTCTTCCCTTCTGCTACTACCCAATCAGGTTGTAGAATGGAAATTGCACAAAGTAATGCCACAACATCTTCATCTATTCTGGAAAGTATATATGCCACCACATTATGTTTCCCTTTTCGATAGATAATTTCAAAGTCATATCCCAACATCTTGGTTACCCATTTTTTTTGCTCTTCTCATCTTTGTTCCAAGAAGTATTTAAGACTATCATGATATGTTTTGACCTTGAAGTGTCTACCTATTAGGTGCGAACGCCATTTCTTAATAGCATGTAGAATTTCCAACATTTCCTTCTCATAAATGGGATTCTGTAACTGCTTTCCCTTGATTGGATGACTTGTGAAAGTAAGCGGGTGTCCTTCTTGCATTAGAACAACACCAATCCCATTTCCTAAAGCATCACATTCCACAATAAATGCTTTTGTGAAGTCTAGTGTGGTCAAAACATGAGCTTTGCACATTGCCTCCTTAAGCTGTTCAAAAGTCTGAGTTTCCTCTAGAGTCCAAGAAAATGAATCTTTCTTCAATAATGATGTTAAATGTGCCGCTATTCTTCCATAGTTCCAAACAAACTTGCGGTAGTACCATGTCATACCTAAGAATCCTCGGAGATTCTTCAAGTTTTTTTGGAATTGGCGAGTCCATCATGGATTTAATTTTGTTGGGGTCTACCTTGACACCTTCCCAAGATACAATATGACCCAAATATTCTACCTCCTTTACCCCAAAGAAACATTTGGAAGGTTTTGCATATAGTTGTTGCTCCTTTAGTAGTTTTAGTACCCTATCAACATGTTGAACATGTTCTTCCCAAGACTTGCTATAGATTAGTACATCATCAAATAATAGAAGCAAACATTTTCTAAGGAAAGGCTTGAAAATGGAATTCATCAAACCTTGAAATGTGGAAGGCGCATTTGTGAGACCAAATGGCATGACCAAAAATTCGTAATGACCTTCATGAGTTCTGAATGATTTTTTGGGAATTTCTTCCTCCTTCATTCTAATCTGATGATATTTGGAAAGGAGATCCAACTTTGTGAAGAAACCTGCTCCATGTAATTCATCTAACAATTCATCAATGACAGGATTGGGAAATTTAACTTTAATGGTGATCTTGTTGAGCTCTCTATAATCTAGACACATATGCCATGATCCATCCGGCGTGTGTACGATTACCACTGGTGTAGAGTAACAACTTTGGCTAGGCCTTATTATGCCATCCTCTAACATTTCGTCAACCATATGCTCAATTTCACTCTTATGTCCATAGGGGTATCTATAAGGTCTGATGTTAGGAGGGACAATTCCCGGAATTAAGTGAATATCATGATCAAAATCTAGAATAGGTGGAATACCTTTTGGAATATCTGTTGGAATATTCTCACCATCATCATATTGTATTTGCATGCACTGCATGCATCCAGTCAACAAAAGTGGATTCTCCTAGCACCTAGTCCCTATTTTGTGCCCCCTGGAGCTTGTTTCTGGTCATTATTATCCCTCCTAGTCACTGATGTGCCCTTGTTCTCATCATTGGAGTTACAACTATGCCCTCTTCCACATATTTAGGAGATATATCAATTAGTTGCATGATTTGAGGATTGATTGCTTAGTTAACTAACTGTAGCTCTTATATTGACTACTACGGAGACTAGGAGTTCCCTCCTTGACCACTAACAACTATTATGCTCCCTCCTTGGAGTCTCCTTTCCTATTATTGTGCTCACATAGTCCAGTTATGATCAGTTCTACTCTAGTTGACTGATCATTAACCATCGGTGGCCACTAGACCTTATCGGGAGATGGTTCCAATGAAGACTAAGCCATGCCTTGAGGAGAATTCGAATCCTACCAGGGGTATCAAATTCATTCTATTGTATTGACATTTGTTTTATAGCTCACAACTGATGAATGTATCAATAACAGTTTCTCACATATTTTGAGTTTCATGTGTGAATTTGTTCATTTTTCTGTCTAATTCTTCTCTGCAATTAACTGAGTGAAATTGTGAGGTTTGTTCAAGCTAAATGATCTCCCCTGTGGAATTTCACATGGTATCAGAGCTTGTTAGAGCTTTCAAATTTGCAGCAGTTTATTGAATAGTTGTTTTTCAGTAAGGCACTAGAAGCCTCTGGATTTCCACAGGAAATCCTGGTGCTATTACCTTGAATTCACTGGAGCAATCCAATGAGGTCTAGCCAGGTGTGAAGGATCTGGATAAAAGTGCCTACTGTCCTAAAGAAGTGTTCATTAGATTCTGCAACAAAAATCTAGACAAATTTCATTGTTTTTGCAGGTTATTCCATCATCAGAAGCGCATTCACTAGCTACTATGGATCTCTACTTGATTCCAAAATTCACCTCCTTCAACTACTTCGAATGGAATGGAAAAGTAGAGATCTTCATGCTCAACAGAGGTCTCTCCAGAGTGTTACATGGGACTGAGGTCGAACCTAATGGTGCTACAGAGAAATCCAAGTATCTCAACAAACTTGATGACGCAGTTTGACTGTTACTCCTCAGTATTTCTAGTGATTTACTATTTCATCTCACTAGTCTGAAGACTCCAAAGAAAGTTTGAACAAAGCTCGAATCATTGTTTGGGAATCAAGATGATTTGAGAGGGCATCACCTGGAAAATGAGTTAATCTCACTGAGCCCCAACAATTTCAAATCTATCACTGAATTCTTCACAAGGTTCAAGAACTTGGTTCTGCAGTTGAAGCAATGTGGAATTGTGAAGGATGAAAAGCAACTCATCCTTGCCATTCTTTCAAAATTGGGTGCAGACTATCCAGTGTTTGTATCCACCTTCCAATCAGTGAAGCTATCCATTTCCAATTAAAAAATTCCCACTATAGATGCATTCATCCTCTCTCTCTCAAAAGAGCAGGACAAATTGGTGCAAATGGGAGTGATCAAACCAAAGACGGATTCAACTCTTGCTGTTGTAGAAGGGAAGAATGTGAATGGAAAAGGAAAGAAGAGGGGTAAATAAACGAAGTCTTATGAGAAAAAGTCAAGAGAGACTCCCGAACAGATAGAAGGGACTTTGAATCCTAAGAGAGGCAAGAAAAGTTAGAAGGAGAAGACCAAATGTCCATACTGTAACAGAGGGTTCCATCCTAAGAGTGCTTGCATGAAGAATACCATTGATCTAATGGCCCAGCTTCTTGAGAAAAAAAAACCTCCAGTACCTGGAGGTGCTAGAAGGAAAGAAGATGATCCAAAATCAGAGGACAAATAACAGTTCCATGCACCCATGGCTAGTACTTCGAATGACTCCTCCTTCATCATAGATTCTGGAGCATCCAGGCACATGTCTGCTTGCAAGAATCTCTTCTTTGAATTTGAATCTATAGTTGGACCTTCTATTTTGATGGAAGATTATTCTGAATTCTCCTCCGAATGGATTGGAAGGATCAATCTGGAGCATGGATACTTCAATGATGTACTTTATGTGCCTACTCTTGCAGCTAATCATCTTTTTGTTTACCAAATGACCCATATAGGAGTTCCCAAGAAGGTCATGTTCACTCCTAATGAGGTTGAAATCCAAGAGATCTCAACTGGAAATATCATTGCACAAGGCATTGTTGATCATCATTCAAAACTATATGAGTTTTCTCACTTCTTACCTTACTCAAAACAAAGTGCACTTCTTACTTATGCAAATGAAGTGAGCAGACTTTGGCATGAGAGGTTTGGGCACCTCAACTACGAGTATTTTCAAGAACTTCACAGTCAAAAAATGGTTGAAGGACTACCGAACATCATATTTTCTAAAGGAACCTGTAAAGGTTGCTTGATTGGTAAGCATCCAGAGCATAAGTTTGAGAAAGGGAAGGCAAGGAGATCCTCTTCACATATTAAGATGATTCACAATGACATTTCAGGACCTCTTCCTAACCTATCTTTGAACAATGCAAGATACATCTTAACCTTCATTGATGACTATTCTAGATTCAATTGGGTGTATTTTCTTAGGTTGAAATCAGAAGTTTTGAATACTTCAAGTTCTCCAAAGCTTTTGTAGAAACATTCTCTGATAAGAAGATCAAAGTCCTTCACATTGACAATGGAGGAGAGTATGTAAAGAATGAGTTTTAGTCTTTTTGTGCATATGAAGGTATAGATATGCAGTACATTTTTCCCTACACACCACGGCAAAATGGAGTAGTAGAGAGAAAGAACATAACCTTGAAAGAGATAGAAACTTGCATGTTAGATTCTAAAGGATTGTCTCCTAGACTTTGGGCAGAAGCTGCTAACTGTGTTTCTTAACTCCATAATAGAGTTCCTCATAAAGGGCTACAAGGTAAAACTCTTTTTGAATCATGGATGGGATAAAAACCTGATGTATCTCATCTAAGAGTCTTTGGATCCAAGGCTTGGGAAAGCATTCCATCAAAGAAAAGGAGAGATTTAGAGCCACAGAGTAAAGAGTGTATACTTGTTGGTTATGCACTCAGTGCAAAGTCCTACAAACTACTAGATATATCCACCATGCATACATTTCTTGAGAGAAGTGTGCAGTTTGAGGAGTGGCCATTGCATGCTTCCCACCATGTTGATGAAGACAACTTACCGACTATATCACCATAGCTTATTGAAAAAGATAGTGAATCATACTCTCATGCAATTTCATATTCTGACTCCGAAAGTGAAGATGAGTGAATGCTAGATCTAGATCCATAAGAACCTAAATATCTAGCACCTAAAGATCCACCTCCTCTTCCAATATGGGCTGCCATAACTCTTGAATTTTTCGGTGATCTTGTTGGAGATCCACAAGATCCAAGAGGAACTATATCTGATTTTCAAAATGCAAGGTTTGCACTCTCTTATATAGATCCATTTCTTTCTAACATATTCTTTCTTATGTTTGGATCAGATCCAAAAACTTTCTTTGAGGCCTCCCAAGACCTGAGATGGATAGAAGCTATGGATGAAGAGTACCAATCTCTTCAAATAAATGATACTTGGGAGCTTGTTTCTCTTCCTCCTAGTAGGAAGCTTGTTCAGTGCAAGTGGGTATACAGAAAAATATGGTCTCATATGGGGTCACAACCAAGTACAATGATCGCTTCGTTGCTAAAGGTTTCTCCCAAGTTCATGGGATTGACTATTCTAAGACATTCGCTCTTGCTGCAAATATGGATTCCATCTGTCTTGTTTGGCTCTTGAAGCATCCAAGCACTAGGAAGTGCATCACATGGATGTCAAGAGTGCATTTCTTCATGGATATCTAAAGGAGGAGATCTACATGAAGCAACCTAAAGGATATATTGATGATCCTTCACTAGTGTGCTTATTGTATGGGCTCAAGCAGGCTCCCCGAGCATGGTATGCTAAGATGGACTCCTTTGTACTGTCACAATATTTTTAGAGATGTAAATCTGATTCGTGTAACGGTCCCTCCCATGAACCCAATTTGAGGAAGGGAACATGACTGCACTTCTGGATCTTTTACATAAACTCAACCCATTCATTAGATTCATAGGAATAAAACAAATGTGTGCAGATGCAAATCAAGCAAACATGCACAGTGGAAATAAACCTCATCCACACACATTTCATATGCATTCAGCATATCAAAAACAGTCATCAATTTAAAACATTGCAGAGGTAAAGCAAATATAGAAAAATACTTATCTTTATTGTGAAATGGTCCCAAGCAACTAGCTATGTCACTGCAACGTTCCACCCAACCATAGGTCTCTGCCCGGCCTGTATTATTTCAGCACTCAGAGACCACCCCCAAGCTGGGCATGATTTCTACAAGGACAAGGGGACATTCAAGATCATACACAGCCAAATAATCATTGCATCTAATCCAAGCCAGTCCATAGTTGGGTTTATCAAGCTACATATGAACCCTCTTCATTTATGGATGCTTGCACTCAAGCTCAAGCCAAAACAATGGATACCCATAACCCATACCCCAACATACTCTACCTACACACAGTAGAACTCAATCATTGGGCAGGGATACACGTTTTTAACAATGGGATTTACAAACAAGATGGACATGGGTTTTCCCCAAATCATTGGCACCAAAAATGGATTGTAGAAAGGGAAATTCAACCATAGGGAGCAAAAGTAATTTCTCCCATAGGTTATGAGCATTCCAATGGATAAAATGACCTCAATGAAACCTCAAATCGATATGTTCTCTTACCCACTATTAACCCAAACAAAAATGCCCTTCCTAGCTAGAAAAATGAAGAAAAACACAAAAAATCCATGGAGGAAAACGCCCAAGAAGCTCCAAACTCGTGAGAGAGAAAAACTGATGGGTGAAGAATGGCTTGGGGAGCAATTTCGTGGCTCCTTTCTTGCTAAGGAATCCAAACACAATTTTCCATACAAGGTGTCTTTCCCATACCTGAATTTGGACAGCCATACCTCCCATTCCCCAAGGCATTAACTACTTCAACCACTCTTGAAAGAAATAAATGATTGGGTACCAAAAGTCAACATGGGTAGTTGAGGGTTTTATGGGTTTTCTCATTGACACTTGGCTTGACTTAATTGACTCAAGGGTTTGAATGTTTCCCTCCCAATTCCTTGTAAAATCATGCCCCCATCTCTTGTTGCATTGCATAGCTAGTTGTGGGTATTTTATTAAAATGCATATTTACATGATATTTGAAATTCCATTGTGCCTGGCTAGCACATAAATCATATGCATCACTAAATCGATGGCGGGGCCTTGGCCTTGAGCTCTTCACCATGATTTTATAATAATATTACATCATTTACATTTTAATGCAATGGGGTCAAACTCGGGATATGACAATTCGAATGTCTACATGAGACATGATGGTAACTCTCTACTCCTTATTGTTCTTTATGTTGATGATTTGTTGATTACAGGGAATCTCTCTTCATGTCTTAGATCTATCAAAACAACTTTGCACAACTCCTTCTTTATGTCATATCTGGGACTTCTAAAGCAATTTCTTGGTCCTGAATTCTCTTAGAGTGACTCAAGAATCAAGGTTGCCACACAGTGCATTTGGTTGCGGGGCATCTTGTCATAGTTTTGGATTCGCTACAGTACTCCACTAGTCATCTATTTTGACAATCATAGTGCTATCAAGATGTCTACAAATCTGGTTCTAAGATGGAGAACCAAACATATTGAGATACACATGCATTACATCTGAGGATTGGTGCATGATCGTACCATCACATTGCTCTACTGTCCTACGAAAGAGTAGATTGCATATATCTTTACCAAGTCTTTTTCAATGAAGAAGTTCACTTACCTACGATCCCTTATTGGGGCGAGTGATGCCTTGGCTTGATTACTTTTTACAGTCTATCTTGAGGGGGGGTTTTGTTCCCACTGTTTTTTCCCTCTTTCCTCACATTTTATTTAGTTTGTTGTACGGGGTGACCTTTGGTCTCAGTAACCAGGGCCCTATTTTTTCAGTTATATTTATTCATAGTCCGGCTTAAGGGGGGTTGTTGGAATATTCTCACCATCATCATATCGTATTTTCATCCATTCAGCAGCAATGGAGTCTCCCAGCACCTAGTCCCTATTTTGGGATCCCTAGAGCTTGTTTCTGGTCATTATTAGCCCTCCTAGTCACTAATGCACCCTTGTTCTCATCACTGGAGTTACAACTGTGCCCTCTTCCACAGATTTAGGAGATCTATCAGTTAGTTCCATGCTTTGAGGATTGATTACTCAGTTAACTGACTGTAGCTCTTAGATTGACTACTACAGAGACTAGGAGTGCCCTCCTTGACCAGTGATAACTAGTATGTGCCCTCCTTGGATTCTCCTTCCCTATTATTGTGCTCTCATGGTCCAGTTACGATCAGTTCTAATCCAATTGGCGGATCATTAACCATCGGTGGCCACTAGACCTTATCGGGAAATGGTTCCAATGCAGACTAAGCCATGCCTTGAGGAGAATTTGAATCCTACCAAGGGTATCGAATTCATTCTATTGTATTGACATCTTTTTGCCAGCTTATAGATGATGAATGTATCAACAACAGTTTCTCACATGTTTTGAGTTTCATGTGTGAATTTGTTCATCTTTCTGTCTAATTCTTCTCTGCAATTAATTGAGTGAAATTGTGAGGTTTGTTCAAGCTAAGTGATTTCCCCTGTGGAATTTCACAATATCTTCAAATACCTTGGAATTATTATCAATCACCTTTTGGAGATCTGGGAAAATAGGAGACTTAGATGTTTGAACATCTAATGAGCATAATTGTGCAATTACACCTTGATGTCCCTTTTTTATCATTTTTTTCATACCATTAGAGATTATCACTTTACTTGGTTTCCCTGTGATACCATTTGACTCATATTCCTTTCGTTCCCATAAAAATTTCATGAAAATCTTGTGAAAATTAAAATCCATTATTCCCAATGATTGTAACCATCGTACTCCTAAGACAACATCAACACCCCCCATTGGAATTGCAATCATTGGACTATTCAATACATATTCCCCCATGGTGATATTGATATTATGGAATTTTCCTAAGAAAATTATAGTTCCTCCATCTGCAATCATTACTTGAAACTCTGGTTATGGATATACAAAGCAATTGAGAACGTTGGCTAATTTACAGTGAATGAAATTATGAGTACTACCAGAATTAAACAACATTGTTACCTTTTTATTTTTGATATATCCTTTGATATTGAGAGTTTGAGGAGTGCTAATTCCATCCAATGCATGACAAGATATGGTGGGAGTAATCTCTTCAGAAGTAGTATCTTCTATTTCTTCAACTTGAGATGATTCCTATTCTTTTGGTTCTTCTTGTTCATTTTATTCCTCTGCTTCACAATCTATGTAAAATAGTTTCTTCTCAGTGCACTTATGGCCCTTACTGTATTTGCTATCACAACTGTAACAAATCCCTTTTGCTCTTTTTTCCTCTAGTTGTTGTGGTGTCAACCTTGTAGGTTGTGGATGATCGTATACCACACCTCCTTCTTTATAGTTGTAAGTGGTAGACTTCTGTGTTTCCATAATTTAGTTTTCAACTTTTATTGGCACCCTAAATGCATGCTCCAAAGGAAAACCTCATGTTGGATGTGATCCTTCAAAGTTCCAATAAAGAGATCCAACAAATTATCTTCTAAAATATTCTTCACTCTAAGACTTAGCTTCTAAAATTGCTTGTTGTGCTCACTAACTGGATCTTTTTTCTTGATATTTACCAACTGGCTAAAGAAGGTGTTGCTATTTATATCCCCATAATGTGCAATCAATTATTCTGTGAATATAGACCAAGAGATAATAGAGTCCTTTTTACGGTCACAAAGTCATTGGTACCATACAATTGATTAGGCTCTAAATATAAGGATGCAATAGTAACCTTCTGCAAAGTTGGAACCTGGTATAGATCAAAGAACTGCTCCATCTAAAATATCCATGTTATTGGATAATTGCCATCAAACTTTCTCATGTCAATCTTTGGAATTTGGGTACCCCTTGGTGACCATCCATGATTATTTCCATTATCAGAATCATTTCCTCTAGGAATATTCTTATTCATGGAATGTATTTCAGCATGGACCTTATCTTTATCCTCCTGAGTATCATGGAACACATCATCACCTAGAGAAGGAGTATCCTTTGAATTTTGTATGAGATTAGAAATATTTTACACTTGTTCCATCAACCCTTTCATATTTTCTTGCATCTTATTATCCATATGTTTCATCAACTTCCCCTCTAAATTAACTAAATCATCTGCTTTCACAGATCCTTTAATCATCTCTTCCAAACTGGGACACTCGAAAAGATAGGTCTTCCCTTTCATCGTATGTTAGGGATGACTCCTTCGGTGATTTGAGTGGAGTGTGAGTTTTTGCACTTCCTTTTGGTGGAATTATGAACAATACAAATAGATATCACACCCTATGTTTCACCACAATTATATCCTTCTACTCAAAGTTATTCAAATTTAAAATGGCATACCTTTTTTCAAACCCTGATTGGAAGATTGTTTTAGGGCTGACTTGAAACTTAGGTAAAATTCAAATTTCAACTCCTCTGGGTCTGAATATTCATTTGTTTTATCCTTAGGTGTCCTCTTTCTTATTCCGCATGTATGACCTAATTCTTATATGCCAATATAAATTTATTGCGAATATCCCAACACTTCTTCTTTTTGTCCTTTCAGAAGATCGAACTTGTACAGAATTCCATTGGTCCAATATTTTGTATATGAGTCTGAAAATTCTACCACAGATATTGTGGTTTGTACTCTTTCTAATGCAACTGGTCTCACTCAATTTGGACCTTTAATGCCCCAGATATGACCTTTTTCCCTAGAACACTTGTTTTAGACTACGTTTTGGAGTAGTCAAAAACCCTAAATTCTGAGGCTAATATCTACGAACCTGTGATGTTTCAGGACCTGAATTTTGGACCACATATATTTAGTCTTGTCACAGGAGTGGGTTTTTAATATCTCTCTCTGAATCATTGTATAAACAAAATTATAGCAAAATTCCAATATGACTCGTTTTGAAGAATCCAGTCCCAGGGAGAGAGCTCTAATACCAAATGTTATGCCACCAAGTCCCAGATATAGCATAAAAATAGAATAAATATACCATAAGAAATTAATCCATGCATTAATAATAAATAACTGAGATGAATAACAATCATCTTCGAGGGAGTAACCTCCTTACACAATGTACTAAGTACATAAGACAAGACAAGATACAATGATGACTAAAATGAAAATGTCTCCTTCCTATATATAGGAGACAAAGGGGTACAATAACAACTAATAGACCCAAGCCGACATCAATAATATGTAATGCACCATAATAAAGGGGCTAATGTGCCAATATTTAGGGCTTAACAAATTCCAAGGCACCTATCTAGTCAGCTGCAAGGTGTGTACCAATCCATTCAGTATTTAAACATACATATGGAGAAGCATGGGTCTAAACAAGAAGGTTTGGAATCTCAACTTGAACAAAATAATATAAAATCAAACAAAATGGATAGTGACCTTGACATTCATCACACAGTTATTTTAGGATTTGCAAGGAGCTCTCGATTACTTGTTGAGAAACAAGGTTTTGATGAAGATATTGTACAATAGTTAGAAGCAACCCCAAAAAGACAGTAGAGGACCTCTAAATACCTTTATACCTAGAATTAATTATTTATCGATGGAGGAAGCCCAAAGTGGGCTTGTCATTATTCGAGATTCACTTATTCATTGATGTTTACTTGCATTTTGTTGTCTGGTTAGTTTGTCAAGCAATATATCTATAGATTTTATAGGACATAATTAGTTCTTTCATGTAATAGGCATAATTTTGAGTGTAACTGTAGTCTTGTGATCCAAACCTGTAAGAAATTGTGGAAATTGTGTATACTTGATATGAACTCTATGTATTCAATGCTAATAGAATCTCAACATCCTCTTGTGTGTGTGTGTGCGCGCGTGCGCATGCATATATGTGTGTGGGGGTGAAAAAACGATGTGGACACATTCATAAAATAGTGTCGTCCAAAAATAACCAACTCTAGTTATTTATTGGGCATTGGCCATTCCAAAAAGGTGGCCACCATAGGCACGATTATGACAATCATTAAAAACCTTCTTGTCCTTATCAAGGGTCACTCATAGACACAAAATGGTGTCTACTCCTTGCCTATGTAGGATATCACCAATGAGAATATATCAATGAGCTTGTTGATGAATATGGCATCAATCATCATGTGACAGGTAGGGAAAATTTTGAGTGCATAAATAAACAACAATATCCCCATAACAAGGATCATTGAAATAAATATTGCAAAAGTGTTCTTAAGGTAAGTTATCTGTAAGGAGAGCATCCATTGCATTGTTGGGTGGATAATAAATGAATTATGTCGAGGCCAAATGTTTATTTCTCTTGGGAGTAGTGAACTCAATATCATACTCTTGGCAGATAATGATCCAACAAATTAATTTTCCATTAATGACCTAGGTTCTCAAGAGATATAACATAGGGTTAGAGTGTGCAATTACTTTCGTTTTTCTACTAAAAATAGAGTGACAAAATTTCTGAACATACAAAAAAACTATTGAGGCAAGTTTGTCCTCATGGTTATAAGATAGCAATAGATCAAAAAAGTTTTGTCTAACCTAATATATGATGTTTTTAGTGTATCCCTTGTTGGTTCTGGAGCTTGATCTTCCTGATTCAGATGTCATGTTTCAGTCATGTCTAGATCCCTGCCCATGATGGGGAGGATATGGAGGGGGTTTCCCCCCACTATAGTCACCATGGGGGGTCTAGGGGGGGTTAGCAACTACTTTTGAGAGCCTCCCCTTGGCGGGGGTTCGGGGGAAATGCCCTCATAGCGAAAATTTTGGAAAAAATGCCTTGTAAAATGTTGTAATTTCATAGTCATGACTTGGTCAATAATGGGTGATTTATGGGCCCATGGTATTTGGTATCCCATGGTACTTTACCATGGTAATCCCTCTTTAAAAGGAAGGCATTGTAATATGGTTGTGTATTGCGGTATTGTAAATATATCTGTGATTGTGGGAGAGAGACTATGAGAGACTGAAGAGGAAGTTGCAGCGGATGTGCTGCAGGTTGTATCCCTCCATTCGTTGGATGGTATAATAAAAGGATTGGCAATTTCTCCATGGACGTAGCCCATATTGGTTGAACCACGTATATTGGTGTCTCTCTTGTATTGTGTTTCTGTGTTTTATTTATGCATATTGCTTTATGCTATTTTTCTGCGATCATGTTTTCTAACATCGCTTTCCTTCATGAACTAAGACACTAGCTACAGAAAAGGGTGATGCAAAGATGTACAAGATGTAATCCTTTACAAATTCAAGATGGATTATCAAAGACACGGATGTGAGGGCACCTTTTGAGACATCAAAATAATTTTGATCTTGAATATCATCCCATACAAATGGGATGTGTGATTGCAACAAATGCAAAAATCCATGGCCACATGTAGCATAGTCAAGGACAATACAATGCAATAATTTTTTCCTTTCTTTGAAGGATCTACAATTGATGCAAAGTCTTTAGTCATGGTAACTCAAGAATGGCTTGAAATTTCAATGGGTCAAGGGTTATACCTTTCATAGAGATGATGAATCCTAGTAGGTGGCTAGTGGTAATGCAAAATATGCACTTAAGAGGGCTCAATAAAATATTGTACTTGTTACATTTAATAAAAAGTTTAGAAATATCTTCGAAGTGTAGCAACTGTTTCTTCAAATGAGTAGTGATGTTGTTGATATATGCAAGGATGATATCAGCCATATCATGGAAACAATATGACATGGTGCATTGGAAAGTGGATCCATCATTTTTTAACCCAAAAAGGCATGATTTTGTAGGAAAATGTTCCTTTAAGACTAGTGAAATTTATTTTAAACTACTGCTATGGATGAATTTAGATCGGGTTATAATTGGAGGATCTATCCATAAAGGATTAAGAAAACACCTTAATGAAAATGCAAAATTTAAAAAAAAACACCATATTAATAATAAAATAAAAAATGAATTATTATATAATAAATAAAAACTAGTTACATAAGGGGTGGTAAGATCGGGAGGGGTAATCTTCATCATGGGGGTTAGGAATGGCCTCAAACAATCAAACAAAATTATATGCTTTGTATCTAGGTAAGATATTCATATTAATGAAGTCACAAATATGGGAGACTCTGTCTTCGTCCAAAAAAATGCAGAAGAAGAAGTTCAAGGAAGAAACATTATTTCACATAAATTTCCAAAAGATTAAAGCCAATTTAGATGGGATCATCCCCAATTTTTTCCACATTCACAGAAAGTATAATGCTTGTAGACAAAATGGAAAATGAAGTTGTCAAGCTTAATAAGGGGTTCCCACCAATGGTCACTCAAATTTATGTTTGGCAAGTGACACTTGGCAAATCATTTGGCTAATTATGCATGTAGCATATTCTTTCACTTATAGTTCACATGAGGGAGGCTCCATACACCCTCTTTCCCTAACTCTTCTTGGTCTTTGGCTATCAAACTCTATTAAATCCTATATACATAGGCTGAGTAATGATGGCAGGATATCATAGTGCTTCATCACTAGAGGTATCTTCGAAATTTGGATGGGATTGGGAGTTCAAGAATGTGAAACTTGGATGGGTTTAGGAGTTGTAAGGAGTCGGCTTCTAGTTCTTTTGTGGTATATTTGAGAGTTTCGAGTTAGCTTGGTTGGGAGAGTCAGGATATTTAGAGTGACAATGTGAAAGTTAGTAGCTAGATTCAAATAATTGAAAGGCTTGAGGGAACTCTGTGGGTGCTAGGTTCCTTCCCCGACTTAGATGACTATCTCGAGATGGAAATTTCCTCTATTTCTTGTAATATGGCTCACCCTTATAAATGGTCGTGAAGAGGGTAACTGTATTGCAGAGATAAGAGATATGAAGAAAATGTTGTGTAGGATGCACAATTAAATGGAATGGCCTAAAAAAGTTGTGCAATACTGAAAGACATGAAAAGGGGCAAGAAGAAATGGAATGTATGCTGAAAGAATGGGTCTTGAAGCAAAAAAATAAATCATCTAACTCAGAAATGCATTACGACATTATTCTCAAGGTTTTATTAGAGAGTCTTTATCTACTATGGCAACTAGTTCTCTTAATGTACTAAATGAAAGTAACACGTGGTGAAGAAGAGACTATACAAAAGATTGCTTTTGCATCTAAAGGTCAAACGACCCCTCAATATGCTCAATGTTGAGGTCAGAATCCAAGGATGATGGAGGAGGCCCAATCCAGGAATAATTTTTAATATGTGTCTTTATATTTTTTATATGTAATTGGCTACATGGACAAAATAGTTTAGTTATAGGCATTGTAGTCAAGCCTTGGACCATAGAAGATTGTAGTCCTTTTTTATATTTTGTAAGTGCTACTTCACCTCAAAAGAGTTAATTTTGGTAAATTATGTAGGTTCTCTATAACCTTCAGCTGATTAGGATTTCCAAGTAGCTTTTTGAAACTAGCACAACCACTTAACTTTTGGCGGTTGAACACCGATAGGTCACAAGTTAAGTGCCATGAACAAGTTATCTATTACTTGTTCTCCATGCTTAGTTGTAATCATTTGTTGTCTTTACCTTAGGTACCTGTTACATTCTTGAGTTAAATGGGTTATATGTCTCTACTTGTTATCCATGCATGAGCTACGAGTTATCCATGCATTAGCTACCGGTCATTTTTTATATTTCTTTTTTTATAATTGTTTATTTTGAATTTTAAACGAGGCCAATAAAATCAATCTAGACAGTGCACTTGGTCTATCCTCCTTCAATCTAGGAAAAGCATAAATGATAATCCACCCCAAATTCTAAGATATAAACACATCAATGTGAATGTAAATTCTTTTTTTTAATATAAAAATTAAAGATTTACACATCTATATTTAATTTGTATTAAAATTTAATAAATTTAAAGTTGAAATAAATCATCACACACTAACTAACAATGGTCGTTATCAAATTCAAACAGTGAAAGAAATTTCACTTTCATTGAAGCTTTCGTTGTGATGGTTACCGAAATTTCACTTTCATTGAAGCCTTCGTTGTGATGGTTACTGAAATACCCATAATAAAGTCAAGGTAATTTCACTCTTAGTGAAGCTTTCGTTGTGATAGATACACTGGAATCCTTTGAAATCCCAATGAACAAAGTTAACAGTATTCAATTGTAGATACTTGCACAAGTATTGATAAACTGGAAAACTAATATCTTTCTTGGTCGATCTACTATATTTTTACATTATAGGTGTTGTTCCTAAATCACAGCTAATAAGAAGTATAGATTTTTTTATTTTGTTTTAGAAGTTCTTTTGAAATTATAGAAGCAGAGCCTATGGAATAGGCTTGACAAAATTCTCTATCAAATAGGCTTCACTTTGGAGGAGTTCATTTAAAATAATAAAAACAAAGAAGCTTCAGTTGTAATAACTAGGTTGTCCCTTTGGGTAAATAGGAAAATTGGCTGTAACAAAGCCAAATATAAGAAGATGCACACAGAATAAGTTTGAAAGTACATTTTATATTTTTTATTAACCAACTCTATATATAAATACAATGAGAAATGTGTTTGGATTTCATATTCCTACATGGACTCTTGGTGAACTCTTGAACTTTAAAGTAACTCTTGGTCACCCCATTTCATATTCCCAAATAGACTCTTAAACTCTCCATAAACTCTTGGACTCCCGGGTGACTCTTGGTCTCCCCGAGGATTAGACTCCAACAATAAAGGAGGCTCACATCATGGAACAGTAAATGAGTGATTGAAGAATAAACCATGTAAATATGTACATGATATGCCTTAGAGAAATATGGATTACAGTGACACTATACACACTTCTTGATTCTCAGCATCTTCCTATTCACAGATACAATTCTATTAACATTTGATGTACAGTTCAGTTAAGACGGTAACAGAAGGCAATCCAGAAGCTTGTTGTACCACGGCTCTCTTAATCTTGAAATCCCCTGAATCTCTCTTCCACAAGAATATGAAGATGAAGATGAATTAGCAGCTATTTCTCCTCCCTTGAAGCTTAGATTACAGGTCTCCTTCTCTGTGGCCTTTGGAAATAAGAAGAAATTTCGCGAACCCAAGTCCTTGATTTTATCAGCTGGATTTAAACCTGCCATCCAAATCAAATCAATCAATCAAACAAAGTTATAAAATACACGAAATTGCTCAATCAAATCAATTGGAGAAGAATAAACTCACGACCCATCAACCATGGTGTGGATATCAAACACGACAACCAGATTTTATGAGCATCCGCCATTTATCTGAACTTGGGATATTAGTTTCAAGCTTTGGGGAAGGGTCTTATGCCTTGTATCAAAATTCAATGCAGATTTACAATGAAAAGCTGCTTACAGTCTATACTGAATTGCGAGTAATGGAGACCAAACGAAGCATGATCATTGCTGAGATGTGGCTTACGCCCTTCCTTGGCATATAGAACAAAGGTTGCTTTAATCACATCCTCCACTGTGGCATCTTTGGAGAGTAACAGACGCAGGGGACCAATGCTCTGAGCAACCGTCACGTTCACCAACAACTTATTAACACTTAATCCCTGATCCACTGGATGATTCATCTTTATCTTCATGTTGTGATCATCCCGATTCAGAAGCTCTGGATGCGTCTTCGGCCTTCTCATCGTCGTCGTCGTATTCTTTTTCAATTTCGATAATGAAGATGAAGCCTCCCAAGTCTTTCCAGTTTGTGAAGGACGTCCACAGAAGCTCCTGGATCTGTGGAAGCTTTCCTTATGTTGATGATCTTCTTCTTGTTGTTTCAGATTGAAATTGCAAGGTGCTCCATGAACACAACATGCTGCTGCAGAGCTGCTCATGTGGCCGCCATATCTATGCACTGATCCATTTCTTGGATTCGGCCTGCTCCCTGAACTTTTGGCCGCTACCTTTTTCTCCATATGATCTTTAAATATAACTACAGAAGACAACGTCGAACTTCACCTTAATCTCCGGTATCTATAATACTGAGCCTTGGAAATTGTCAAAGGACGAACAAGAAGAAGAAGCAGAGACAAGAGAGTATCGCCATGGCAGTAATAAATCATAATCGCTCACAGATTGGCTGCGGCAGATGCCCATAGGGCGGCCTCACATCCACCAAACATCAATCAAATTACTCTGTTTTAGACTGCTCTAATTTAAGTGACTTGAAGGCTTTGTATACGTCTCCCCGCATTACTGGGCCGATACAGATAATCTAACGTATCTCCTTGAAATCAAACCCTAAAGTAAGTAGCCCCCATCAGCTTGGTGTTTGGGATTTGAAAAGGCCAGTAGGCAATTTGAATGTTGAATGAAGTATAATTATTTAATGGAATGCAATGACAATGGCAGCATGCCACCTTCTCCAGTTGTATCTGCAGAAAACAACAAAATAATATAATATCTTCTTCTGCGTTTCGTTATCGATCCACGTAACGAAGCAGATCAGTATGGCTGGGCCAATCTCCGGAAGTTTCGTGGAAGGCCTAAGCTACAGTATTATGTCGATGAAAAGCAAGTGAGAGCCCCACCCAGAACCAGGGAATTATGATATACGAGTGTGCGATCCTTAGAAGCTAATCACATTGGAATTAAAATAATACAATCGCACCAACACCGACTTCTTCGAATAAACAAATCCTTTCATGTGGAGGAAGTTAGTTTTTGAAATAATCGAGGGCAGGCAGAATTGGCTCATTCGGTGTTTTATTTACTGGTGAAAGGTTGAATCTCATCCTCACATTACTTTATGCTTCATGTGAGCCATGAATTTTTGCTCGGAAAATGTCAGCCATGAATTATTTTAAGATAGACTGATTTTGTATTCAATTATTTTAGAAAAAGAATATGGATTGAGACATACCATACATGTCACTGACCAGAAATGGATTGAGGGACACCATACATGTCACTAACCAGAAACGCCTTGTAATGGGACGAAGGAGAAGCAGGAATCCAATAAAATGGCATCATGCTGCAACATGTCAGTGCAGGTGGATAAATCTTACATAAAGTAGGGTAAACATAATTTAACTAAATTAAAATAAAATAATTGAAGTTGGTTATATATATAAAAGGTGGTAAAAGTTAGCATAATTTATTTATTTGTGAATCATCACAACAATAATTCTATATCTAATATTTTAACAATATATTACATTAATATAAAAATTAAACAATTTAATATTCCAAAGCCAATCACACCAAAAAACAATGCTGAGTTAGGTTTAAGTCATATACACCAAAAATGCTTAAGTTAGGTTAAGGTCGCATTCCAACCATTGTTCTCTCCCCCTTGTGATTGATGGTCCCAATGTTGAATCCTTTTCGACAATTGTTGTGAAGAATACTTGGAGAGTAGTAATCAAACCAAAAGTTAAACTGTTCCAAAAGCATAAACAAATAAATAATATAATCAGTTAACACACATAGCATAGATCGTGGCTGAATGATAATAGTTAAAAATGGTTATTGTAGTTTAGAAAATATACTCTACAATGTCAATTGTCAAACAATGCATGATTGGATATATACATGGCAATATACAATGTCAATGTCAATTGTGTATATTACCATTTGGAAAGTCTCGCGCGTCAGAAATGTAGTGTTGTTCCGGGGCAGTAGGCCTATTATGGATTTGGTATATGTACGGATATCAAAACTAAATGATATTAAGCAATCCAACAAAATCTTGCACGGACTTAGGTGAAGACTTGGCACAAAGAATATCATTCACCTAGCAATTAGGTGAAGTAACCAATAACAACGTTGAGACATTAGCCCTTTATCAAGGACTCAAACTTAGGAGAGAAATGGGGATTAAGAATATTATTGTGATTTAGGATTTTGCAATTGTCATACAACATATCTTCCACCATACAATTCCAAAGGATACTTGGAACGGAGACAAATGTAAAGAGATTAACTACTAGCTCAAACCTTTGATCCAACATCCTTTAATACCAAGTCATCCATGACAAACAAAACAAAATCGTAGATCAATATGCAAATCAAACTTCTCATTTGGAAAAAGGGAAAATTAGGAAATATTGGTGAGTTGGGGGCGGGGGTGAGGGAGCAAGGGTTGGGGCATCATCCATAGCCACCTCCCATGATATTAGTTTTGAATTCCCCATTTTAAATGAAGGACATAATGGAGGACAAGTGGAAACAAAAGGAGGGAGGTAGTGCTCCTTTAGGCATCTCTTATGGCATGAATTTATGAATTTATGGCACTTCTCTTAATACATTCCCTTGGTAACAACTCATGTATTCTTCTTTTCGTTTGAGATAATAATTCTTGCAAGGATGGGACGATGAATCACATATGAGAGATTGGGATTTAAGATTAAGTGCGTTGATTTAATGTCACCCTGGTGTTTGGTTTTAGTGAAAAAAAGGGGGCTCAACATTCATATTGGAAATGTTTCATTTGGATTTTCTTGTAGGAAAAGAGGGATACCTTCTCACTACTTGTTAATCTGTAAGACCTACATGGTAATCTGTCAAGGAATTAATCCTAGTCCACTCTAGAAAGGAGGGATGGAAGACCATTAACATCCAAATCAATGCGCAGTATGTTAAGTTTCCAAGACTAGAAGGGACATAAGGCATTGTGCAAGTCATATTGAAGAACTCCAGGAGTGCCATGGACATCTAGTTTGCAATTTGGAAAGATAAAGGCAAAACCTGCAAAAGGAAATAAAGAAGAAAAGTACCGTTGGATTTGGGCATTCGATGAAACTAAATGTCAGATTGAAGCAATGAAATTCACTTAGTGGAAGAAAGAAATGGTGGAGGAAAATAATAGTCTTAGATTGCATGACTTGGAAGAAAAAATGAAATATTTGATGAAGAAAATGGGACAGCTAGAAAAGGCCAAGAGGCATGAAAGAGGAGAAGCATACTCCAGTTTCCCAACTCACAATCTAGTGAGCTTATGAGATGGAAGAGTTGAAAATGAAAGAAGATACAATAGTTTAGCAAGAAACTCAATACCAATTAGATGATGATCAAATTTCCAACGTTGGAGGCACCACTACCCATTTTTATGGGAGGGATTTGTTTTAATTTATTGTACCTGAAATTATAGTATGTGTTATCATTTTTTTATACCATGACAATTTCGACGACAATATAGTTGTCAGATTGGAAGTTTTAGAAGCAACATCAATAAGCTAGATAAGTTAGGAAGAAGAGAAAAAAACGTTTCTAACCCTTTTTGGATAAGCATAACAATACCCTACTCACCATAATGTATTAGCATGTTGGACAACGAGACCGCAACTTATTTTTAATACAAAAATATATGTTTCAATTTTTTTTTAGTTTTTTTAATCATGAGTGGGATTGTGGAGTAAAAGTGTAGGTGAATTATGTTTGGATGATCCTATGAACTAGCAATGGAAGTATCTAACAACTTGATATTATGTTGAATTTCAAAATAAATTGGCTGGCACCTTGAATAAGTAAATTTTGTGGGGTTGAAGTCTATCAAAGGGGGATTGGTAGAAGTGGTTATAGAGAAGGTTCCCACAATTTGTCTACATTTTTGGTTGGTGGAGTGGATGCATTTATTTGTGTAATTGGAAACAAGCCAAGGTGTGTGGAAGCCTCCAAAAGGAATGGGGTAAATCTTTTATCATGGGAATTTCTCTTGCATGTATTAAGTAGTCCTAACTCTAGAATGCATAATTTACACATGGTATATAATTATGAAAATAAGGAAATGTATATAAATTTGCTTAAATATGCAATTGTATCTAGTTTAATTATTTTGCTCTGTAATTTAGGGGTTAAGTACATTACACTCTACTCCTCCACAAGTTGATCAACCACCCTCTCCTCCTCGCCTAGTTGATCTATCGGCATCTCCTCCTCCACTAGATGATTGACCAACATCTCCTTTTCCACTAGATGATCAACCAACATCTCCTCCTACAATAGCTAACTGACCAGTTGTGACACCCATTGCACCCATTGGTATTATAGATGAGATGGTCACTCTTAGAAAAATATATAAAAAATCGAAGCAAACAACAATAACAATAGAACACAAGATTTACGTGGAAACCTTGTTGTACGAAAGTAAAACTAGGAGGCAATGGAAGCTTCGATCTTTTATTATTACTCGGTAAAAATATTACAATGCTTTATTCTATCTCTCTTATGTTACAATGCTTAGGGGTCACTCCATTTTTATACAATATATATGAGGGTTTTAGAAGGAACCAAAATACACTAGAAGGGTCTAGAAAAGTTTTTCTCAAAGGATCCACCTCCAAGTGCCCATGCATACAAGCAACGCATGGCCCTAGTCAAGATATCTATAGGGTGAATATTGCAGATATGGATATTCGCTTCATCTCCTAACATTCTCCCACTTAAATTCAATATATGGGAAGTTCCTTGCCAATGTTTTCCATCCACTTTACATTGCCCAATGATGCCTTCATCATATCTTCAGCAAGCCCAGAGAAGTTTTGCACCATTCAAAATTCTATGCCATGACCGACTTTGTAAGGATATGTGTAGTATTCTCATAAGTATCAATCTTCTCCAACAAGATCCTACCTTCTTCCACCACTTTTCTTATGAAATGGTACTTAATATCAATATGCTTCATGCGATTGTGAAATGTTGGATTCTTCACTAAGTGAATAGCACTTTGATTATCACAGTGCAAAGTGATATTCCCTTGTATCATGTTGAATCCATCCGTCAATTGCTATAGCCATATTGCCTCTTTGTTAGACTCAGTTGCTACCACATATTCTACTTTAGTGGTAACTGATAAAGCCACTACTAGATACAACTTAGATGCCCAGATTATAGCTCCACTTGCAAGAGTGAAAGTATATCCTACAATATACCTTCATCCATCTCTATATCCACCAAAATCAGAGTCTGCAAAACCTTTATTTTATAAATCTATCAATCTGTAGCAAATAACAATGTCTGGAGTGCCCCTCACTAGTATAAATTGGCAAATAAATAACTACGTGACTAAAAACGTTAGTCACAACTTTGTTTTTAAGCTAAATATGACTAAATTTGAGCAACACAATTGAAAAAGACTAAATTAAATGACTAATTTAGTCATCGGATAAAAAATACAACAAAATAATAAGTCACACAAATAAAAATGACTAAAACAATGACTATTTACTCCTATAGACTAGCATTTCAATATCGATCACTAGCTTATTTATCTTGTTCATTAACTAGTACTTGATTATTATTATCTTCATGTACATAGGATGATCTCCATTTCTAACACTCTCATATTCAGTAATAAGAATTGGAGGTATATGTTCAAACCTATTAGTATAAGTTCAACCATATTCAGTAATACTGATCCAAAACCTTGTCGATCTTATGAATGATATATATATGAGCCTTTGTGGAATTTTGATTTGTGACTCGATGTACCCTTGACTCTATGTTGAATGTATTCTTTTTGACATATTTGAAGTACCCAAGCCATTCGTTTGGTGATTATACTATATGGTTTTGGTAGAATCCTTGACACTTTGAAACACCTTGTCAATATATATATATATATATTATAGATAATATGTATTAGTAATATATAATAGTTATATATTTTAATATATATGCATGTAGTATTATATTTTATATAAATATGATACTATAGCATGTTAATATATATTATACATTTAATATATAGTATGCTATATAAAAACAATATGCCTGGTTTATATATAATATTAATATAATATGTTTTAATATATACATATATTATAGCGAAACATTACATTATATATAATATAATAATATTAAAATTTTTTTAAAAATATGGTGTTGTGATGTGAAAATCAATCAAGAGATGGATAGTTTTGCTTGGTTGGATTCCCAAAAATGGTGGATTTCTCCATTGCAAGGGTGCTCTCAATGCTTTCCATGCAGTGAACACAGATTACTCTTATGCGGAAAAATTAAATGGGTATTTCGAGTATTTTATTCATTTCATGTCAACACAATAGAAGTTTTAAATGCCCACCAAGACATTGTGTTCTCCTGAATTGGCTCACCTCTTCTTGTCTGCTCATTCAATGTTATCTGATCCAGCCCAACCGGTATGGACACTACCCCTCTCTTCATTTTTCTTTCTAGGAATACCTATTTTAATTCAATTTTCAATTTTTTTATAGATTCAGAATTTCACACAAGTTCATTATGTGATAATTTCCATTTGGATTGCCATGCATTGTGCTTAGGATTTCTTATGGAAAATTCCCCGGAGATGTAGGGTTTCTCTATTTATGATATCATGTATTAGGGTTTCTCTGTTTATGATATCAAGTATTAGGGAATCTAAGGGAACTTCTCTTCTTATTATAATCAACAAAAACCTGATGGCGATTATGGTTAATGTTGTTGTTGACATAGGTTTTCATATCCCACAACCTACATCATTATTCATTATTATTCACCCCATATTTCTTCCTTCTTCCTCACCATTGCTTACCTCAATTATATAAGTTTTCGTTCATCTGAATCTTGAATATCTAGACCATGTTTCAGGAAAAATTGCCACAAAGATCTATTTCTAACAAATTATATATGTTGTGAGAAGCATGAAGTATTTATGTAGGGAGAGGACATTACAATGGCTACATTCTGATGAATAGATGACTGAGATAATCATATATCACTCACACTTATCTTCAATATTATACATTTAATATAGCATATATCATATATCACTCATATGTCGATTTGGGTATTTTTGCACAAGCATATATCACTCACGCCCTTTTTCATAATCGTGTTCTCCAACCTCTGTAGTGGTCATCAAGATCCAATGTTGCTCAAGATTTTCAAGAATTAAATGGCTTAACAACTTGAATCCGAAGCAATTCTTTGAAATTATTTTGAATTGAAGTATTATTTTTGGTGCTTAATTCTTTGTGAAAAGGATTCTTTAGGCGGCTCTAAAAAACAAAGGAGGTTAAAGATCGAGAATTTTTTGGCACAATGGTGAATTATTTTGTGGAGGCTTAAAGATTGAATATGTTGCGGATTTAGCCATGGAGAACTAGGTTTAATAGGATATAAATAGATATGAGAATAAGCAGACAAGAATACAACACGGAGATCCCTACCATAACGACATTCGACTAGAAAATTTCCCCTGCTTGGGCTAGAGATGAACAGGATTGTGCAAAATAATTCAAAGTAGATATTAGACATGGGCTTAGTAGTGAGGATGTTGAGGGACATGGGATAAGTAGAGAGGATATTGAGAGACAGTGACAAAAACGGGGTTGGAACAAGCTGGAAAAGCATCCTAGGCCCTATGTTTGGAAGCTCATCATGGATCAATTTAATGACATGCTAGTAATAATTTTACTCGTGGTCGTTGTTGTTTCATTTTTTCTTTCTTGGATTGTTGTCGATGAAGGCGATGAAATGGATATCACTACTTTTTTCAAGCCGTTGGTTATTGTTAACACCCAAAAATTGTTCACCTAGCTCATCCCCCTAGTCACATAACCCATTTATCCATTTTTCCTATACGTTTGGCCTCCAAAAACCCAAAAATCCCTAAGTTGGTAACCAAATGGGAAAAAAATCGTTATTTCCCTCATCAATTAATGCAAATCCTTCAAAAAAGGTTAAAATCCCACAAAAAGGGGTCAAAATCCCCAAAAAGGAAAAAGAAAAAGGGCAAATAGTTAAAATAAAATTAAAAAGGAGGGAAACCATCAAATACCACTGGCCAATACTAGTGGTTTCCCAATACCATGGGTCAATACTCCACCACCCAAAATTGCTATAAAAAGGTGATGGAGGCCCCCCATTTCACATCCATCATTCACTCTTCTCTACCGAAACTCTGTCAAAAGTCCTATTGAACTCTAGCCTACCTCTTTGAGCTTTTGTTCCCATCTAGTTGAGTTTTGGCCACCATTTGAGCATTCGAAGAAGCTCAAGGAACCTTGGAGACCCAGAGCACTACTCTTCGTACAGTTGCGAGGGCACCCACCTACTCACCTTTTGAGGTAAATATCCATTGTAAACCATTTTTGACAGAGTAATACAAAATCAATATTTGATTCATGGGTTCCTGTTTGTTTATTATGTTACTGCAATAATTATTTAGATTAGTTTTTTACTTTTGTTTGCACTCACACATTATACATTCACGAGCTGCTACTAAGGGTTCTATAATCCTTAGTTGGTGCCCTTTTGCACTAGATGGTGTGAAAACACTAGATACAATTATTTTCTTGATTTTGATTGTCAATGCTACCACTAGCATCTGGCAAGAGAGTAATGTGGAGAAATCCCTGTAGACTTTGAAGGAAATGACTTTATGTGTAATACCAATTGTACTATTATGCTAGCCTACTGATTTTTTGGGGCCATATATTAATTAATCCAAATCCATACCTAGCATACCCAGCCTTCCTCTTGTACCCAAGGCTTCCTTGGTCTATATATAGAGAGATTTTTTTCTTTTCTACATCCAAATATTTTATAAGGAACTTGTCTTGTTTCTAACTTTCTGGGTGGTCATTTTCTTTTCTGCTTATTACAAGACATGTTGTGCTACTTAATGAATGACTTTAACTTCACATTCTATCATAAGTCATTGGTGCAAGGCTGACTCTGACTTTGGTCTTTGTGACTGCTTAGTACTAGTACATCAACTTTGTTTTAGTAGACTATTTGTTGTAATTGAATACTTGTATTCCTTTGCAGGGTGCGTTCGAGAGACTACTAGAGAGAAGCTCTCATATTCAACTATCAAATGGAACTCTTGTTCAATTAGATGTGAAATTTAGATGGTGTGTACTGCAAAAACGTGAAAGGATGACTTCGAGAGCACTATGTTGTTTAGGTTTTGCGCATAAAGAAGATATTGGTGATTTCTCCACATATTATGGAGAGGAACATCATGTTCACAATATTTTGCTTGATCATGCTAATTACTCACTAATTTAAAGTGATTTGATATTTGTTGGGTTTGTAGGAATAAGGGTAAGAGTTTAGTATTGTTCTTTTTTTAAGAATTTAGATCCTTTTGATTATATTATGTGTGTCAGATATAGTATTAAAAATCATACTAAAGTTCTTCTTGGGATCTTGTCAGGACCCTCCATGTCAAGAGGTCCATAAAGAAATTAATGATTGCATAGAAGCTAGAATTCATGTGTTGGTTATTACATGGGATGACAAGAATACAACAGAATCCATTTGTCGTGATATTGGGGTTTTGTGCCAAAAGAAGATATTCGTAACAAAAGATTCATAGGAAGAGAGTTTATGGCTCTTCCTAATGCCAAACATTGAGAAATTTTAAGACGGCCTAGTAGCTGTGTGTTTTCCAAATATGAACCTAGGAATAAGTAGGAAATAGATCGAATGTTGAAGGATGATGGGGAAGTAGTTGCAATAACTAATGATGGTGTAGATGATGCTCCATATTTGAAGTTAGTTGACATACGTATCGCTATGGGAATTGTTGGAATGGAGGTAAATATGCATCTCCATCTACTTTTTACATGATAGTGTAGATGTTGAAAGCATGTTGACATTGATGTCAACCAAGTGATGAGAATAGACTTTAGAAGAACCAGATTGGAAGAGCAGAGCAAATTTGGGGATTAGACTTGAAGACAGTTCTTGGATAACTTAAGCAAAGTCTTGTGATACAAATGATGAATCCTTGAAGTGTTTTGAAGTAGCAACATCCTTACTGCAATGTTGAAGTGTCAACGTTAATCCTTGAACCTTGATGCAAGTCCTGAAGCACTGTTAAAGTATCTCGAAGAATCCACAAAGTATATTAAAGTATCATGGAGAAATGATGAATTAATTTGGAGACGTCATGTTGAAGTGCCATCCTTGTAGCAACATTGAAGTATCAAGGCTTACACAATGACTAATCAATAAGATGTGCAAGTCGTCCCTCCTTCTACAAGAAACGTTAAGAAATTTATAAAATATATCAAGTCGGTTTTGAAATGAAAGATCAGGTTGGTTCCTAAATGAAAGATGAATTACATATATATAAGAGCTCAAATGTTTGATTAGAGGGTGTAGATCTGGGTTGTTGAGAAATTCGTGTGAGATATTTTGTGCAAGGATGTAGATATAAAGGGGCAAGGGTGCAAGGTATTTGATGGTATGAAGAGTTCATACCAAGGATAAAAACTAAGATAAAATCATATTTTTACAGTGCAAATCCAAAATGTTATGAGATAGCGGGTCTGAAATGTCTTGGAGATATTCCAGGTCCAAATTATGTTAAGGTTAGACATTTATGAGATTTTGGGTACGTCTCTTGTGCAATATATTTAGGTGCAAGATATCTAGGAGAAACTGAAGGTCTAAAGCGTAGAGAAAAGGGCCAAGAATAAGATGCTTCAGAGGTGGCGAAAAGTGTAGACTAGAGATGACAATGAGAGAGATTTGTATGTTTATATTGTATGTCCGAAAGGTTCATAAACTTTTGAGGATTATACAGTGATAATATTACAATCAATGATTCATGATTAAGTGCTAGTCTGAAGTTTATTAACTGTATGCTAGCACTTTATGTTTTTGGGTATTGTGAAGCTCATCATAACTGAGTAAACATGAATTGAGAATTTTTGTCAAGATCGATTGTGACAATATGCTTAAATATGGACTGAGATTGTCTGAGTAATGAAAGGAATCCAAGGCAAATAAGAATGAGAGGATATTTGAATACTATTAGAACAGATTTTGCTTAAGATAGAAAACTGCCTTGGCCCCAGAGAAGAGAAAAGGCAGATTTGAGGAGTGTTTGTGCTTGTTATTGTTGAGAGTGGTTGGGTGCTGCAAGGATCACAGGTTGGATCCTGTGTACTAGTGTGTTGTAGCATCCTATTAGTTGGATTTAATCAAACCTGGGGGGTTGGAGCCTCCTTCCAGTTGGAGATGGAAATTTTGGGTGTCGGAGAATCCCTTCAGTTGGAGTTGAATAAGCAAGGAGGTTGGATCCTCCCATCAATTGTAGCTAATGTACTTGGATATTGAATTCTCCCCATATATTTTCATATTCTCGATGGTTTTTATAAATATATTATGTTGATATTTTCCATATGCATCTTGTGTCTCCTGTGGATGACATGTTTCTTGATACATGCACACATATTGATGAATATAAATTTTTCCATATGGTTGATGAAGCTTTAATGCAGTAAAAAGTATAAAAAGGTGCATGATATTGATTCACCCCCCTCCTTCTTAGTATCATTGTGTGTTCAATAATTGGTATCAGAGCGGGTTCCTTCATAAACAGTTTGACAGCTAGAAGGATATCCTTGAACACAAATGGATGGACAAATGATCTTCTCCATAAATGTAACACCATTACTCCTTGGGAACGATTATGAAATATGGAAAGTGAGAATGAGGTTATATCTCAAGATGGTAGGACGTGATGTACATAACTCAGTGATCACTAGCTATACTCCACCAAAGAAAGTGAGAACCACAGCTCAGAATGATGCGAGAAAAAATAATACTCTTAATGGATTAGAATACTAAATAAAATAAAAGATAGGACAATAATTCTCAACAAAGGAACTATGGCTCAAATTGGAATATCTTTATTCAACTGAAGAACAAGAAACAAAAAATAGTCCCATCAAATACTTGGGACAAGAACTGGGCAACAACTCTTGCAACCTTGAAGGTAAGACCAATCTTGACTCTCTTTTATGCAATGAATTTGGTCATGATTCTTCCAATCATGAGAATGAAGATGAAGAATTCCACCTCCAATACCAAGAGGATGATAACGAAAATTCTGACGAGGGAATAGTGGATCTTGAAGCTGAGCTTATAGAAGCACTACAGGAAATACAAAGGTTGAAACAAGTAACTAAGAGGAATTAGAAAACTCAAAGCACAATCAGGAATGGAAGTTGACATGATCAAGGAAGATAACTCATAAGAGGATCTTTATTCAGATGAAGATTCAATTCCAAGGTCTAACCCTAAAACAAATAATAGTATTGACCAAAGCACTACAACCAATAATCCAAAAGATCTAGAATAGGCAAGGAAAGAGATAGTATTATTGACCAATCAATTATAAGAAAAGGATGAGGCATGACATACTAAGGAATTAGAGATCACATCATTAAAAGGTGAACTATAAAGGTCAGCTGTAGCAAACAATAAGCAATCCAAATAAATTATAATGCTTAAGGTTCAACTATAAGATGCAGAAACTAAGGAAGAAGAGTTGACAAACAAACTTCAAGAAAAGGGCAACGAGATCAAGATATTACATAATAAGTTATACAAATAAAGTTTCATCAACATAAGGTTTGAAATAGCACTTTAGACTTAGAATATCTACTATGCAGACAAAGATATCCTAACAATAAAAAGTGAATTGAATATGGTACCAAGAAAGAGCACACTCTTGAAAAAATATAGCTTAGTTTAGTAAAAAGGAAGAATGGAGAATATCAAGATGCTAAAAACAATTTGAAAAATGTCAATGAAGAACAAAGTAAGGAGGAGAACTATGACCAGCCAAGAAATGGACAATGTAATACCCCAATTGGTAAGCCTCGAACTTATGATCTTTCATGTGACCTATGTTCTTTTGCATTATGGACTTATGATCATGTATGTGACTATGGACTTATGTTCCTTTGCATGTTAGTGTGATTAAGGAATTATGATCTTTGTTTGATAATGTGATTTTGGACTTTGGAATTAATATTAATTGCTGTTATGGTTGTTGCTATTAAATAACAACTCACTCAGTAAAGGAAACTAAAAGAGTATGGGATACCGTGTATTCCACAGTGTGAGGGGGAACAGGGACATCCCTAGCACCTTAGAACTTGTTGTTGGTTTGATTTTTTCCATCCTAGTTCATATTTGCACCTTGGTGGCATTAATAATGTTGGTCACCCAAACCTTGTACAACGGTCCCTATTCTTGGTCTTTATGGACTATGGAGTTACTAAATCACCTTATGCATACCTTAATGGGCCCCTCTTGCCTAGTGCGGCTTCCTTCAGTGAAAGATGCCCTTTTTTGTATCCCACTTGCACTAAGGCACCCTCTCCCTAGATTTTAGGATCTATAAGCTAGAATTTAGCTTCCACCTCCTTGATTTGTGCCTCCACCTCCACAAGTGTGCCCCACTCCTCTATTCATCCCTATTTTTTTGCTTCTACGATATTTATGACCATGTTGGATCCTCTTTCTCACCTAATGCACCATGCTTCAATTTTTTTAACCCCCCTTATGCATTAATGTGCCTCCTTGTGCTCTTCATGGCTCCACTCCTTGGTTTTTGGTAACTCCTCCTCATGCTTCTAATCCAGGAAAGGGAATCTCCTAACTAAGCCACCGCTCCACTAATTCGAGTTAAGTCTCCATGATGGAGCTTAACCTTACCTCTCTCTAATTCAAGTTGATCCCCTTGGGTTAGATTTGGCCTCCTTGTGCTATACATTCATATGCCCTCTCCTTGTTGAAGCTAATCTTGAGCTTTGGACCACGTGACTTTGTTATGCAACAAATTTCTAAAAAAGTATGAAAAGAGTAGAAATAGATCAGAAATAGTACTCCACGACTTGATTGAAGAAAATAATTGAATAACAAGCTTCTTCGAGGGGGAAACCTCCTTATACAATGTACTAAGTACACAATACAAGACAAGACAAGATACTCCAAATGAAAGGTCTCCTTCCTATATAAAGGAGACTAAGGGGTACAATCCCAACTAACTGACCCAAGCCGACATAACTAATATAACCATACTAATGACAATTACCACTACTGGACCAAAGCCGACATCAAAACTAATGTAATGAACCATAATATAGGGGGGAATGTGCCCATATTTAACGCTTAACATGCCCCTTCCCTTCAGACAAGTGTTTTCCTCAACGTTTGATTAGTTGCGGATGCCTCTTTATGAAGGACTCATCTTCGCATGTAGAATCTTCAACTGGTAAGTTATTCCACTTTATGAGGTACTCAGTAATAGTCCGATTTCATAGTTGTTTAGTCCTTGTTTCAGTGATTTGTTCAGGTTCCAATATGAATTTTCCTTCATCATCAAGATCCGTCAAGATTGTTTGAATTGGAATCTTGTCTCCTATTACCTTCTTTAAGCAAGAAACATGGAAAACTGGATGGTTGTACTCTTGAAGATGAAGGGAGCTCCAATTTGTAATCCATACTACCAATCTTCTGCAACACTTTATAAGGACCATAATACTTGGGTGCTAATTTATTTTCCTTATTTATTTTCTTGAGAGACATATTCTTGTAAGGTTGTAGCCTAAGAAATACCCAATCCCCTTCTTCAAAACTCCTTTCACTATGATGTTGATCGGCTTGTTTTTTCATCCTATTTTTTTACATCGTCAGGTTTCCATTAAGTATATGGAGAACTTATTGCTAGTGCAATATGTGATCTTCCACGGCTTAAAATTTATATTTTCCTTTTAAGGGAGATGTGATAGATGGAGGGTGGTACCCATAAAGTGCAATAAATGGAGACTTTTTTGATGATGTATGGAAGGAAGTATTGTACCACCATTATGCCAAAGTCAAACATTTCACCCACTGTGTTTGTTTATCATATGCAAAGCAACGAAAATATCCTTCCAAACACTTGTTCACTATCTCAGTTTTCCCATCAGATTGAGGTTGATAAGATGAACTGTGAGCCAATTGAGTAGCCAATTGAGTACCCAAACAAGAAAATAATTCAGTCCAAAATTTTCCTATGAAAATTGGATCTCTATCACTTACAATAATCTTCGGATTTCCATGTAACTTCTAAACAGTTTCCATAAAGGTTGTAGCTACTGTACTTGCATTAACAACAACCACCATAATAACATTCTTTCCTTCGGACTTGGGTAGACCTATGATAAAATCCATGGAGACTTCCTCCCAACACTAGCAATGTATGTCTAATGGTTGTAGAAGTTCTGGGGTCTTAAATGTTTCACCTTGATTCTGTCGGAAAACCAAGCATCCAACCACGAACCTTTAAACATCAAAGTTAAGACCTTCCCAAAAAAATTCCTTCTTGACCCTATGGTAAGTTTTCAGGAATCCTAAGTGCCCACCAATAGGAGAGGTGTGTTATTCTGAAAGGACCTTCTGCTTGAGTTGGGAGTTTTTGCATAAATATAAGTGATCCTTATACCATAGTGAATCATTTTTCCACACAAAAGTATCTAATACACTAGGATCATTATGTCGATTTTGAATGAGTGTCCACATGGATAGGTATTTATTCCATTCTTCCCTTGCTGCTACTAGCCAATCTGGTTGTAGAATGCAAATGGAACAAAGTAATGCCCCAACATCTTCATCTTTTCTAGAGAGTGCATCTGCCACCACATTATGTTTCCCCTTTCTATAGATGATTTCAAATTCATATCCCAACATCTTGGTTACCCACTTTTGTTGCTCTTCTTAAGATAGTCTATGTTCCAAGAATTATTTAAGACTATCATGATCTGTTTTGACCTTGAAGTGCCTACCTATTAGGTAAGGACGCCATTTCTTAAGAGCGTGTAGTATTGCCAACATTTCCTTCTCATAAATGGGATTTTGTAAGTTCTTTCCCTTGATTGGATGATTTGTGAAAGCAAGTGGGCTTCCTTCTTGCATTAGAATAGTGCCAATTCCATTTCCTAAAGCATCACTTTCCACAATAAAGGTTTTTGTGAAGTCTGGTGTGGCCAATACAAGAGTTGTGCACATTGTCTGTTTAAGTTGTTCAAAAGCTTGAGTTGCATCTGGAGTCCAAGAAAATGCATCTTTATTCAATAATATTGTAAGAGGCGCTGTTATTCTTCCATAATTTCGAACAAAATTGCGGTAGTACCCTGTCAAACCTAAGAATCCTTGAAGATTCTTCAGGTTTTTGGGAATCGGCCAGTCTATCATGGCTTTAATTTTGTTAGGGACAACAGGTCTGTGCCAACATCATACCACATAGGAAGTTGGAAATGGTTTAAGAATATAGTCGCTAAATCATAAAAACAATGATAAGCAACAAAAGGCAATTCAATATACCATTTGGATGCTACACCAGTTAAGGTCCTTTGAAAAATTCTCAACCGTATAGAATCGTCATTCAACAAGTTGGAAGAGCCCAACAAATGAAAGGTAGTGACGTGGTCTCCTAGATATTCTTTAGTCTTACCTTCAAACTTTGGAATGTCTAACGGAATCTTGGTTGGAACGGGAGGCCAAGTCGAGTCATTACGAACCAGATCGTTCATGAGTTTCGAAAGGTCTGGCAAGTTTAAAGTCTCCAGAAATGGTAACCGAGTTCTAGCCGACGGAAAATGTGTTTGGGGAGGTGGATAAGGAATTTTTCCTAATCCATAGCCCCCATAAGGTTGATTTGGGTTGCCCCTAGTCATCTGTTGTGAAGTGAAGACGTTTTGAAAATATCTCCATCCATAAGCAAGTGGATTACTCCCTTGAGGCCCACTCCATTGTGGTTGAGTATAACTAGCTCCAACTGAAAAAGGAGTTGAAGTAAGAGCATTACTGCCTCTTCTAGGCACATTCAATGTTTGTACATTAGTTTGTTGAAAACCATATCCTGTAAAGGGATTTGAACTCGTAAATTGTGTAGTGGAATGAACAGGAACGTAGCCTACAAAAGGTGCAGAGGGAGGAATATGTCCTCCATGCCAAGGGAATTCATGGACAAAAGGAGTTGAACTAGTAGGCCTAGATTGGAAATTTTGAAGGTAAGGGGAGGATGTGAACGGTACTGTAGATATCCTAGTGAAAGGTAAACTAGACGAACCCATATTGGATCTGAAGGGTATAGAAGTTGAATCACCTTGAATGCTATGTGCCCCTAAGGATACTGTACTAAAATACAAATATGTGATTGGAGCAAAAGTTAACTGCAACGAACTAGGTACATGAATGCTAACATGCAAAGGAGAGAACCCTCCAGACATGATAGCAGAAGTGGGAGTGTAGACATTTCCCGACACTTCCCCTGTGTTATCCATGATCAAACCAGACATAAACCTATAGGTACTTAACTCGGGTTGACCTAAAGAAGTTAACTGCACTAACACTGGATCATAGGGTCCAGTTAAGGGTGGGTTAAAGGGTCTTACAAAGCTTCTACTTGCAAGTCCTCAACCTCAGTTTTGTGTGAAATCGGTGAAGTTTGAGTGATAAGATAAGGTTCCCTAGGTGGATTAGTTGTTCCGATTGGCTCAAAAGAGCCACTTGTGTTTATTCTTCGTCGTTGAGGCTTCGGTGGAGGATCCACAGTGAGTGGAGGAAGGTTTTGAAACCTCCTATATCTATAAACAGGATGATCCTCCATAGCTAAAAATTTAACTTTAAAGAAAACCTAGGGCCAACTAAAACAAGAGTAATCACACAGCACACCACTACAAAAATCATGAGTGATCCAGACCAAGCAAATAGATTACCTTCCAAAGGAGCATCTGGGATGATGAAGGCCCAGAACAAACCAGTGAAGGGATGAAGAATAGTTATTCGGGGTCCACAGTACAAATTCGATGAGGCCAAGCGTTTGAATCACCAACCGCATTCCCAAAGAACTGTAAAGGATTTCCTCCCTAAAATGTCGTAGGTGCAATGGAAATATCCTTCCACCAACACCCGTGTATAGCTCTTAAGGTCCAGATACTAAAGCTACCAACTTTATAGAGAGGGTCTAGGGGGATAGTCATGAGTCGAATCAATGCGCATGGGCAGGGTAACAAATCCCAAAACTCAGAAGCACCAAAGGTACTAATGAATCCCCGTACGTGCACCAATCCCGGTAGATGCTCAATTGAATATCCGAGGGATATCCCCTCTACTCAATATCGCATGACCTCATGCTTGACTCTGGTGTAAGTGGAGCTTCGCAGTTCACTTTCTACAAAGGTGAATTTACCTGAAGATTGACCACTACGTCTTAGTTTGTCTGCTTCGGATAGTTTACGACACCCTACTTCGAAGCACTAACCTAAAGTAGTTGGTGATAGAATCTAAAAGAGAAAAGTTACTAATTGATTTTAAATTAATTATTCTTTTTAAGGTTGTTATATAGTTCGAAGTTAGTGGTTGTGTGCACAATGATGTTACAACTGGAATATAAAAACAACATGATAAGTGTGTAATGGAAGTATTAATGATTCTTTCACTTCTTTTGCTTTTGCTTTTGTTTTTTCCTTTCAAAATCAAAGTACTGATATTGCAAACCTAATGAAGTAACAATTTTCTTTTTCTTTTTCAAAAATAGAGATATGCAAATGCAACTACTTCTGGAAATATTTGACTACAATGCTTGCTAAGAAAACTACTTGTTTTTTAATTTTCCTTTTAAAAAATGAAGAAAAAAACTAACTATAAACAAGCATAACACACCCAAATAGCAACTAAGTGTATAATATTTTGCACCTAATATTACAAGATCAAAACTCTAACCCTCTCAGATGTTCAACTAGTCAATCCACACAAAGACTTGAATTCACTAACCTTGCTATAAGACACTTTGAAAAAGGAATTGAAAGATAAGAAAGGTGTCCAATAATGGACCTTTCAGGGTCACATACAACCCTCATACAAACCAGCAACCAATGAAGGTCAACCAAAGCATCCACAAACTAAGCACTCAAACATGAAATACTCAGATGCAAACCCTAACAAGCTTCAAAAGCCAAAAGAGGTCAAAAGAAAGAGTAAAAACCTAAACGCAGACAGTAAACTAACTGTACTGACCTTTTAAAGAGTAATGAATTCAAAATTATTCAAGGAAAAACCTTAGAAATTGAACTCTAGCAGGAAAACCTTAACCTAAAGGGGTACTTGCGACTATGCAAACAACAATGGGCGGGTCACTTGCAGGTGTAAAACCTACAACCCACAGGTAACAAGGGAAATTCGCTACTTTAAGTATAGACAAGTAGCGGTATGCCTTAAAAAAAATTTAAAAAGAAGAAAATCTCAATCATATCAAAATTTGGGCCAAGAGCAGTGGCACCAACCCTCTGTAGACTCCTCCTAAAGCCTAAAAACACACTCAAAATGAAGAAATATCAAACAAAGGACTCTCAAAGAAACATGGCACTCCCCAGTGGAGTCATCAATTCTGTTGTGTGGAAAAATCCTAATGAATGGGAAGTGAAGAGGTCACCAACATACTAATAAAATCAAGCAAAGATGAAGGAAATAGCAGACACATAACAAGATATTCTTTGTGAAAAGAACTAGGGTTTAAATATCAAGCAATTGGTACCTTATATTCTAAAAGGTTGATCCAAGCTTTTAAATCTTCAGCCTTGCTCCGCAATCTTGTATGAAAAGCCTGCAAAACAAATGCAACCTTCTTCAAAACATTTGTCTATACATGAATGAATAATAAAGTTAAAAGCACATGCATATGAAAGCATGAAAGACTTCTAAACATTCAATTCATGTACCAAAAACTAGTAATATGGGAAGAGAAAGGCTTCTTTATTGATCATGAAGATAACCACAAATACATTCATCTTGTCACTGCAATGAGCACCTCTAAAACCAAGATCTGGACTCTCTTGGTCCTCTCCTTCAATCAAAATTCCTCCAGCATTTCCTTATGGGATAAGTGAACCTCCTCTCTCATGGCCCTCCCCTTGTATTTCTGACAAAGAAAGGAGAATAGTTAGGGTCGATGTGGAAGTTAAAGAACCATTTCCAACTGCCCCAATTTCGAATTTACTTTTTATTTTTCGTGATTTTATGAGGGACCTGCGAGTGTAAGCTTTGCAACGGGCGGGTGACCTACTAGGAATCTTTAGACAAATAGCAAGTGCAACGTTTTAGGGAAACCCATGAGTGGTAAATGGACCACCAGCGAGTAACCCACTAGATTTCAAGAGTAAAGTCATGAGTTTGTCCTAAAGTCCTATCACAAAAATGAGGTGATCTGGAGAAAGGAGGAATGAATAAGGCCAAAAACATCTATAACAAATCTAAGCTCTTCCATCCATGGTGTCCTTTTATGTGAGCGACAATTCAGTGTCGTCCTGGATGGAGAAGTGTTGATTTGATTGATAACATCAACTCATTTATGTTATAATATTGGGTTATAAATTTAAAAAGAAAAGAGCTCTTTTCTCTCTCTCTTTCTTGTTGTTCTTCATCTTTTTACTTTCTCTCCTTTTTCTTGGAGGCACCAAGGTTTCTTGGAGTTTTTGTACCATCTTGAATATTAAGGTTAAGGTTTTTATCCCTTGAAGACATTGGAGCCATGGTTTTGTGATTAAACCCTAGATTGTACTCGTTGAGGAGTGGAGAATAAGAGACATCTTTCTTAGGAGGACTTGCTAGTGTGAAGCTTGCTTGTCGGAGCTCTTTGGTGTTGGATATTTTTTTTCTCTGTTTTTCTAGCTAGGGTTTTGGAGAGGTAAAGGATTGTACTAGCCTTGAAATGAGAATGCAGCATGTACATGAACTTTGGCTTTATATATATATATATATATATATATATAGAGAGAGAGAGAGAGAGAGAGAGAGAGAGAGAGAAGCTTAAAATGAAGTTTTAAGAAATTTTCCAAAATTGCCTTATTGCAGATTTGATTTCCATCTATCTATTTTTTCATGGTTTGGTAACTTCCATCACTACTATGTCTTTTTTATTTGATATAAATTAAGGATGAAACTATTAAGTGATTTAACATTAATCTTGATGAAGATAAGGCAAAATTGATTGTTGTAATTATTGTTGTTATAAGGTAATTTTGGGATCTTGTTTTTAAATGATAAGATTGCCCTAAAGGGATGAAACTTCTTAAGCACAAATTTGCTATCGTTTCTCCTATATTGCCTTGTTGATTGGGGTGGTTAAGAGGTGAAATGACATCTATTGTTGTTATTTTATCGTATTTAATAATAGCCCTAAGGTTGAAAATTCATAGGGTTAATATCTAGTAAAGCTCTAAAAAAGAGGTGAAACTTTTGAATTGTAAAAGATACCTCAATTCATGAAATTTCTACAAATTGGCTCTTAGTGACAAACATAGTGGTAGAGTTTAAATCTAGGAACGGTGGGGTAACGAAAATACGTGCTCTTCCCAAGACCCTCCTCGGAAAAAATTGTTGCTCAACACAAATTGAAAATTTTGAACAATAAAGAAACCTTTAAACCATATATATATCTCACTATGTTTTTTCTAGGTTGAATAGATCCACTAGTATAGGTCTGATGTAGGAGGCTAGAAACCATTAAATTGGCAAATTACCACTAATGATTCATAGAATGAGATGAGATATGTGACCATCTCTTTGGACCTCCAACACTTACACCGCTACTAATTTCTCCACAATATTACTAATAATAATAATATAATCTTAAGGTCGTGGGCAAGGAAAACACCAAATTGGTGAATGAGACCCCTTGTTTGTGGGACGACTGACCCCCTCCATGCAGCAATTTGACTACTAAAGTCTATGGAGGTGTACATACCCTACCCCCCTCTAGATCTAAACCTATGACTTCTTAAAAGGAAACACATATTCTTAACCATTAAACCCACAAAAGATATACAATTTGATCCCAGGTAGAGAAAGATTATGAACCAATGAATTGAATGGATTATTTTTCACTACATTCTAGAAAGAAACATTGAGGATAAAGGTGCATCATTTCCTAACACTCCACTACACAAGCACAAACCAAATTCATAGGCATATTTATATATGTTGTAGTCATATATTTTGCATGAAGCCCTATTTTTGCTTTATGTCTACCATGTAATCTATGGAGTTTACCCACAAAATTCTTCCTTGTGAGAGACTCACCCATGATTTGGAAGCTTCTTGTGATATCATATAACTCTCTTGGATCAAGGCCGCCCTAGCATTTTGTCGAACATTTGGCTTGCATCCTAAAACGATATTAGAAGAGATAGTACTCAAGTTGGTTGCATAAAGGTCCAATAATGTGGAGCCTATGTGCATGTCGAAATATTGCAGCGAAATACTCGTGCCAATATAAAATTTCCACTTATCCATTCACTCATTACTAAATCTGGCATAGTCCAATGAATGTGTTTATGTAATGGGCTTCTTAGTTATTTCATGGACAAATTTTACACTAATTTAGGTCTAGTTCTGTAGTTGTTATGATGGAAACGAATCTATTTGGCGGGGAGGGAACTTTCGTTGCTTTAAATGGAAAGTCATTATTAACTTTATCGTTTGCGTGAAAAGTCGTTGGCCTTGCGTGATAAGTCATTGGCCAGTAATCGAGAGTTAATGATATCGGTTAAGTTTTTGTACGTTGCGTAATGTTTTAATCTTTTAATTAGACTCCCGAAAGTTTAGGAAATTAACAAAAAAAATTAGAAGACATAACCATCATGCTTTAATGTTTTAAATAGATAAATAAAAATAAATAAAACAGACAATTAAAAAATAAATAAAACAGATAAAGAATCATGCTGCTCATTTCACATATTTAAACATAAGATATAAACTCTCTGAATATTTAGAAGAAATTTTCCATAACGCCCACATATTATAGTTAACAATGATCTAACTGTGGTTCAACTTTTGAGGATGCCATTGCCGTATGAGCAAAGATGCCATTCCCACGTTACAGTCAATGGGGATGCCATTCGCATAAACATCACCCAGCTTCTTCTTTGAATGAATGAATATATATTCTGTATGAAGGTATCGCAATCAATCAAGACAGTAAGAGAAGGCATTGCATAACCTTGTTGTACCACGGCCCTGTTATTATCGAAATATTCTGAATCTCTTTTCCACATGAAGATGGAGATGAGCATAAACGATCTGTAACAGCTGTTCCTCCGCCATTAAAGCTTAGTATGCAGCTCTCCTTTGCTGTAGCCTTCGAACACAAGAAGAAATTGCGGGAACCCAAGTCCTTGATTTTATCAGCTGTATTTAAACCTGCAATCCATCCAAGTCCAGTTAATCAGATACAGAGTTCAAAGAAACGAAAAAACTCATTTAGTTCAATCAAATCGATTGATAATCTCGGGGTTAGAGAGTATCTTGCCAATAGCAAATACACAGGTTCAAATCCAAAACCAATTAAAACCCTAAAGAAAACCAGATATCCTGACATACCAAAGTTGAAAGTTACTGAAAATGCATTGGATCTAAATATGATGCAGTTTTACAAGACAAAGAAATGAAAGTACTCACATTCAATGCTAAATTGTGAGTAATGGAGGCCAAAGGAAGTGGGATCATTGCTGAGAAGTGGCTTGCGGCCTTCCTTGGCATAAAGAAGAAGCGTGGCTTTAGTCACATCCTCCACTGTTGCATCTTTGGAGAGCAATAAACGCAGAGGTCCACTGCTCTGCGCAACTGTCACATTGACCAGCAATTTAATAGCACTTAATGCCTCCACTGGAGTATTCATCTTCGTGTTTTTCATTAAAACAGGGTGAACATCCCGATTGAGAAGCTCTGGATGTGTCTTAGGCCTTTTCATCATCGTCGCTGTATTTTTTTTCAATTTTGATGATGAAGATGAAGCCTCCCCACCCTTTTCGGTTTGCCCACAGAAGCTACGAGATCTGCGGAAGCTTTGCGCATGATGGCTATCATCTTGTTGTTTGAGATTGAAATTGCCAGGAGTTCCATAAACACCACTTACTGTCGCAGAGCTTCTCATGTGACCATGCCTATGCACTGATCCATTACTTGGGTTCGGCCTGTTTCCCGGCGTCTTCGCTTTCTTCTCCATATAATCTTTCATCTTTACTACGCAAGACAACTCTCTGAGTTCACCTCAATCTCCGGTATCTGTGCTGCTGAGCCTTGGAAATTATGAGTCGGCGAACAAATTGAAGAACCCTGCAAGGCAAGAAAGCATTGCCATAGAAGTAATAATCATAATCGCTCAGCGCGTTGGCTGAAGCAGATGCCCTTAGGGCGGCCTCACCTCCACCAAGCATCAATCAAACTCTGTTACTGGCTGCTCTAAATGGGGAATTGTAGACCTGAAAGGTTTCTATACCTCTCTGCGCATAAAAACTAGTCTAATCAACTATCTTCCTGAAATCAATCTTACTTAGGGCTGAGAGGCAGTAACTGCAATGCAGTATCACATTGAACTTATTGTATCGAATTTATAAAGAGCAAGACAGGCCAGCTATAGAGAACGTGCTAATAGTCAATTTGAATTAATGGAATGTAATGAGTCTCTTAGGCGGCCCTCTTAGAGAACGTGCTAATAGTCAATTTGAATTAATGGAATGTAATGAGTCTCTTAGGCGGCACTTCTAGCAACTTGCCTGCACAAAACAACAAATTTGAGGTCCACTGTGGATCCACGTACAGGGATCAAAATTGAACATGTCACAGCACGTCAAAGGGCTCTCAGCACGTCCCAGAAGTGTTGTAAAAAAAATGGACGTCAAAAAAAAAGAAGATTTTTAATTTTGAAGTTTTACAAATAAATGTAATAATTATGTTAAAATTTCATTAGAAGTGCTATGTTTAAAATTGCCCATCAAAATTTTTACAGCATAGGCACGGGCACCTGCTGCCCTACCCTTACTATAAGGATTTAAATCGATAAATTAAACTTAAAGGGTAGTTTTGGAAAAATACAAAGTTTGATATTATAAAAAAAAATACCAACTGCAAGTTGTACGAGGACGATGAGTCATCAAAAGGGAGGGATGTCCGTAGGTACTGTGGTGACTCATGGAAATACGAAGGGCCATCTCGTTTAAAGAAGTGTCAGAACAATAATTATTCTCACCTTCGAGGAGTACCACACTTCAATCTTAGCCTCGGTTAGTGGTTTTAGGGATGAAGCATTCATTATCAATCTTCTAGCACTATGAGTTCTGATCTAGAACCTAAACTTATTTTTGTTATCACTTGAGGTCTGAAGAATTTCTGCCCTTACCGTTCAGAAGGAGGAGATTTTTCTAGCTGGAATGCCCAACTCGCAGGTACTCTAAGTTCTCGATGCAGCTTCGGAAATGATCCAGGTCTCTGTCCTGAAGAAATGGTAAGTCTCCTCATCTTTCTACTGCACTTACTATACTTAAGCAAAAATGTTCGAAGAGTCTCAATCTTTTGGCTCTTCGTGGTCTAACCCCATTTCCTTTGGCTTGGCAGGCTGCTCGGAGATTTACTCAACTCGCGCAAGAGGAACTTCACTACTCGGGTAAGCAGCATACTTCTAGTGTTGTGCTAAAGGCTGATTAGGAAGATTCCTAAGTGGGGAAAGACCTTCCTTAAAGTTTTTACAGGAAGGACCAGAACCTTCCTTAGTTCTTAATAATTTTACTTTTCTTTACACTGAAAATGTCAGTTCTGGCGTTTACGCCATGGAAACTAGGAATACAAATCAAATTACTGTTGTTGTACTTGGGCATTTCAGTGCTCGACCCAGTGCTTATTTAAACAATCTCCTAATACTGAGTTAAAAGCGATGCAATACAAAAAGCCCAGTGAAAATAAAGATAAAAAAGAGGCAAAATCATTTGCCTGAACCGATTTTCTAAGTGATAATTTTAGGACTGGTTAAGAATATAAATTTTAATATAAAATTCTCAATAATGTTAGCTTTACATTCTCGGATAGCTTTTTCTCAATGTATATCTGAAACAATTTGTATAATGTATGCAAAGGGATGATGTTCTACATTATGCAAACAATTTGTATAATGTATGCAAAGGGATGAAATTCATTCCATTATTAAGAATAATTAATAGTTACCGGAATGGAATGAATAATTTATTCCATTGAATACAGATTACTTTGTTTCTATCTAGCTCAGTAATCAATGCACCATTGGAAAGAACTTGGTTTTCAACAGAGTAGAAGAATTCATATCCTAAAGAAAAACATGCCCACGAAATTCGGAACTCTTCTCTTTAAGAAAAGGATTTATTGCTCTGTAGGAAAGCTTAAACAATAACAAACAAATGTGCAAACCAAATTCTGTTCGAAGTCACATAATTTCAGGTCATGGATTCATTTGGAGTTACTGGAACTCACCAATTGTCGATTGAGACCATGCAATCTGTGAATCCGTGGGAAATGGATTCATGCCCATCCTTATTGTCAAGGCTTGTTGCAGCAAGAGAATAAGAATGGAGATGGGCACTCAGTACAATCAAAAAGTAAATTATGTTATAAAGAGGCAATAAAACTAAATTAGTCTCCAAATATTCTATTACTAGGTTGGTTTCCGGTGATGCCAAGAAACAGAGTAATCTGTATTCAATGTTTTAGTAAATATAAAAAATTAAAATGTTATATTTCAAATCAATTTATAATTGAAAATTGATTTGAAATGTAATATTTTATTTAACATATTTTTTAATGAAGTGCATGATTAATTTATTATTGTCAATTGAAAAGCAAAATTTTTTAAAGCTTTTCATCTTCGAAGTGTACAGGAATATATACCCTTCAAATTTAAATTAAGACTAGCCCTTCAAATTTGATCACTGTCCACGTATCGAATTGTGGGACGGTTCGAGGAGGCTCACCCTCCAAGAATCTTGTTGAAAGTAGCAAATACAAGCGACAAGTGTCATGGAAATACAGACTTCCTGCATGGCGGCTACCGCTGTTGAAGTTTGTGTTTCAGATATCGTAATTACTTGAAAATATCGCTTTGGTGGTTCTTTATCCTACGCGGAAAAGATCACCACTTTCTTGGAAGAAACAAGAACTTTCACCCGGAAAAAATGATTTGTAAGTTAATTGGGAGCAGTGAGGAGGAGCGGTCAAATTTGAAGTGCTGGTCTTAATTTTTTTGGGAATGGCATGTAAACCTCCCGCCCTTCAATAATGAAAAGTTATAAAAAATCATTACACTTCAATGGAAAAATGTAAATTAAATAATTTTTTTATTTTAAAAATAATTATATTTTAATGAAAAATTTAAATTAAATAATTATTTATTTTAAAAATAATTACACTTAAATGGAAAAATGTAAATTAAATAATTTTTTAAATAAAATAATGTTAAAATAAAAGTGTCTTTCTAAATATTTATAATTTTAAAAAGCAACTACACTAAGATATTGTAAAATTTCAAAATATTTTGAGCCATGGGAGCTATGTGAACCATGGTTCACAACACTCCTGTCCATGGTTTGGGCCCGGGGATATGGTGATTCTTTCAAGTTCATTTGTAAATTAAAGATCCTCGTGGCACAACTAATTTATGGGCTCACTACATCATTAACGAACATAAAGAGCGAAGCTCAAGGTACACAAAGCTAAGTGCCTTTTAACTCTGTGAAGTTAAGTTAGTCTAAGTGGGACCAGAAGTCAAGCATTAACAAATATACCATAGTCCTAGCTGTGCAAATGGAACTACCCGATCCAAAATAGACATATGCTCGTGTTATCACCAAAGCGAGAAAAAGGAGCCAGGGCAGGGTTAGTGAAAGAGGTCAAAGTTGTATTTATTACAAGCATACAGAGCGAGAGACAAGATCCAGTTAGCAAAGCAAAGGATTGATTTATAACAATCCACCAAATCACATCACTGAACAAAATTCCTATAAAAGCTAAACATCAATATTTGAAATATTGCCAATATTACTAGAAACACGAAGTTGAAGCCTCCATGGTAACCATTTCGTATTAAATATAGTTGAGGTAAAAATACAGTAAAATATTCTTTAGAAAAATACCTGAAGCAAGCAACAAAAATTTGAAAGTTGAAGCAACAACCAACACCAAGATAGAAGTAGTCTTGTGAATTGATCTGAAAGTTGAAGCAACAACCAACGCCAAGATAGAAATAGGTCATTAATTGATCTGGGCTCGTGGAGACTAAGGTCTCGACATTGAATCTTCAAAGAAAATGTATGAGAACCGATTTTCAAAATAGTATCTGTGAATAGTAAATCCTGTAAATTTTAGAGGCGGGAGCAATAGCGGGAATTATATTCCCGCTATCCTATGCCATCTTTATGTCTTTTGCAGACGCTACGGGGTCTATCTCTAGTACTTCATACAATTTATTTTATTCCATGTGAGCCCGATTTGAAATGGATGCCTCTGCGCCCATAAAGGCTTGCATTGCTCTTACATTGAAACACGCCCATAAAGATTTATTTCAAATCGCTCAAGGTCGTGTTTGATGCATCATATCATATGTAGAGAGAATTCCTTCAATGCTCCTTCTCCGACAAGTGAGAGAAATGAACGACGAAGAAGCAAAATTAGCCATTTATGGGGAAACATTGTTAAAAGAGCTAGTCAAAACCTGCAGAAATCTTGCATATCTTCGACAGACTAGAAAAATGAATAGTGGACAGGTAGATTTTTATGCTAAAGCCACAACGAAGGTACAAACGCGTGGCTGTTTTCAATTGGCACTATAGACTAAGTGTTTTGAAATCATTTTTCAATGAAGAAACGTCTTTGCTAGCCACTGAGTGACATGAGCTTCCTTTCGCATTCCTCTCACCGAAAACGAGGATGATTATACGTGGTGGAAGGCGATTGGCTTGATTGGCCCGCGAGTCGCGACTGAACAATTAGAGCTGGAGGTTCCACTTCCAACTCCCACTTCTAGAATCCCAGTTCTGAAATTGTGTATGAACAGGCACGAATTGCGTGGAAAGACGATTAAGTTCTGAATTTTCTTGAGAGTACAGTCTACAGATCCAAGTTGCAATTTGGTATGTTTTTTTATATTGAAATTAGTGAAGTGACTATTTTATGGTCTACACTCTACACAAAATATGGAACGATTGATTCAATACGCTATTCTTGTAACCAGAAATCGATGATGATATGGATGGCCAATCGAAAGAGTTTCCCTTCTTTTGAAAGGTTCATGTTTAGTTAGACCTTCTCACTGGATGGGCAAATTTTAAATTAAATTTTTTTTTTAAGGGTAATTTTTTTCTGACACTTCTGAGACGAGCTAAAAGGCTTTGGAAGGGCTGGGACAGGTGCAAATTTGACCGCTGGTGAGGACAAAGGCTTCATTGAAAATAGAGAAAACGCACAAGTCATGGCCTCTTTTTATTACTAGTCAAAATGGGGACCACATTACATGAATCGACTTGTTTAACTACTTTATCAATTATTAATAAGGTTAAGAAAGATGATATATTCACTAGTACAGCCACTTAATTTGTGGTCGGTCAACATTGATAGGATACAAGTTAAGTGCCACAAATAAGTAATAAGTTCGGGGAGAGACGCCATATGTGGGGCAGGGACCAAATGTGGTGAGGGTTGTGGTCACCTCACACATCCATAAATGCATCTAAATAAACAACATAAAACACTCATTTAAATTATCTAAAATGTCTAAAAACATTGCAAAAGGTGGCCATAATATAATTGGGCCCACATCTGACCAGTATCCAACATTCTATGACAAACTGTGCAGCTCTAAAAGATCTGCCTTACAATACACCATGTCCCAATCACATCCTAGAACAATCTTCCTTGCACAACATCCTATCACTGCCACATCCTATAGTGATCTAACACAAAATATCAATCAACCCTTGAAACCTCCTGCCAGAGTCACTGTAAAGAGTACAACAACACCATATAATCAAACCCAACGAATGACCAAGGGACACCTATGTTCCAGCATCAAGGCTACCATGAGCCCAAAAAGGAATAACACCTGCAAAACAAAGGGAGACAAGATGTTCAACTTCACTTGCTGCATTTATCACCAACCCATTTTTCACCAACACACCCTACATTTAGCATGCAATGCAATAACTATGAACCGACACAAGCAAATCAATAATGCACACATAGTATCAACCATTGTTCTACAGGAAAGCACAAAGATCATAAGGATGAGAGTCATAACCATCAGATCATACTCCAATTGATCCCAGCCACACAATCAGAAACACAATACTTCAATCCATGCCAATTCAAAGAACCAATCAAAACCAACTCACAATTCTATAAATCAACCACACATATCCACCATTTTCACTTTACTTAATAATCGCTTGAAGGGATAACCGAGAAGAGGCCTCACACAGCACACAGCAAACAACATTGGGCACATTATCAAACAGTTCTACTATACCATGAACATTAACACACAGGTATACTATATCAATGCTATAGCTAAACTTACTTACTTGATTGTGTTGCTTTTCCATAAACCTTCTGTTCTTTTTTTTCACACTAAAGCCCTCCCCAATACCCAAATATGGGAAACTGTCGATGTGCATTAACAGTGCCAATCATTTAGATCAAAAGACCCATGACAAAAGACCTTTTTGAACTCTGTATCTATATTTGAGTTTACATTACAACCGCAATACACCTACATATTCCAACCCTTGAAATTATTCAAGTTAACCTGCACATAACAGGTTGTTCATCACGTGGGTTACCATTGGAATTGTTGGGAACTCTAATTCCTCCATTTTCCTAATTTGAGGAAATAGAACCACCCTAAACCTATGTCATCCTCATTTCATGAATGCAACAAAGATGCATAAGAAGTCATGAAAATCACATGCAAATACCTACAGTGAACATGTGCTCAATCCTGTAGAAACCTCTTAGTACTCTAGAGGTGATATAGTGAAAGACAACCTACTAAATGAATGTTGCCAAAGAAACATGTTAAGAGCACCAACTATTCATTTTCATTCTTGGTGACATTTTATAAATGTCAAGTAAACATTTATGGTTGATATCAACAGCTTAGTGGAAATGACGATATAGAATTAGTGGATCTAAAATTGTGCACACTAAAACCACTCTAGGAGGAAGCATATCCAGTCTTTCTACCCTCCATACTGAGCTAAAATGATCTAGATGGATATCGATGGCCACCCACCTATTCCACTGGCTCAAAACAATTTCCCATTTTGCCAATTTTCTAGTAATTTTTCTACAGTTTTTTGAGTCCCAAACATTCGGGGCCATTTGAGGCCCTAAACGACATTTTTTGGGAAATCGTGGTTTGATGAAAAAATTCTAATTTAGGGTCCTTGGCGTAGTCCTCGGATAGATCTTTCGAAGGGGATACCGAGCACCCCAAACAGAGATCGTATGCAAAAGTTATGACCCCGGGAAGTTGACTGTTCAACTAACCACCTTGGGGCCGCAAACTTTATGACGGTTCATCTTCTAGGGTTAGGTTTTTGGATGTTTGGGATTCTTTCCCTCATGCTTATGATAAATAGGCCCTTTCGGCCTCTCTTTGTATTCATCTTGGCATGAATGAGCACATTGGCCACATCTCTTCTCAGAGATAGCTACTACCATTCTAGTTGTTGTATTTACAGTCTGTTCTATTTCCGATATTTAATAGAATATGTGTTTACTGTATCGCTGTGTTTCTTGCCATATATATGTGTATGTGAATATACATCTCTGTATATGATTCTGTATATGCTATCTTTTGTTTCGTTCCCACACAAATACGGATCATGAAAAGTCCTTCACTGCTAGACTTATATATGACCAAGCTATTGGTTGCTACTAGACTTAAGTCAAGAGTGGCAACACAAACATCTTCAGTGATTCAGTGGAGAGTTAGATAGTAAAATTATTTGTGCTTATGGATGCCAAAATCAATAGACTACTATGCACACCACTGGAACAAAGACAAAACATAGCATAGAAACAACAAAATTAGCATTGATAACAAAGATATAACATAGAAACAACTAATACATAACATTACTTGTTGATCCTCAAAGAAAACAAAGATCTGCCAGGTAGTGTAGGGAAGAGCAGAACAACTGTCTGTAAACAATCATATTTATATTGCTTTGAATATATACAAAAATTTGGATCATGTACAGATTGGATACTCGCAAACAACCCTACTAACAAACGACCCTACTAGCTCTATTGTTGAAGGATTTACTCAAATTTACACTAATGTACATGCATATAATAGATTTATTGCACATGCATAAAATAGATAGACAGTGATGGTTGTCACTATAATACAGGTTTACACAATCGTGGCAAGAGGAAACCATGTTGAGCGAGAAAGGAGGGCACAAAGACGACTGAGAAGGGGTGCAAAGCTACGACAGACTGGATCAGATGAAGAAGTAGAGCACAATGCCAATACAAATGTAGGTGTTTTCGGTCAACCATCAAACACAGTTCAAGGAAATGCCAATATAGATGTTGAGAACCACCCCTAGGTAGAGTCAGCCGATGCCACTACACCACCAACTAAAGTGCATGGAGTTGGTTCAAGCAAGAAGATTAGTGCTATCAGGGGCTAGACAAAAGAGGGCTTGTTGAAAATGGTTAATGACGTAGAATTCAATGGGTATTCGGTGAGAGAAGATGCAAGGAAATTTGGGATTGGATCCGCGTCTTTGCATTATTGGTTGAATGGTCTGACCCACACAAAGAGGAGAGGGCATCTTACAGTGTTGAATGAACAGGAGGAAGAGGAAGTGGTTGTTTGGCGTAAGGATATGGATGAAATGGGCCATGGGATAGACTTGATACAACTTAAATCTAATGTGGCGCAAATATACCAATGAAGGCCAAATCCATTCAAAGATGGGTTTCTTGGGAAATCATGGTGGGCAGGTTTCAAGGGAAGATACCCAGAACTTGTCTTGCAAACAACGAAGGGCCTAGACAGAGACAGAGCTTTGAATTTTAGGCCTACAGTTGTGGCCAAGTTCTACGACACTCTGTCATGTGCATATGAGAAATGCTCCTATGGTCCATCCCGTATATAGAACTGTGATGAAACAGGATTACAAGCAGGAACAAACTATGGCATGCAGGTAGTGTCCAAGAGAGGCAGCAAGAATGTGCCCAAAATTCTGCCTAAGAGAGGGGAGTGGATTACTATTTTGTGTTGCATAAATGCAATCGGATCATCGATCCTCGACTTCTACTTATTCAAGGGAAAGACCCAACTAAAGAACTATATCAAGAACTGTGAGCCAGTAGCATGCATGGTTTCTCATCCCAATGCATGGATTACCAAAGAACTATTCATGAATTGGATTTTCCATTTTTCCACGTTCGTGTTGGGTGTTGTGTCTCCTGAAAATAGACACCTACTAAATTTTTATGGCCATGGCAACCACATAGCCCTACAAACCGTTTAGGAGGAAAACATGATGATGGGAATTGACTTGTTGACTCTACCAACACATACCACTCATAGGTTTCATCCACTTGACGTGAGTGTGTTCGGTCCATTTAAGTGTTTCTTCAGGACCGTGAGAGCGTCATGGATGGCCAAGAACCTTGGGATAGAGCTAAAAAGGGTTGAATTGGCAGAACTTGCAAGTAATTCCTTTAAAAGGGCATTGACACCCTCAAGTATCAAGGATGGATTTAACCGAATTGGAATATCGCCACTAGATTATGATGCTCTCATCAATGACATGGCTTGTAGCCAAGCATTCGAAGGTGTAGATGATGCAGAATATGAAACAGCTGTGGACAAAATATTATCCCTCTCACAAGGGAAGGGATAGCCATTGGGTGATGAAAATGAACATGTCCATGAAACTCAATATGGTGGTGACATCAATGCTACTAAGGAATTTGATGAAGCAGTTGAATCAATCATGGGAGTTGGAACACACCAAACTCAAACTGAACATGTCGGGAAGCTACATATTGACTCTACAGGATCGACTATGTTTGAAGGATGTGAAGCACAACTGAAAGTATATAGAAGAGGAGTTGACATTCCCAATCCAAGTGTTGCATCCTGAGTGGTTAGCATATGCAATGATGAATATGAACAAACAAGTTGTTAATAATACAAATGAAGAAAGCCTTGGCATGCCTTCACTGCTGACATACATGAACAATGAAGTTGTCCACTATTACGTGGATGCAGTTGGTGTAGAAGGAGACATTGCAGGGGATGAAGAACATGATGTAGACGGTGCAAATGAAGAAGAAATCCCAGCTGATATTGAAAACCAACTAAGTGGCTCCCCACTGCTTGGAAATTTCCTAAGGTTTCCAGTGGAGAAAGTGAGCAAAAAGGAAAGGGAAGGAACAACATATTTTCTTCGATTAAGTAGAAGTTGACAACTACTTACATCAGATGACTACATCACACTTCTGGATGACTCTGAACTAAAGAAAAGGGAGATGCAGGAAATGAAACTAAAGAAGAAGGAACTTGCAAAGGATAGGAGGTCAGCAAAGATTGTTCAAGCAGAATCAAAAAAGCTTGAAAGGATGAAAAGAGAGCAGCAAAGGCAGGAAAAAGAATACCATAAGCAACTAGCTAGGCACGAAAGTGAACAAAGAAAGGTCCAACGAAGGTGGACACAACTATGGAGGGGACCGAGATGAGGAGGATGGCCTCGTTCGATCAAATTGCGGATAATACACGTCTCTTCCACTACCTTAAAAATATACAGGTCCCCCAGTTTCCTCCAACTGGTCCACCTACACCTCAACATCATCCACTAGGTCCACCTCCCCCTTTTCTCACAACCACTTCAGATTCCAATCTCAGATGGGTTTTTCCAACACCTCCACACAACCCAAGTGTAATGGGCACAAGCAAAGGCTATGGGTTTTCAATTCCTCCTTGGTTGCAAGCAACAACATGGCATCAAGCAATCGCAGAATGCTCAACCCAACATAATCAAGCAAGTGTAGGCACCTCAAACAATTGGGCCCAAGCAAATGTAGGCACATCAAACAACTGGGATCATCCAAATGTAGGAGGATCGACAAGTTTGGGCAATGATGAAAATCAATCGCCTGGAGCATAAGGGGAGAAAAGGTTTCTACCTAACCATAAGGGAAAGAAACGTTTTGTAGATGGAAGGTTGAAGTTTTCTTAAGGGAAGTAAAAGTTTTGAAAAGGGTTTATTAAGCAGAAGTAAACAATATTTTTTTGAAGTATATGCTTTAAAATATTCATGGACAAACAGTTGAATAGTTTATGGTGCAATACCCTTCCATATTCATGGAGAAACACATTCCTTTTTTGATAAGTCTACTAGTGAACAATGATAGTGAACAGATCATCATTGATGAAGATCTAGGTACATTGAACAGTGGGAAGCTCTCAAGACAGAGTTTCTTCAACCTCCGAAAGGGTACTAGTCTTAAATGCTACTAAAAGTTGCATAAGCTCATGGTTTTCCAGATTGTTATTTGCCTTTTTTATTAAGCATGGAGATATCGGATAGGTCCTTGCTTCATAGCAAAGAATGTAAGTCTGGCTCCTTAATACCAAATTTAGATGTTAAATTTAATGCTTATGTCATTCCTAATTGGAAATATATGTATAAGCTTGCACTTTCAAATCCATTATAGAGCTATTTTGTACATTTTCTTCATTATAGGGTTGTAAGTTCAGGACCTGAACACTTCCAAAATCAGGCTACCTCAAAACAGTGCTACCTCAAAATAGTGTTTTGAGAAGCAAAATATTCAGATCCCCTAAATGCAAAGGCATGTTTGGAATCTTAGAAAGAGTGCTACCTTAACACGTTCTTAAACAAATCAGTGCTACCTTAAAACCAATTGGTTATGATGGACATGACTAAACCCTCATGAAATACATGAAATCTGCCCCCCCCATGCAATGATTCTAAAGCAGTTTTTTGGGATTTTTTCATGTTCTTTTCCATGCCTGTTTAGGAACCCTCTCCATGCTCTATGTTATTTTGACTGGGGCCAATGGGTGACACTTAAGATATAGGATCTAACAAACACTTTCAGACAGATCAACACTAGGATGAGCCCACTAAAGTTCATCCCACACTTATATTCAAAGATTGGAATTAGATGGAAGAAATATCTTGATGGGGTGAAATGCCCTCTTCAACAATGGGATTCTCTCTAATCTCAAATCTCAAGTGTGATTTTATACTATATGTAAATCGTAATTATATTATAAGGCTTTCTAGCTAAGAGAGAGTAACCAGAAATGTAAGCACATCACCAAACATATAGCTACCAACTTTAGCAAGAAAAAAAACAAACATATTGTTAGTGTTTACACTTTAATTCAATTATGTTAAATCTTTAATCTAAAAGATAGACAAGCACAACAATACACAAGAACACAATAATTTTCTTCAGGGAAACCATAAAGGATAAAACCCCACAACTTCTTTAGTAATAGATTCATCACTTAGTACAATATCAAACCAAGATAGAAAACCCAAATATAAGATGACTTTTGCAGCTTCCTTCTTCTTCCTTTAGAGGAATTGTCTTTCTCTTCCTTGGAGCAAACTTGCTTGTCAGTGTGTGTTCAAATGAGGGAGAGCACCTCCCTATTTATACTTTATATGTGACTAAACTAAATCCCCAATGGGGTCGACTTCCTCAACTAACTGGGCCGACCTCTCCTAGGGAGACTCAAAAATACATTTTACATTTATCCTTTTGGGGACTATTTCCCTGAATTACAATGGAGGTTTTACCTCTATATTCTTACATGAACAAATACAATAATTACATCCCCGAATAGAGGAAAAAAATCTCCAACAGAGGTACAATAAAAGTACAATAATAATATAATAATATTATACAAAAGAATATCTTCTGAAGTTACATTTACAACAACACTCCCTCTTAACTAGGAAGGTATTCTCTCGACAAAGTCATCATCACAGCTGGACAAAATATCTTGGACAACGTCATCACCACTAGATCATCATCATCGTTGGATCATCATCATCACTGCCACAACAATTCTCATCTTGTTGATCATTGACTAGTGACATATCTCGAATCTACCCGTCATGAGAAGTTCTACAGAGCCAGCCCCTTTTCATGTTGGATGTATGCCTAGCTCTCATCTAGGACTTCATCATCTATACGAACAAGCCATCAAGTAGGTACAGCCCATGACCACATATTACATTTCCATAGCAATCACCTGCGTCTCCTACTATCATCTCATCGTATTTAGATCATCTCATCATCTCATGTGTAGAGAATCCTAGGTGCATATACCATGTACACCAGACAACATGCGTCTTCCACCTAATGGATACAGCCTAGGAACATCTGCATCTTCCACCCAGTGGATACAGCCCAGATGTATTGCATCTCTCTCTCAGTCAATTTGCGTCTTCCACCCAATGGATACAGCCCAGGAACATCTACATCTTCCACCCAGTGGATACAACCCAGATGTATTACGACTCTCTCGGTCAACCTGCATCTTCAAACATCTGTATACGGCCTAAGAGCATCCCAGATGCATTTCGTCCTTTCGTACCACCTGCGTCTTCCACCATGTAAGATACAACCCAAGTGCATCCCAGATGATTTATGACCCATGGACCACCAACGCCTTCTCACATGTGGATACAGCCCAAGATCATCCTAGATGTATTACGTCCTTGTAGACTATTTGTGTCTTCCACCATGTAAGATGCAGCCCTGGTGCACCTACATCTTATGGACATGTCACGTCACTCCCTCTTTCGAGGAACATCGATCTGGATAACACCAAGCTTCTCTCTGAAGTACTCAAACTTCACTCTTGCTAACGGCTTGGTCAACACATCGTCTATCTGCACATATGTCGCCACATATTGGAGCTTCACTGCTCCTCTCTACACCATATCCCAGATATAGTGGTACTTGATCTCAATATGCTTCGACTTGTCATGGAACACTGGGTTCTTAGACAATTTTGCACAAATATGGTTGTCACAAAAGATACAAGTCGCCTCTAACTCGAGATCAAATAAATATGATAGTAGCTTCCCAAGCCATACTACCTCACAACTAGCTGAACATGTGGCAATATACTCTGCTTCAGCCGTACTCAGTGCCACACTTGACTGCTTCATACTAAACCAAAAGATCATACCGGATCCCAAACTGAAGCAGCATCCTGAAGTGCTCTTCCTATATGTGGTACTTCCTGGCCAATCTAAATCAACATAACCATGCAGGTTAATCTTCTAATTCGTCGCATTTTTATCCCATACTCAATTGTACCCTTCAGGTACCTCAATATATGTTTTGCAACAATCAGGTGAACATGTCTCGGATTTGTTAGGAACTGGGTCAGGGTGTTCACAACAAAGAATATGTCTGGTCTCATGTTCTTCAAGTACATTAATGAACCAATTTTCCTGTACATCATGGCATCAACTGTCTTTGAAGAAGCATCACACAATAGCTTCAAGTTCGATGCCATTGGTGTGGCCATTGCCTTGCAATCCATCATTCCGAAGCTCTTGAGAATCTCCACTGCATACTTTCCTTGACCAAGGAAAATCCCATCTGAACTCTGCCACACTTACATACCTAAGAAGTAGTGCATCATTCCCAGGTCCTTCATCTCAAACTCTGCAGCAAGCCTTCTTTTTGTTTCTGCAATGAGCTCATCCTCCCTTGTTAAGAACAGGTCATATACATATAGCAGTAATATTACTAGTCTTCCGCCCTCAACCTTGAAGTAGAGGTTGGAATCTGCTTTACACTTGGTAAAGCCTAGGCTCATCAAAAAAATGTTCATCCTGTCGTACCATGTCAGGGGTTCCTACTTCAAAGAGTACCACATATACTTCCTCTTCATGAGGGGAGACATCTGGTATCACTCTGAGCATATCCCTGAGATACTAGAGCAAAACACCTTTGCCACTGATAGAGGATAAGTGATAATGTCTCTCCATATGTGCTGCAGTCACTCCCTCTGAAGCAGAGCTTTCCTCCTCCCTCTATATCTGAGCACTACCCTCCTTCTGCATCTTTTACTCTCTGCATTGGGACATTCTTCACTAGAGTGACTGGTAGCATTCTCTTCTGATGATCTTCTATGTATCCATATACATCATCTCTCTATGTCACTCAATAAAAAGATATTGAAGTTCTCTCTTGCACCTATCTATGAGCTCCTCATCTTCAAACTTAAAGGTTGATCTATCATCACTCTAGGTGATCCTCAATCTCATCATGTTATCCCATGGGTTCCTTCTGATCCCATACAAAACCTTCTTCACTTTGTGCACATGTGGTTTTCTTTAGAGAGTGATGAGTCCTTGAGGTTGCTCGATATCCACTTCTACTTCGATTGCACCATCTATCTAGTGTAATATCCACCACTGGGAAAGTGTTTCTGGCCACTAGAGAAACGTCTCGTCGCAGTCAACTCCCTATTTTTTAGAGAACCCTCGCTTTGTACATCTGTAGTATGCTTGATTTCATAAATCTTCTTTAATGTTATAGCTGAACCATCTTCACTTGTTCTTTGGAACAAGTCTCATCATTACTCTCTTGTAGGTGATGGTACACGATCTTTCCTACAAGTCAAATTCAATTGCGTGGTTAGAAACATTTCATAATTTTCAAAACATAATCTTATGCATAAATACATGGGTCACACAGTCATGCAACTATCTTAGCCAATGCTTCAACACAAAATTCATCCATATCTCGCATTCATATGGTAACTTTCTAGATGACTTCCATCTCTACCAGAACATCATTAAGAGTGTGCACTACTCCCAATATGTCAGCAAAGAGGTTTCATTCTAGATAAGTAGCAATGGAATGTTGTAAAGTACCATAGGCCACATACCCATCACATGTATATTAGTAGTATATTGTTCATCAATGCAATCACTCTAACATGCATAACACACTTCCTAAATCTAGGAATATAAATATGTACACAATTGAACAATATCATCTAAGAAATTTGATAACAATTCAAATACTTATCTTTGTTTGTTTGTTGGGTGTACTCCCTCTTGATCTTTGCTTCCTTGCAAGAACTACTGGAGTCTCTGACAGTGTGTTCTACTTCATTGTCTGATTATGAGGAATTGTGACTTTCTTGCTTATGATCGGAAATATACAGCGTAGATCACTTGTTCTTTGTACTGGAGTAGACTCTGTGTGTCCCTTCTTCTGCATCTTAACTAATGCTGGAATGGATGAGAGGTTCTTCCATAGATCATTGATCTTTATTTGTTTTCTGGAGTCCAAATTTGTAGGAGATTCTCCTACTCCTTTCATGTAATACTGAAAGTCATCTCTAGCTTTACCTTATGACGTGGAACCTTCTGAATGAACCCTTGTAACTGGTTACCTTTATTTAGTACAATACATATTCTTCATCACTTGAAGAACCATCCCTTTCTTCTTTGGTTTTCTTCCTTACTGGTTCAACATCTTCAACGGTTTGCACATGATGCCTATTCTTGTTGATTCTCTTGGAGGATCTTTGGTTTATGGGACAATTTCTTGAATAATGTCCTTTCTCATCACATGTGAATCACCTAATACTAGAGAGGTCTCTTTTAAATCCATGATTCTTCTAGGATCTTTTAGACTTCTTGTGATGGTGGTCCTCCCTCTTGCTTTGATCCTTCTTAGTATGAGCAGTTAGGGATTGGTCATCATTAGCTCCCATCTTTTCTTCTCTTGCTACTAATCGGGCTTCTTCTTGGGTGCATTCTTCCCATAATATGTTGAACTTGATTAGCTTCTTTCTGGCGCATATTCCTTGAATTGATGAGTCCCATGATCTTGGGACACCATTCAAGGTAGTCATCACAATCTCTCCTTCTTCAATTGACTCAAGTTTTTCCTTGATCTGAGAGACTCTTGTGAAGTAAGACTGAATAGCTTATGAGTGTTGAATCTTCATGTTCTTGAGTTGGTTCCTCATATTCATCTTTCGATTGATGTTCTTCCCTTCATATAACTTTGTCAAAGCACTGGACATCTTCTTAGGGGTATTCAAAGATGAGACATGAGGGATAAGATGGTCCTTGATGGATTCAGCAATGATCCTTTTGGCATTGATCATGTTCTTCTTGTGGATTGCTTTTTCATCATCTCCCTCTGGTTCTAGAACGTCCTCATTCACATATTTGTCCAAATCATTCTCTTCTAGAATGAGAGAAATTCTATACTTCCATGCCCGAAAGTTATCATCTCCTTCAAGCTTGTCCTCAAGCTTGGTGTGATTTATCATTTTGATATGATAACCTCAAATGAAAATAGAAAGAAATTAGATCTTACCAATTTGAGATGCCCAACCTAGTTCTAGAGCTTGCTGACATAGGGTTTGATAGAGAAACCCTAATTTTTCAAACTTGGAATATTGAACTTCTGCTTATATAGAAAGATGTGCCTCCTCAAGGTGAGTTGAGAAATGTATTCCTTTTCCCAAAAATGTGGACACAATTGCAAAATAACTGATGCCCTAGTTTTCCCCCAACAACAATGATAGGGCCAAAAATGAAAATTCTCGGTTTTGAATTCTACTTCCACAGGAAGATTGTAATGTCCCTTTATTGAATTTTATTAAAATGGTGAAAATGTCAATTTTTCCACTAGTTCAACCCTTAACTAGTATTGGTTTCTTGGTCTCCAAATGGCTCCAAATGCTCCCAACTTGTCACAGAAGGTATATGGATGGTATTAGGACATGATTATGAGGTTCATGGATTATTTAGAGTCTTCAAAAGGATTCTACAACTCTCCTTTGAATTCTGGCCAAGGTAGGGTATTTGACTAACAATTAGGGGTTCAATTCCCTCCTAGGTAGGTGTTGGAGATGGCTCTTCAAATGCTATTGGAGCCTCTCGAATTTTAGGATAGAATCAAGGGAAATATAGGGGACATAATTATGGTCTCATATGCATCACCATTGAGTTTATTAAGTCTGGTACAACCCTCTCAAATCAGATACAAAAAGACTAGTTTCGACCTTGGGGGAAATGATAGGCAATCTTCTCCAAATGCTATGAAATTGAACAATATGACTCCAAAAGCTTATGCACTGAACATGAAACTTCTATAACACATTATTAACAGTCCATACATCATTAATTCATCAGTGTTTTACTTTTCCATTCAAATATATTAACGTATCATTGGCATACATCAACATAGTAGGGAAAATGGCGCCATTTGCTCATTAATGATCAGATTTACATAGTTCCACTTGGACTCTCGAATTGAATCTATTATGAGTATGAATAAAATATCATTTGCATCAGATGATAAAATAATGGGGCATTAGAATCTCCCCCAAAGAGAACAACAACTCACCAAGTGCACCCCACCTCAAGGATCATGAATATGTTGAGAAAACTTGAAATGGTTGGAGAAACAAGCTAAACTAGAAGTGACCACGAGCTGCCCTGTAGCTTGCATATGCAACATATGACTCCATTGAAACTCCAAATGAAATTTCTTAAGGGCCTTTCCAATTACCAACTAGTATGGGAATCTTTCACCCTCGAAATTGGTGCTAAGGCAAGTAGAGTAGCACTCTACTAGCTCTCCTCTCAAATGCAATTGTGAAAATGATCAAAAGCCCTTCTCTTACTTGATCCCTGTATTTTATAAACATCCTTAGCCTTCTAAGGTTTGAATTCCATCCATGAACTCCAATCCAATTCGAATTAGGGAGGGATTCAATATTTGCCACTTGTCTTCCACTTCCTAGCCTTCCACCTTCCACAAATTCGAGTAGGAATCTCTTGGAATTATCTAACTCCCATGAGTGCTCCCTTGGAGGCTAGTTTTAGGCCTTACATGTCATATTGGTCAAATGTCAGAAATCAGGTCTGAAATTTTTCACAGGTGTCATAGCGTCTTCATCATTGTTGTCATAGAGGTTAGGGAATCTAGTCCAAGTGTCCAAGAACCTCTCATTTGACTCTTCCTCTTCCATGGGAGTTACACTTCCATCCCAATTCGACCTATAATGCATATTTCCAAGCATATGAGCCTTCCAACTCATCCCAAGAACGTTGGAATTCTTATGGATTTGAATTGACAAGAGGAGGATGCCATGTGGCATAGAAAATCTAGCCTGTGTGGGTCCCACATCCTCCATGTGTCTTCATGATCAATTTCCACTTTGATTTTCCCTTGTATTTATTTATTTAGCTCCTTTATTAAATATTTATTCCATTCTAATGTCCAAGCATCATTTATTAGCCCCTTTATTTCAAATCCCAATGTCTCCATCCAACCTAGGGAACTAGTAGAATTGGTGGAATTTTCCTGTCATGAATTTATTTGAATGGGGACATTACAGTCCTCCCCACCCAAGATTGCTTTCCCTCCTCCAAAACAATGTTGTGCTCAAGCCCCTTATCAAGTGGTCTACCATCTGGAAGGTCTCCAAAAACAATTTCATACTTTTGTAGTAGTTTCTCTACCTCCTTTGGGTGTTCAACAACCTTTATGTTTAGCTTGGGAGAGGTGATGAAACATTAAGCAGCCCATTCTATGTCTCGATGCCTCAATATGGATCTCATACTGTGGGAGGTCACTACTTGATTCAGATAGGTGTGCTGCCCCCTCACAACCCTTAGTATTCTTTATGAATCTTGGAATCTCATTTCAGGAATTTGATAGTTCAATGTATGTTCCCCTATAGAGTGCAACCATTGCACTCCCAATACCACATTAGTATCAACAACATCAACTGTTACACCCAAAATCTACACCTATGTAACCTCAGTGCCTGAATCCCTGAAGTCCCAAGATCAAGCTAGTCATTTAGAGCAAGTTGATGGCCTTTATCCACACTCCTAATTAGGCCGGCGCAGGTTGTCTTTGAGCAAGGTATGCCGACGCAGGTTGCCTTCATGCAACATGCACCGGAGTCAGTTTCATGAGATAAAGGTAGCTTTCAAGAGAATTCCAGAAGTTGGATGAGGTGGATCCCTATCCCTAACTCCTAGGTGAGCTGGCCTTCGGTTCCCTAACCTAATGGGAGGATCCCTTAACCCTCTCCCCATGATCCTCAACCTACTCTATCCACTTGGTCCTATAAATACAAGATCCCTTCCCATTCCAAGGGGAGGAATTCTATGGTACTCTTATGCTAGTGAAATTAGCTCAGTAGTCCTACATCCTAGTCTTGGAGGCACCTACTTCTTTCTAGGAGCTTTGGTTTGGCTTGTCGGAAGGAGATTGCGACGTTGAGGCATCGGTTGTAATCATCTCTTCTATTGTACTTCCCACCTTTTATACAGTAATATAAATGCTTTCCATAAATGTTGTTGTGTTAATGATATTTATAGTTTACCTCCTCAACTGTTTACTTAGGCTAGTTAGTGTTTAGGCATACTTTACTGCTTGTCTTGTTCCTATGTGTTTTGATAGGTCTTGCAGCCATAGATCTAACGACCGCGGAGCTCGGAACAACTATGAGGAGAAATATCTACGAATTTGAGGCAAGATACTTAATTACTCGATCTCTAACTAGATCTAGGAATGTTATTTCATGTTCTGTCTCATTTGTTCTAGACTTACATTGAGCTAGAGAGATCAAGCCTTAAGTCCGCTTTTGGTAGATTGTCTAATAACAAATTTGGAAACCATAATGGGGAAAGTACGTTGATTTAAGTTTTCAAGTTGAATGTCATATTCTTTGATTTCCTTACAAGACATTTCTTTTTCCTCCTGAGCCTTTTTCAACATCAGATCTTCTTGTTGAAGGGTCTGATAACTTTCTCTGAGTCTGTGGGTTTAATTATTAAACCATTTCATTGCTCATCCTTGGAGATCTTTTTCATTTTTGCTTTGGGAATTCGCCCGACACACCTAGGCAATGTAACCAGAGTGCCATCCTTTCACAGACGCATTTTTCCCTTTTGAGATCTACGCCATCGGCGCTAAAGCTCTGTTTTACTTCTGCGCCATCGGCGCTAAACCCCTATGGATCATCTGCGTTGGGCGCTCTGTGCCTGACTGCATCCTGCACCAACCACTCAAACCTAGGGTTTGAGTCATCCCTCTCCATTGTTTGAGTCTTGTTTTCTTTCACACACCTCCTCTGCACTATATCTTCCAGTCAGGTACCTGTTTGATGTTGCATTGTCAATAGTTGGTCTTGTTTGGTTTAATTCGGAGTGGTCTTGGGTTCCATTTTGGGTTTGAGTTTTGGTAGTGGTGGACACTTTGGTCTCCCCCACCTTCATCCGCTTGGCCTTGCATTCCCTTCTCTCCTCACCTGATCTAGTCCTTCCATTGGCTTAGATCCCAGACCTCCTTTTCACATATCGTTTGGCTTTGATTGCATTTGGTTGTTTGATTGAGTGTTTTCAGTGTTTTGAGTGTTTTCAATTCATATGAGTGCTTGTCATCTTCTTGAGAATTTCTAAGTGTTTAGAGTGCTGCAAATTATCTTTCTTTTCAGTTTTTCATGCTTAAAAATATTATTGTTATCAAGTTGCAATCTTGGCATATAATTGGAAAATTAAAAGTGCATCATTTTTACCGTTTTCACGTACATTTGAAAACTATTGTAGGAATTGTCTCATGCATTGGAATTTATCATTCATTAGTCTTTTGGAAAGTTTGAGAGAAAATTAGTCATTTGTGCTTTTTAGGAATTATGAATCATTCATTTTCTTGAAAATTCAAGTGAGATCAAGTTTTACAAAAGTGATTCCATGCTTGAAAGAATTGTATGCATTCTTGGTTTTTTATGCTTTTAAGCCATCATAGTGAATTTGAAAAGTTAGAGTGCTCTTAGATAGTAATTTTCTCTCTTTTCATCTCTTAGTTTTTTATTCGAAAAGACAAAAGAAAATGCATAGATTTGGTTGTGATGCTTGTTAATTTTTATGTTTGCTTGGAAAAACGGAAAAAATGAAAAGAGTATTTTTGTTATCAAATTTGATAGATTCGGGATTGTGTTGCATTTTGTTGCTTTGGTAAAACCACTTGGAAAGAGATTTCTCCCTCCCATACATAGAGTTCATCAAAAGAAAAGTAAATTTTTTGCATGTAGTTACGGCTTGCATTATGTTTACATTTATGTACTCACCTCATGCATTCACCTAATCGTCCAGATAAAATTAACGGTAGAACTAGGGTAAAATTTTTAGTAACTTGTGTGTTAAGTTAGAGACATGTTCCAGCGTCATAAAACATGGAAGCTGTCGTTACTTGCCAGCACTATATTCCGAGGGTATTGTAGTCTTCCACGTACCAACCGGTATATCGAAGCTCTTTCACGTACCAACTAGGTATATCAAAGCTCTTTCACATACCCACCAAGTACTTCACGTACTTGGCGTATATCGAAAGGTGTTAAACGTACTCGGTAGTATATAGGAAGGTCTCGTGCCGTACGGTCGTGCATTAGACAACACCACTATGGATTTGAGCTCCCACGTACCTTGCGTATATTGGGAGACACCATTAGGATTCCTGAGACCAACTGAGATATACATTTGGCCGTCTTAGCAGAGCAATAAACCGAGAACAACACTTGGGGAGATACTACGCACGTACTATCAGGTAGTCAGGGGTACGGTCCTAATCCTCCCTGGTTAGTGCTTTGAAAAATTGGGCCGAATATAACTGTTGGACCCTGGAGTATATCGCGAGTTGTGAAGCCTTGACAATCCCATGAGGTTCCAGACTTTTGAATCCACACCTATCACATAGGTTTGGTTGCGTCCTTAGTTTGTGTAGATTTTTCTAGACTGCTTTTCTTTTGTTTAGATTTCCCTAGGAGAAACTTTTGTTTTAGTCACTCTAGATGACTTTCCTTGGAGAAGGTCCCGTAGGATTCTGAACTTACCGCCCGAATATCCCCTTAACCAGGAGGTAATTTCAAAGGTAAGAATGGACCCACAAGCCACGGTCGTGTCACCTGAAGTAGAAAATCCTACTTTGAATATTGGAGCACATATGTTCCCTCCAGATTCACCTACCTCCAACCCCCCACAGGGTGAAGAGGCGCAAACTTCGACTTCACAAGACTTACCTCCCGTTTTACCAAGAGAGCCTGGATCAGTGGAATGGTTGAATCCACCCCAGGATGACCCTGCGGCAGTTGTTGGTCCATCTGCAGCTTATTGGACATCATCTCTAGGCCACCAAGTGGCTCATTTTTTCGTTGCATTCCCACCCAGTTGGGCTACTCCTGATGACCCTCTGGAACCTTATCATGAACAATTGACTCGATTGCATGCTATGGATGAGGGGTTTCGAAGAAAAGTATTTTAAAAAGGGTTGAAGACCCAAAGTTACCTCCTTATCAACCACTCCCAAGTCGTTATTTATATTTTGACTCACCAGAATCATCCACCCAACACATGACCACTTCTGAACCTGGTCAACCCTCACCTCCTGCACATACACCCCTTAGACAAGAGACCAATTCTATACGTCACATGACTCAACCCGTTGAAGGACAACAGTCCGACACACCTGTTACTACCATGATTACATTACCCATTCCTCCCCCACACCAAAACTAGCGGGGAGGATACTATTTACCCCCTACCTTCCTTACAGGTAATTCTAACCCCGTAGTAGATAATCAACAGCCCAAATTGGGTCAACCTTTAATTAGTGGTCAGCAAGTTGTTGCTAGGGGGAAACCCCTGCCTCCCAACCATAATACTGGAGGAGGAGTTCCCATCGTTCCTTCCGATGGAAATTCCATACCTGCCGTAACTTCCACCACAGGATTATCCCATGTTGGGGGACCATCCAATGTAATTCAACCACCATAGAGTCAAGCATATCTAGGTTATCTTAACCCTATGTCAGGACAACTCAATCCCGGAAACGCACTCTATGGGATACCTTATCCCGGAAATCCATACACTCTATGGGGGCAACAAATTTTTTTACAACATGGACCCCCACCTACGGTCCCTCAAGTTCCACCACCCCCGTTTGGTCCACCCCTACCTCCCGTTGGAAGTTGAAGAAGAACCAGAAATAAAGAAAAGGAGAACATTTCAGATAATTCAGTTACAGCAAGAAAGGGAAGCTCTCATAGACAAAGCTGAAATACACAGAAATAGGATGAAAGAACGATTTGATAAAAAGGTAAAAAAGTATATGTTTGCAGTGGGTGATCAAGTGTTGAGATGGGATGCCAGATATGAGGATAAAGAAAAACATGGTAAGTTTGATGCTCTATGGTTTGGACCATTCATAGTGGTGAAAAGTTTGGGAAACAACACCTTTGTTCTACAAACTTTGGGAGGTAATGAGATTCCAGGTCCAGTTAATGGACGCTTTTTAAAGCTATTTCATACTTGATTGAGATGACGGGTTTTTGTATATATTCATTGTACATATCAGTTCAAATAAGTTCAGTAGACTCCAGCCCAATAAGACAAGTTTAAGAAGGAACAAGTCATAATGTTCTTAAGATCTTACAGAGAAGACCTTATCCCCAGACGGAGCCAGATGTTATCTCTAGGATTGATCCTAAGATTTACTTAGCCTTTATTTATTTTCTGTATATTTTTTCTAATAGTCTAGCCTATACTTTTTCCATTCCTTAAACATTTTTGCCATTAGTTATATTTTCATAATTTAATTAGGATTTGGCTCTAGTTCATACTTTTTATTTCAAAATAAATTTCATTTTCTTGCATTAACAAACATTACAAATGCTTGTGAAGCTCTAAATATTATAATTTTGATTTAAAATGGTGAACTGACAGCTTCTGCTGTAATTTCAAATTTGAAAATGCTGTCAGTTTCTGAAAAATGCTGTCAGTTTCGAATTTCAAATCATGATTTAATGGGGTTGTAAATGCTTGTAATTTTAATTCGTTGCAATCATGATTTGAAATGTTTCGGGGACCTGTAAGTCATATATGCATGAATTTAACATATGGTCGACAACATGACTACCTTTTCCATTCGACATTTGGAAATCAGGCCAGTACATCGGTCAGGATCATGAATAGGTTTGTTCAGCATCAAAATTGGTGAATTCTATGGACAGAAATGAATTATCGGGAATGTATCAAGCAAATTAGGGTCTGTTAATCCAGCTAAATTTCCATGCAGGTGCAGAGAAGGGTTTTGAAATTGAAAAGAGGTTATCAATATTGAGAGTTTATGTATTGTAACAGGATCCAATGGATGAAATTTCCACGCAGAGCCCGAAGAAAAAACCTGGAGGACTCATATGCAGAGTTGAGCCCAACAAAATTGAATGGATTTCCCAATTTCCTCTGACAACAAGGTTAATGAAAAATGCTGGATGGTTTATATTTTGTGAAAGGTTACAGGGGTATAACCTTCAGGCGGCGAAGGCATTTATAAAAAATTACAAAGAAGGAGTGGTCAATTTCAAGGATTTCAAAATTGTGGTAAATGAGCAGGTTGTTGCAGAAGTCACAGGTATCATTGCTGAAGGTGAACAATGGTTCAAACAACAAAAATTTGAGGGAGATTATGGCGAGTTCATGTTACGAGGGTTTGAAAGTTTGAATTGGAGCAATGGCGTGCACATAAGCAAAATAAAACCTAATTGGCAAATTCCACTCGAGGTAATCCAAAATTACATTACCTGTGATGGTCGGTTTGATAAGGTTTTAAGATGCCATGTTAGGTTATTAATGCATTTACAGGGAAGAAAGAAGTTAAATCTTCCATATTACTTGTGGAGGAGTCTGCAAAAAATGGTTTTATCAGTTCAAAAATGGCCAAAGCACATCGACCGTTCTATCTTTCACCAAGGGCTTATTAAATTGTTGATTTTACACCATTTGAAGCAAATAGGCAAAGACTGGGACCAGTTTATTCGTGAACAAGGGTTTGAGACTAAAGAAAATAAGAAATCCACCAAGAAGAAAGGTCAAGAAAGCAAATCGTCAGATGGGAAAGCACAGTGTGAAAATTCTGGAAAAGAGCAAGATACTGTTCAAACCCTGCTGAACATTGATGAAGATAAACCAATAAACAGTGTAAATTCAGAAAAGATGGATTTGGGGCCGAGGACCAAAGCCAGAGCTAAAGTGGCCGCGGAGATTAGATTGTTAAAACAACCTATAGGAGAACATCAAATTGTTCCGGTGAATGAGTCCGATGATGAGATGAATATACAGGAAAAAGATACTCTTGTAACTGAAGGTGAGGGTTCTATTGATGTATAGATACATGTAGGGAAAATACCTGAAATATTTGTGGAAAATAAACAAAGGCATATAAAAAATCAAGCTTCAAGCTCTGGCATATAGAAGGATAATATTGTAGTGGATGCAGAGGAAATTAAAAGAGTCCTGGAATTGGATTTGGTAAAGAGATCTTTGCAATCTTATAAAGAGCAGTGTCATTACTTGCACAGTATTAATGAAAGTTTGATGATATCGAACAAAATATTGCAAGAGGACCTGGAGCAATGGGATATTGATTATGAGAAGCTAGCAGTGATTGCCAAGGATACTTTGCAGAAAAATAAAGTTATGAATGAAGAATGCAAGCAGATGAAGGCCCAGCGAGACCAGTTGAAGGGGAGAGAGCGCAATGAAGATGCGGAATTTGCCAGGTTACAACGAAGATCACAAGTTTTAAATGAAATGGCTGATTTAGCTGAGTCATCAAGAAGTATTTAGTCTGTCTTCTACAATTAAGAGATAAAATATCTTAGGTGTCAAGTTGTTATGATTAGGTTTGCTTGTTGTAACAATTCAATAGACTTAGACTTTATTTTAAAAACTCTATCTTATTTTTTGGAGCGATTAGATCCAATGTAATAGGATCTAGTAACTATTTTCTATTTTTGAACAAATTTTGTATAAATAGGACATAGACAAAGGTAATAAGGGTTGGAATTGGAGGAACATGATAGAAGTTTGATTTTAAGGAGCTGTTTCATGCAGATCTGTATGTATTTCTTATGTTAATTTTTGCAGAAGATGACTGTTATGAATTAAAAATATGATCTTTGAGCCATTTCTTTTTCAATTTATGAAGTGTATGCTTTTGGTACTCTGTCCATATGTGGTCTAAATTCCATGTTATGATTCTTCCAAATAGTATATAACTATGCCCCTCATCATGAAATATATTTGAGCTTTTATATTCATAGCCTTAAGATCACAGTCTTTCTTCTGCTTCTATTCATATATTGAGATGTTATACTGTACCTGTCTTTTATTTCCTTTTAAATATTTTAAATAATTTTTTTTCTACTTCCATCAAACAAAACTAAAACAGTCATTGTGTAGATGCCTTATTCCTACAACCAAGATCTCCTTAAGCTTGATCCCCAGTAGTCTAGTATCAACTTTAGGGATAACACTACCTATAGTCCGAGCGGCATACACCCTTATGGTCAGTTTCCTCCGGGAACACCCTACAACCTGTCGATTCAAGGTCCTTTTGGTCCATACATGCCCTATCACCCTATTAGTACTATCAGTACTCGCAATCGAACGAACAGCTGCCCTTTTTGGCTACATTGGAAGTGCCCGATTTGTCTCATCTGACAAATGATCCCATTTTCCACGGGCATAACTGGCCACCCATTCCGATTAAGTTACCATCAGATATCCCCAAATTTGATGGCAAGCCTGGTGAGGATCCCAAAAACCATGTGATGACATACCATTTATGGTGTTCATCCAACTCCTTGAGGGACGACTCGATCCGTCTTAGGTTATTTCAACAAACTCTCACTGGCCCAGCTGCCAAGTGGTACTGATTGAACTACCACCCAATTCTATTCCAAATTTTCGATCTCTTTCTATGTCATTTTTTACCCATTTCCAGTTGCCCATCCGCTATGAGAATGGTACGGACTTATTGACCTCCCTTCGCCAAAACACTACCACTCATATTTCATATCATATTCATGAATGACGGCGAAGACGACATCTTATTAAGGCTCATATTCCAGACCAAATCTTAGCTGACTGGTTCACAAAGTCACTTTTACCTATCATAGCTCAAGACGTAGCTGTGAGAGGGGTTGTCACTGAGGAACATGCTATTTCCCGTGCCCATTACTTAGACCTGGTCTATGCTCAATCCAGCACATTGTATGAAATTGTTCCTGACGCACTTCGCCCTACATATGACCCTACGAAACCACCCAAGGGACCATAGGACGATGGCATCAGTGGTTCCCTTACCTCCCAACCTTCTAATCAAACTGGTGGCTCGTCGAACCCCCAGGGTTCTTCCCCATCACCACCGCAGGCTGGAAACAACACTACCAAGTCCACCACTCTTGCCTCCACTGAAGAAGTGAATTATGTGCAATCAACTTCATCTCAGAATTCCGGTGGTAAGAAGAAAAACAAAGGGAAACCCAAGAAACCTTCTAATCAGCAGGATACCAATCCCACTCCCGAAGACACCAAACAGAAGAGGAAGTTGAAGTATGCTTGTTTGTTGTGCGGTGGAGACCATTTCTCAAAGGAATGTCCCCACCGAGATGAAGTTCAAAAGTTTCTCAAGGGAAAATCTACTACCACTGTTCTCAACGATCCCTTCCCCACTCAGAACCAGCAACTAATTGCAGACACCTCTCCTTCCCAAGGAGAGGCATCCTCCACCGCGCATGTTCTCATGATGCGTAGTGAGACCGTCAACTTGAACACGCGTTCCCGTTCATATGACTCCGTCCCTTAGAAGGAACCTGTTGGAAGTAATACTAAAAAAGAATCCACTTCTATTCCCGATGTCACCATATCGCACGCTTCTCTCACCATTGAGAAGCCTTCTTTAGAGTTAGTGTTGCATCCGCCCAAGAGCACGATTCGAAAAGCTGTTTTCAATCCCAATGCTCGGGCTGCTCAGAACTACAATATTGTAGAAGACCTGGCGCAAGCCCCTTGTGCTATGTCGACGTTAGAGGTCTTGAAAAACTTTCCTAACCAGCGCAAGACTCTCCTCGCTGCCATTGGCGTGGTTGATCTGGATTCTTCTAATACCATCATGTTTTGTCTTGAGTATTTTAAACCGAGGCTTTCCCATCAATTGGCATTTCAAGTTTCCACAAACATTGCTGGGAAGAAAATCCATCGTATTGTCTTGGACGAAGGTGCCTCTACTTCAGTCATGTCGATTTCGTGTTGGAGAGCCATTGGCTCTCCCGAGTTGAACCGTTCTCCCACCACCTTGAAAGCATTCGACGGACGCGGCTTTCAACCTCATGTTTTGTTACAAGACTTAGCAGTCGAGTTGGGGGGCAAGACCGCAACCATTAACATGGAAGTGGTCGCTGCCCTGTTATATTATAATATTCTGCTTGGTTGTAATTGGTTTTACGCCATGACTGTGGTCACATCATCTATCTTCTGCATAGTACAATTCCCCCACCAAGGATGAATTGTTACTGTCGACCAACTGGATTTTTGTACACCTGACACCGCTGCTCATCCAGGCGATAATGTTCCATTACTTGGACAATCTTCGTAGCTATATGAGAGCGTGGGGGTCGGCCTCATAAAGGACTCATCCCTTATGGGCATTTTTCCAACCTTGGATCCCCCTAATCATGTTGCCACGGTGAACATGATCTCCTCTAGGATTTCATCCATCCCCAACTCTACTGATTAATGGATTGTACCTGATGAAGCCACTATGAACCTGATTGGAGACATTATGCCTCTTTCACCCATTGAAATCACTTACGAGGCTATCCAGTCAGTACCGGAGGACCACCTAAATGTGGCCTCCACCTCTTATTCTCTACAGTGGACATCGTTCCTGCCCAATCCTCTCCTCTAGACTTTTCATTCTGATGAGTCCATTGTGGAAATCATGAGTGCAGATGACCCTCCGTGGGAAGACCTCCATCATCGATCGTCTTTCTTTCCCCCATTGGATAATGTGGAGAATAACATCACCACCATATTTACACCAGATTTCCACCCTTTCCCTCAGTCCCCAATACTTACGTGTCAAACGGACTCTAAAGGAAACTTGGACAACATTGAACCTACCATTTCAGTAGACATATCAGTTACTCCTGGTGTAGTGGAACACATTCGTTTAGGCCAGAAGTGTTCCCCTGAAGATATTACAATGTTCATGGCCTTTTTCAAGAAATTTCAAGATGTGTTTGCTTGGACCTATGAGCAGATGCCCAAGATATACCCTGCTATTGTTTCACACATGATTCAAACCTTTCCTGATGCTAAATTAGTCTAGCAAAAATTGCGACCAATACACCCCCGAAAGACTACGGCAATCAAGGCAGAAATTGAAAATCTCTTGAAAGATGGCTTTATCTACCCTATCCCACTGACATAATGGGTCTCAAACGTCGTCCCTGTAGCTAAAAAGCAGAGTACCATTCATGTCTGCTTCAATTATCGGGATCTCATTAAGGCTTGTCCCATGGAAAATTACCCGACTCCCTTTATCGATCAGATCATTGACAACTATGCGGGAAGCATCATCTTCTCTTTCATGGATGGCTTTTCTGGTTACAACCAAATTGAGATCCACCCGGCTGATCAACACAAGATTGCTTTCATTTGTGCTTAGGGCACGTTTGCTTATCGCAAGCTCCCTTTTGGCCTTAAAAATGTTGGTGCCACATTCCAGCGGGCCATGTCGTATGCCTTTCATGATGTGAAGAACTTTGTGGAACCATACCTTGACTATCTACCTGCCCATTCATGGAAACTTCAATACCACATTGATCATTTAACGGCGTTTTTCCTTAGATGCAGGCAGTATAATATCCGCCTGAACCCTCACAAGTGTATCTTCTGCGTCGAGTCTGGTCACCTCCTCGGTTTCATTGTCTCGAAAGATGGGATCCGCATTGATCCCTTTAAGGTGGAAGCCATCGTCGCTCTCCCACCTCCAACCGACATCATGGAACTTCAAATTTTGCAAGGGAAAGCAACTTACTTATGGCGTTTTGTCTGTAATTTCGGGAAAAAGACGCAGGGCTACATGAGATTACTCAAGAAGGGTGTCTCGTTCATTTGGGACGACCAAGCGCAACAATATTTCAATGGTCTCAAACATGCTATTACGTACGCCCCTATGCTCCAACCGCCCAATTACTACAAGGATTATATCCTTTATCTTGTTGCTTCTACCACCACGATCGCCATGGTCTTGGTACAAGAAGACAACAATGCCCAGGAACATGTGATATATTACTTAAGTAAGGGTCTTATTGACACCGAAACTCGTTACTCACATGTTGAGAAGCTTGCTCTCGTGGCAGTTATTGCCGGTCAAAAGTTTTGATATTACATATTGCTTTGCACCACCACCATCATCGCCGATTCAAACCCCATGTACCACGTTTTGACACGTCAACTACTTGGGGGCAAGTATTCACGCTGGATCATGATACTATAGGAATTTGATCTCCTTTTCGAAAAGGCTAAGTCTAAAAAGTATTTGGTGTTTGTTGAGCTAATCTATGATCTTCCCCAGGTTGATGTAGAATTTGAGCCCAATGATTCTCTTACAGATGAATCATTGTTCCTCATCAGCACGTCTAATCCGTGGTATGGAGATATCACTTTATATATTCAGACCCAACATTTTAGCCCCCAACTGTCTTGTGACGACCATCGTCGAATACACCACCGTGCAAAGTATTACCTGATCATCAGTGATACCTTTTACCGTCACGGCATTGATTCTATTCTTCGACATTGTCTCACTCATGAGGTGGATGGACACGTCTTAAATGATTGTCACATTGGGGCATGTGGTGGTCATCTCTCTGGGATGGCTACATCCCAGAAGATACTTCGCGTGGGATATTATTGGCCCTCCATCTTTAAATATTGTATTGAGGCCGTTAAAAAATGTCCTCCACACTAACACTTTCAAACCAAAAAGTGCACCCAACCAACCCCATTACACCCAGTTATTAATGTTGGCCCCTTCGCTAAATGGGGCATTGACTTCATGCACTATAAGCCTACCTCGTCCTGGGGGCATGGTTACGTCATAGTATCCATGGAATACTTTACAAAGTGGGCCGAGGCCATGCCTACATACACCGACGATGACAAAACCACCGCACTCTTCATGTTCAATCATGTAATAGCACGGTTTGGAGTTCCTCAAGCTATAGTCATCGACCATGGTTCCCACTTCATGAACCACATGGTTGACGAATTGAGCACTAGATTGGGTTTTTGCATTAAAACTCAATACTGTACTACCTGCAGTCCAATGGACAAGTAGAGGCCATTAAAAAGGTCTTGAAAACCATGATCCAACGCATGGTGGGTATGCACAAGTCCAACTCGCAAAACATGCTCTTTTCCGCACTATGGTATTATCGAACTTCTGTCAAGACCGCCACTGGATTTACCACCTTCCAACTAGTTTATGGATTGGAGGTTGTCCTACCAATAAAGTGCGAGATTCCGTCCCTCAAATTCGCAATTGAACTTCTCCCTAACACTACTGCGGAGGAAGAACGCTTCCTCTACCTGGAAAAACTCGACGAGACTTGCCGCGATGCCGCTCTTTCTAACGAGGCACATATGAAATGCATCAAAGCGCAGTATGACAAATCGGTAGAACCTCACATCTATAGTGAGGGTGATTTGGTCCTCACATATGACCAAAGACACGATAAGCTGGGGGCAGGAAAGTTTGAGTCCATGTGGCATGGACCCTACATAGTGAAGCATGTTCTAGAGAAGGGAGCCTACGAACTTGAAGACTATGACAGGATATCTTTAGGTGAACCCCACAATGGGCTTTACCTGAATAGGTACTATGCTTGAGTTTTTCATGCATAAGTACATTGTATATACTGTACATGGCATGTGTGTTTTTGTGTGGTGTGACGCTTTTGTTTAGTGTGTCTAGATCTTGTTTTCGCTTCTTATACCATTTTTTGTTTGTGTATGTAGATGACAACTTGCTACAGATTCGCGGACGATGCCAACCAGCATACCCGTAACCTTGCTTCGGCAGCCTGGGTACTCTATTCTCCCACTGGAAAGCTTATCAGCTCAGGAGGAATGTGTCTAGGTTTCACAACCAACAATGCTGCGAAATATCAGGCAGCCATTGGAAGCCTAACCGACGCTCTTTCCTTGGGTATGGACCACATTGTTATCCATTTGGATTCACAACTGGTGGTCTCTCATCTCAACCGGATTTATGCTATCCGTGACCCTACCCTACTCCTTCTCTACAGACGAGTCCGTCTTCTGGAAAGGTCCTTTGAATTTATTCAATACCTGCACATTCCACGAGACAGGAACGCAATTGCCGACTCAATGGCCAATTTCATTCTAGATTGGTATATTCCACACACATAACATATTTATGAAATATAAAAGAAAACATAACATGTAAATAATCCATTGTATAAGAAAACATGTAAACACGATGACATTAATCATCCATTAAAACACATAATGTATAAAGTCACCGAAAATGTCTGTATATATATAAATCCGTACAAAAGTACAAAATGGTAGTGCTAATACAAAAATCTGAAGCATGCTAGTCAGTAGGAGCCGTCTCTACAAAAAGTCTAAAGTCCGTAAGCTTTCAGAGTAAACATGTACAGGCCATATTCCTAAACCCTACGCCTCACAACCCTAGGCCGCTTAGCCACAAGCTGAGCATGGTAATAGACAATGACCCTCGCCACCTTTCAGAGTAGCATGCCAAAACGAGGTTATACCCCAACTGTCAACTCCTGATATCGGAGGGGTAAGTCATGCACTACAGGCTCTGGAATGCCGAAAGTCATCCCCTAGAGCTTATCCTCGAGCACCTCTTGCTCCTCAAGAGCATCACGGGTCGCGGGATCCATCTCTAGCGCTCCTCTCCGCGCCTGGTGGGAGACTCCCAATGGTCTCTCTGGACCCACGTCTGTAAAGAAACATGTAAACATTATCATCACTACTACCAAAAAAAAATCATAAAATATATAAAATATATAAAAACACCAGCAGTGGTTCTTACCTATGTCACTCCACTACGCTCCGCCTGGAAGCACTAGGTCGGGATCTCCGCGGAAGTCTGTACTAGCATATGGATAATCCTCAACCATGAGTATATGTGCCTACAGCCACAAGAAGAACCCAGTACCGAAGCTGATGATGGGACCCCCGCCACCATGGCGAGCCATCGCATCCATCCATCTCAGCATGTGAGGATCATGTATCTCCTGATCCTCGAAATCCAGTTGCGGGCGTAAGAGAGGCACCCTCTCCAACATGAAGGATATCACGATCAAGCCATACCTGAACTATTTCAGCACCCCGTGCTGACACTTGGTCAACTGATCCTTGAGGTTAACAAGAAGCCCCTCACACCAGTTAAACACTGTAGGAGCCATGCACTCCTCGGCATACGCCATTTGTGACTTGTTGGCCAAGTGAGCAACTCGCCTAATAGCAACTCACGCAATAGTGAAGAGTATCACTCGTAGGTCCATGTCCACGACATGCTTGATGGGAATTTTCCCACCAACCATCGCTGTATCCGGAACACACCTCTGAAATATCATGTCCTCGACCGAACGATCACCACCCCGTGACCTGGTCAAAGACACAGGATTCCTACGCTTGGATAATCCTGTTAGAAAATAGATGTCCTCGACATCTATGGTAAGCGTGTGCTCACCTATATGGAAGTGCTGCTGGATAGGGTCCCAACATTGGACTAGGTGTGTCAGTAGGTTGACTTGGGATCTCATCCCTGGCACTTGGAAGCACCTGAGAAGCCCGCAGTTTCGCAATGCTGCAACAATTTGTGGATTTTTTTCCACTTGCAAATCCTCGAGCTCATGCTCACGTTCCCACCATGTAAGGACCATTGTATCACTCCAAACCTTCCAAGCAAACCATTTAAACATGTTTAGAACTTTGCCCCTCCACCCAAAAATTTTATTTTTTTGCTAGATTTTGAGTTTCTTTTGGCCGTTTGTGCCGGCACAGATCACCCATTCTGACAGTGCACCACTAGCGTAGAAATCCCTTTCGAGATCTACACCAGTGCAAAACCCAAATGGGCTTCCTGTGTCGGGCCATGAACGCATTCCTACCAACTTAAAACACTTAAAAACTACCTAAAAACATAAAAAAGCAAATTCTAATCCACTGAAAAGTTAAATGAAGAGGTTTAGGGTTACATGTCACTAACGGATCCAGAAATGATCGATTGTATCTCCCGGAAATTGCAATTGAAATTTTGCTCCAAACGGCACTTTGCACTCTCCCAAATTGGTGAAAAACAATTCTAATTTCTTTTCACCATTTCACCCATTTTATAACAAAATTGGAATATTCCTTTTTATATTTTGATGGTTAGTGGGTTTTTTCCTATAGTTTGGGTCATTTATTATATTTAATACTCGGTTAACCACTTTTGACCTAGTTTTTGAGTTGTAGGTGGCTCATTAGTGTCATTTCTCGACGTGGTAGTCATCTAGTAAGTATCATCAGGTATGAACACTCTCCGAGCATCTTTTTCTCATTATTTCGCTCATTAATGTAAATTATTAAATGACAACCAAGCTAACTCTTTGTTCTTTCTCGTGATCATTAAACAATGAGAATCAGTCACTGAGTTATAGTTTATCACTTTTTTGGGGTCGTTAAACTCCCACGAAAAAGGAAACCCCCCAGAGTTTTCTTTAATCTCTTTTCAGGCTCTCGAAATACGAAAAGATTGCCAAGCGAACTTGTCGCGTTCACGCTTGTTAAAGAATTTGAATGGTCGTCTTCCTGGTGATAGTTTACCCCTTTTTTAGACCAGGGGGCACTACTTATGAAAAAAGAATACTCCATCCAATCATGACTAGAAGAGTCCTCTCTTGCGTTGTTTTATCCTTTTCCAGGCGATGAGGCTAACCTTATGAAAAAGGACCTTTGGAGTCTTCTTTAGTTCTTTTCAGACTCTTTAAATATGAAATGACGCCGAGTTTACCTTCTATGGACTCATTAAAACTCAACATTGAAGGGCCCGCCATGGGATGAACCCCTCCTTACCCAGGTTTGGAAAACATTCGGGATTGGACTCATCTATGATATGAGCTATACCGAGCATCTGGTTACCCTCATAAACCTCATTAAAAACACATGAGGCACTCATCAATCATGATGGAGAAAAAGGAAATTTTTTGTCCCCGTCACAACCTCAATCCACTGGGCTCTACTGATCGGACTGTGAGTGAACACTGGAGAGACCCATCATTACACTTTTATCTATGGCAGTACTTAGTCGCTCTTGAACATGGCACTCATTTTGCATTTTCATTCAGTACTTGTCCTCGAGTCTTGTTAACTCCATGAGTCTTGATACTCCTTTGGGTCATCCAAAGAATGCCTCCACCGTCAGTTGCATTAGCAGTTAGCATTCTTCTCGTCATGTCAATACTTCCAAGTCATTCCATGACCATGTTCAAGAGATGTATTCATCGCTCGTCATTTGCAGTCAGTACACCTTCCATCATGTCGGTTTACTCTGAGTCAGTCTTGCATGTTACTGTACCCATCCGATCTACTCCAAACATCTATTATCAAGTTTCGTGTCGATGATGGGGGATGCATCATGGCCCTCCTTCGACGAATTCATCCTTGTCGACTTCAACACATCATTCAAGGACTAAATCTAGAAACCAATCGAGTACCTTAGGCCTGCATGCCTTAATGGCAAGTTACCTCACTTTCAACATGAGTTTACATCATTGACTCTTGATTGAAATATTTCGTCATGCGTTCAACTTCAACTCATTTATTCATGCTTGATTTTATGTACTATGATACCTTGGGGATCACTGACATTAATGGTGGTTTCCCTCGTGTTTGTTAACGGTATACATCAAAGACTGGTAATCAAGTAGTTTCTACCATGTTCGACGTCAAGACATTTGTAATCGCATGGATAGATTCGTATCATTGCGGGTTCGACTTGAAGACCCTGCGGAGTCATGTTTTACCCAAATTGCGATGGGGATTATTTGAGTCATATTACATGGATCCACTTTTGTATTGGTCGTGGTTGTGTTATCATCTCATCATGGATATACGCTTGTGTCTAGTAGCCATTATTGTGTTCAGTCAGTCATTGCTACCATGGATCTGCAATGTATTGGTCGGCAGCCATGTTGTGCATCATATGAGACTGTGTTCTTAGACTCAGTTGTACTGCAGCAACATCTTCTCTCTAACAAGTCCTTTCCATTCCTTCTATCAAATCATTTTACCTGATTAGTTTTACTGGCTTCATGCTTTGGGGGGCATTCTGTTACACCCAAAATATACACCTATGTAACCTCAGTTCCTGAATCCCTGAAGTCCCAAGATCAAGCTATTCATTTAGAGCAAGTTGATCGCCTTTATCCACACTCCTAATTAGGTTGATGCAGGTTTCCCTCATGTAACATACGCTGGAGTAAATTTCATGAGATAAAGGTATCTTTCAAGCAAATTCTAGAAGTTGGATGAGGTGGATCCCTATCCCTAACTCCTAGGTGAGTTGGCCTTCAGTTCCGTAACCTAATGGGAGGAGCTCTTAACCCTCTCCCCATGATCCTCAACCTACTCTATCCACTTGGTCCTATAAATACAAGAGCCCTTCCCATTCCAAGGGGAGGAAGTCTATGGTACTCTTATGCTGGTGAAATTAGCTCACTAGTCCTACATCCTAGTCTTGGAGGCACTTAATTCTTTCTAGGAGCTTTGGTTTGGCTTGTCGGAAGGATATTGCGACGTAGAGGCATCAGTTGTAATCATCTCTTCTATTGTACTTCCCACCTTTTATACAGTGTGATGTACCTGCAATAATTAATTAATGCAAATACACGAGATATCAGAAATAATAGAACAGAATTGCTTTTATATTGATCACGGGCCACTTCGAGGGGGCAACCTCCTTTGAGCAAGCTCAATACAATTAACTTCACGGTGCCTTCAATGACCTCAACACACACTTATATACTAAGTCTATGCCCAATACTATGAGTCAAAACCATGGGACATATAATACTACGGGACGACTTACAAAGCATATGCGTCCAATACTATGGATCAATACTATGGGCTAATATAAACTACGGATCAACAAATACTACGGGATGACTTACAAAGCATATGCGTCCATCAACAATATACTAACATAGTAAAGAGAAGGGTTAACATGGGTTCCTAACATCCCCTCTCCCTTAGAAAAATCTTTGTCCTCAAAGCTTTGGTTGGAGAAATTGCTGCAGAATCTGAAGGAGTGGTTCCCCGGTAGCATCCTCGGTTTGCATTTCGGGCCACTGACGCCTTTGGAGTGTCAAGGAGGATTGCTTGGAAGGCTGTAGATGAAGAAGAACCCTGTCAGCTGCATGGAAAATGCGCTCAGAACGGTGCTTATCGGCTTGTTGTTTCAGGCGAATTCTGGCCATGTGAAGATTGTCCTGCAGAATGAGAAGAATCTGATCGCGGTTTCGAAGAATCGAGTCAATTTCCTGAATTGGAGAGCTGCTAATGGTGTATGGAAGAAGAACAGGCGATGTTTTTCCATAGAATGCTTCATATGGTGTCCTTTGAGATGTGGTATTGTACCACCAGAGCGCTGCTAGGAAATCCATAGAAATAGTTGGCCAAAGCTGTGTAGGGTTGGGTACGGGTTTGAGCAATCCCGAAAGGAGTGTCGTTTCCCCCTTGTTGTCTTGGAAAGTATCATCGTCAGCCACCATCTGTTGAATTGTCATTTTTAGTCCCAACCAGAAGAAGTTACATTGTTCCCGGTCATACATTTTGCAGAACCCAGAGTGCCCTGTTAATGAAGATGCATGGAGTTCATAGAAGAGATAGCCCTGTTGAACATATTGCAACCAATTTGGAACAAGCAGAGAAAGAGCTGTAAGAGAAACTGGGTCATCAATTGTGTGAGAAGGAGCATCTTCCACCATATTGTCCTTACCCTTCTTGTAAGTGATCACATAGGGACAACCCATGAGTTGGATAACCCATTGCAGGTGTGTTGGGGAGGAGACCCATTGTTCCAAAAAAATTTCCAGACTCGGAAGATCAGTCTTGATGCAGAAATAATTCCCTAATAGGTATGGCTGCCACTTCTGTACTGCATGCAAAATAGCCATCATTTCCTGCTGAGAGGTAGATGTGGCTACATTCTTACTGGAAAGGTCTCTTGAAGGCAGCAAGCGCATTGGTTCAGCAAAGATACCTGCATATCTATCCAAGGAAGTAGTGGAGACTGTTGATGGGTGCATCTGAATGGAATTGAGCTGAGCGATGACACCATGTGAATTCTTCTTAAGGATTTTTTCCAGGCGATGTGAATTGATGATGCAGAGAGACCCTGGTTGTAAGCCCATAAATTTGTGTTGTGACCCATTGACTTTGAACTGCATCCAAAGTTCCGCAAAATCCCATAAGATGGGGCTAAGTGTGCGTAACCATTGAACGCCCAAAACCACATCACATCCGCCTAAGGACAAGGCAAACATGTCAGAGCGTAGGCTATAATCTTCCATAGAGATACGCACATTGTGACACTTCCCCTTGCAAGGTAAGGTACCCCCATTGGCAACCATGACTTCAAAGTTGGAGCAAGGATGGACAAAACAATCAGCCTGTTTGGCAATTCGAGGGTCAATGAAGTTATGAGTGCTACCAGAATCAATGAGGATGGTAAGAGGGAGCTTCTTGAAGTATCCCCTGACTCGCATTGTTTGTGGGGTGGTGACTTCGGTTACAGCATGGAGAGAGATCTCGGGTGGGTCGTCCTGAGATGGGGTGTCAACAGGCAGGTGTTGAATGTCGACCTGATCATCTACTGTATCTGTAGCTTCTTCACCAAGGTCTAAGGCAGGCAGAGAATCCACATCCAAGAGATAGAGCTTTTGTTGAACACATCTATGTCCCTGAGTGAATTTCTCATCACAATTATAGCAAAGCCATTTTTCTCGGCGTGCCTGCATTTCTATTTCAGACAAATGCTTGATAGGAGTTGGTTGAGGAGCAGGCGTGATGGGAGGTCGTTGGGAACCCATATTTCTGAAGGGAACAAAGGTGGGTTTGGAGTGTTGTTGAGCTGCGATCTTGTCCTCAGCCAGCTTAGCCAACCCTAGGACTTCCATCATTGTGTTGGGACAAAACATTTTGACCTCTGAGCGGATTTCATCCTTGAGACCACTGATAAAACAACTCCTGTAGAATTCATCAGACAATCCTTCTGTGTGATTGGCCAGTTTCTCAAATTCCATCTGATACTCTCTCACTGTGCCAGTTTGGTGAAGTTTAGTGAGTGCTCCTGTGAAGTCGTCAAAAGCACTAGGACCAAATTGTGGCAAAATGAGTTGGCAAAAATCTGTCCAGTTTGGCTCGGGATGAGCTTTGATGTACCAACGGTACCATTGAAGGGCTTCCTGTTCCAAATGAAAGGATGCAAGTGGAACTTTCTGAACATCAAAAGTATTATGCAGACTGAAATATTGTTCTGCTCGGTATATCCATCCAGTCGGATCAGTACCATTGAAGCGAGGAAAATCAAGCTTCGGCCCACGAAAATTGCTAGAAGCAGAGAACCCGGTGGCTGCAAAAGATTCTGGCTGTCTGGTATTGTTCATGGCTGAATGCTGAAGATGGAGGATGAGAAATTTTTCATCCAGATCTTGGAGTTTGGTTTGGATGGCTGCAAGTGCTTCCTCCATGGTGTGTGCTCCTGCACGGGTGACAACCATAACCCGTTTTTTTTTTTTTTTTTTTTTTTTTGTCTTTTTCGGACTGGAGCGGCTACGGCTCGGATTTTTTTTTTTTTTTTTTACAAACTGGAGCGGCTACGGCTCGGAAGGAATCTGGAACAACGCCGAACGGCTGGATCTGGAACGGCTTGCAAAATGGATCTGAAACGGCGCAGCAGTGATCAACAATAGTTCAGCTGAAAGTAGATATGGACCCCAGGTATGTGCGGCTTCCTAACAGTTCAGGGGTTTCACTCGGCCACCAATGCTGTCTGACGGCTTGCGTATTGGGGCAGTACCCCTCACTCCACGGCTCAGGGAAAACTGATAACCGCTTTGCCACAAACGACAGCTCTTGGTTTACCTCCCGGGTGGAAACTAGTCAATCAGGTAGGGGTCGTTGCCCTTTTCACTGGCAGGTCCTCTCAATGGGCCAGCTACTTCGGGGTTCCTGTGGTACTCCTCACAATGAGTTTTAGGGCTTATGCCCAAGTACTTCCCACAGTTAAGCGGATAGGGATTATTCCCAAATCCGAACCTGCAACAGAAAAAATTTGGGCATAAATTCCACCCAATGTTCAAATACCGGATCTATATTGCTCAGAATCGCTATTATAGCATGTTTCCGGAACTCGAACAACCACTCTGCTTCTACCCATGAAAGCGGAATAGAAATCTGGGCACTCGGTCAAAAGATTTTCTCGCCGCAATTTCCGCAGCCGTCGCCGAAATTCTGAAAAATTGCTGATTTTAAATCCGCGATATCTCCACTTTTAGAACTCCAAATGAGATGATTTTTTTTTTGAAACTGCGTATTTTTGAAAGAGGAATTCAGATATGCAATCAGTTTCTTCTGATTTTGTGCATAAAGTTTCAGAAATTGATCTAAAAGTCGCCGCCCAAAAAAAGGAAAAAAAAATTTCCCACTTGTGCCAAGGAAAGTGCTCTGATACCAGATGTGATGTACCTGCAATAATTAATTAATGCAAATACACGAGATATCAGAAATAATAGAACAGAATCGCTTTTATATTGATCACGGGCCACTTCGAGGGGGCAACCTCCTTTGAGCAAGCTCAATACAATTAACTTCACGGTGCCTTCAATGACCTCAACACACACTTATATACTAAGTCTATGCCCAATACTATGAGTCAAAACCATGGGACATATAATACTACGGGACGACTTACAAAGCATATGCGTCCAATACTATGGATCAATACTATGGGCTAATATAAACTACGGATCAACAAATACTACGGGACGACTTACAAAGCATATGCGTCCATCAACAATATACTAACATAGTAAAGAGAAGGGTTAACATGGGTTCCTAACATACAGTAATATAAATGCTTTCCATAAATGTTTTTGTGTTAATGATATTTATAGTTTACCTCCTCAACTGTTTACTTAGACTAGTTAGTATTTAGGCATACTTTATTGCTTGTCTTGTTCCTATGTGTTTTGACAGGTCTTGCAGCCATAGATCTGACGATCGCGGAGCTCGGAACAACTACGAGGAGAAAGATCTACGAATCTGAGGTAAGATGCTTAATTACTCAATCTCTAACTAGATCTAGGAAATTTGTTTCATATTCTGTCTCATTTGTTCTAGAATTACATTGAGCTAGAGAGATCAAGCCTTAAGTCCGCTTTTGGTAAATTGTTTGATAACATCAACCACAAAATCTATCAGAAAAAGTGTAATTACCTATGGTGATTTGCAGCTTTGGAGCCCATGTTTTGCACTCCATAGTATTGTGACCTGGAATGATGACTGTGAATCCATCGAATGGTTCAGTAGGTATCTTCCTTCTCTCTACCATGTCTGCATCAATGAATTTATGTGTGGCTCCTCCATCTACCAATACCGAGGCCCTTTGTCCTTGTAACACTCCCTTGCATCGAATAGTGTGATAACGAGGCACTGTTGAAAGTACTACCATCCTTGCTTTGTCAGATGAAGGATGATTTTATTCTTCTTTCCCTTCTTATGTTGTATCATATCCCTCTTCTTGATCTGAAATATGTCCTTCTTTCTCCAGACCCCCTTCATACTCATCATTATCAGAAAAATACTTCAATGTATTGTACTTTTCCCTTAGTACATCTATGCCCTGGTGCCCATGGTTGAAAGCATGTGTAACACAATTTATTTCTTCTAAGTTCTTCCCTGTTTAGTCACTCTTTCTTATTCTTTTCAAATGCATCTCTTTGCCAAGGCTTCTTTTCAAATCTGAATTTGGAAGGGAAGTTAGGCTTGGGAGGAAACCTTGTCCTAAGTATCACATTTTGTAGATCTCTTGTCAAGTTAATGGCATCCTTCAATGAATTTGGTTTGTGAGCCTTAACTAAAACTTTTAAGGGTTCATACAAACCTTCAGTAAAGAGTAATACTAACCTCACCATAGATATATCAGGCACCTTAACTGATAATTTTTAGAATTCCAACATATACTTAGCAGGGATTCCAACTTGCTTCAATTGGGCTAGTTCTTTGAAAGGCAATTCTGGGTCTTTTTGCTCAAATCTTTCTAATACCCTGTCAACAAATTCTCCATATGTTTTAACCTGATCATGTCCCAAGGTTTTCAGACCATGGAACCACCAATCATTGGCTTCCCCTTCAAGATGCAAAATGGCCATTTTTAAAGCATCCTCTTCCACCATTGGATTCAGCTGAAAATACACATCTAGTTTTTGTACCGAAGTATTTGCAGAACTTTGAGATGAGCCATAAAAGGTGGGAAGTGGTATTTTACTTATGGAATAATTCAATTCTCTATTTTGAAGGGGATTCCTATTACCTTCCCTCATTTTGAGCTTGTTTTAGATAGCAATGTATTGATCAAATGGTAGGGTACTTCTGCAATCTTCACTCAATTTTTTCCATTCGATTAGAACCTCTTGCATATCATATGGAGTATTAATATTTTCTTTGGAATCAAGAAATTTAGGTGTGGTAGGCCTTGCTGCACTCTGAAATTTATGAGGTCCCATCTTTGAGAAAATACTTCCACCCATTTCCTTCTTTTCCTCGAAAGGTGAACTACTGTTGCCTCCTCTTTCCCCTTTACTTCCAAGTTGGCTAGTGTTTGACGGACAATCTACCAAGAGCAGACTCAAGGCCCGATCTCCCTAGACTCAATGCGATACTAGAACAAATGAGACATAATAGAAATAACTTTCCTAGATCTAGTTAGAGATTGAGTGGCTAGATGCCTTACCTTTCAGATCGCTGATCATGTTCCCTTGATGTTGCTCCAAGCTTGACGGTCTTCAGATCTCAGCTGCAAAACTTGTCGAGTCATAAAAAAACAACACAAGTAGTAAAATGCATCTAAACAATAACAGATCTAAGTAAGCAGTTAAGCAGGAAAACTACACAAACGTCATCAATTCAACAACATTTGGTGGAAAACATTTATATTACTATATAAAAGGGAAAGTACATAGAAGGAAGTGATTACAACCAAGGCTTAACGTAGCAATCCTTCTCCAACCAAGCCAATTCCAAAGACTCCCAAGGAAGTATGAGTCCCCCAATAGATGAGTAGGGATCTCCTAAGATAATTTCACCAACATGTGCATACCATATACTTCCTCCCTTTGGAATGGGAATGAGCTTAACTTATATAGGACTAAGAGGATAGGGTAGGTTGAGATATGGTAGGAGAGAGGATAGGGATCCCACCAAAGGGCTAGGGAACTGAATTACATCTCCCCTATAGACTAGGGATAGGGATCCACATCACCTAGCTTCGAGAATGGGCTTGAAGATGCTCTTTTATACAATTAACTAACATCGTCGCAAACTGCAATAGGACAACCTGCGACATCGCAGGTTGCATTAGGATGACCTGCGACGCCCTCTCAAAACCTAGCAGAAAAAGGTTAGTATCTCTTCCAAGCTGATGACTTAGTCAAAGGAACTTCAGGGATGTTTAAACTGACTATCATGATGGCAATATTTAGGTGTAACAAAATGACCCCCAAAGCATGAACCTGTTGAAACTGGACAAGTGAAATGCTTTGACAGAAGGAATGGAAATGGCTCGTCAGATGAAAGATGTTGCTGCAGTACAACTAACTCTGAGTACACAGTCTCATATGACTCACAACATGATTGTCGACCAATACATTGCAGATCCATGATAGTAATGACCGATTGAACACAATCATGTCTACTAGACACAAGCATAGATCCATGATGAGATGATAACACAGCCACGACCAATACAAATGTGGATCCATGTGATATGACTCAAAACAATCTCCATCACAACCTGGGTAAAACATGACTCCCCAGGGTCTTCAAACCGAACCTGCAATGATACGAATCTATCCATGTGATTACAAATGTCTTGACGTCGAACATGGTAGATACCACTTGATTACCGGTCATTGATTTATATCGTTAACAAGCACGATAGAAATCACCATTATGTCAATGATACCCAAGGTATCACAGTACATATCATCAAGCGCAAATAAATGAGTTGAAGTCGAACGCCGGATGAAATCTTTCAATCAAGAGTCGATGATGTAAACTCATGTCGAAAGTGAGGTAACCTGCCATTGAGGCATGCAGGCCCAAGGTACTTGATTGGTTTCTAGATTCAATCCTCAGATGATGTATTGAAGTCGACAAGGATGAATCTGTCGAAGGAGGGCCATGATGAATCCCCCATCATTGACATGAAACTCGATAACAGATGTTTGGATTAGATCGGATGGTACAGTAACATACAGGACTGACTCAGATTAAACCGTCATGGTGGAAGGTGTACTAACTACAGATAATGAATGGTGAAAGTATTTTTGAACATGGGCATGGCATGACTTGGTAGTATTGACATGACGAGAATCACACCAACTCCTAATGAAACTGATGACAGAATTATTCCTTGGATGACCCAAAGGAGTAACAAGACTCATGAAGTGGTTAAAACTTGAGGACAAATGGATGACCCAAGAACTGTATGAAAATGAAAATGAGTGCCATGTTCAGGAACGGCTAGGCACTGCCACCGATAAAGGTGTAATACAAAATCTTTCCTTTTTCCCCATCATGACTGATGAGTGCCTCATGTGTTTTTTATGAGCTTGATGAGGGTAACCAGATGCTCGGTATAGCTCATCTCATAGATGAGTCCAATCCCAAATATTTTCTGAACCTGGGAAAGGAGGGGTTCGTCATATAGAGGGCCCTTCAATGTTAAATTTTAAAGAGTCCATAGAAGGTAAAACTCGGTCATCATTTCATGTTTAAAGAGTCTGAAAAGAACTAAAGAAGACTCCAACGATCCTTTTTCTTAAAGTTAGCCTTGTCGCCCGAAAAAGAGTAAAACAATGCGATAGAGGACTCTTCCAATCATGATTGGCTGGAGTATTCCTTTTTCATAAGTAGAACCCCATGGTCCGAAAAAGGGGTAAACTATCACCAGGAAGACAACCGTTCAAATACTTTAGCAAGCGTGAACACGACAAGTTCGCTTGGCGATCTTTTCGTATTTCAAGAGCCTAAAAAGAGATTAAAGATAGACTCCGGGGGGGGTTCCTTTTCCGTAGGAGTTTAATGAGCCCAGAAAAGTGATAAATCATAATTCGGTGACTTATTCTCATGGTTTTACCAGCACGAGAAAGAACAAAGATTGAGCTCATCATCATGTAATAACCAAATTCTAACGGGTGAAAATAACAAAAAACATTCAATGGGTTGTTCATACCTGACAACATTTAGGAGATCATCGCTACGATGCGAGAATGGCACAAATGAAACACTTAATGTCTCCTGCATGCTTGAAAACTAGGTCAAATAGTCAAACTGGGTATTAAAATAATCCAAACTATAGGAAATGACCCATAAAGCATCTAAATTTGAAAAAGAATATTCCCTTTTGTTTATAAAATAGGAAAAATGACCAAAAATAGTTACCATTGTTATTTGCCAAGTTTGGGGAGAAGAAAGTGCAATTTGGAGCAGATTTTCATTCATCAATTACCGGAGCTACGATTGACCATTTCACGAACTGTCAGGAACAGGTAAGCCTAAACCTCAGCCAACAACTTTCTAGTGGTTTACAATTTCATTTTTTGTTCATTTTTTAGGTTTTTGGGTTGATTTGTGAGGGGATTTTGTGCCCTCGGGTCGTCCTAGGCCTCCCTTGCGGGAACTGCAGCGAACCCAGGTCATCGCAAAAATCGTAAGGGCGTATTGCGACGACGTCGCCCTGTCTGCAAGGACGGGGTGCGACGGCGGAAATGTCCATCTCCAAAATCAAACCTAGACCACAAGAAAAAATTTCAATGGTTTGGGTGACTTCTAATAGTGTTTAAATGCCTCCTTTGACGGGTTTGTGGTCGTCACCATGGTTCTAGAATGGCGTGAGCGTGAACATGAAGTGGAAGATGTACAAGATACAAATGATCCATTGTGTGTGGATGCATTAAGGAACTGTGGATTGTTGAAGTCCTTCCACGTCCAGGGCATGAGGGCCCAAGTCCCACTAGTGGAGCACATGCTCCGAAGTTGGGATGCAGCGCAACAATACTTCATGATCAGGGAACACATACTAAATATAGATGTTGATGGCATCTATTTCTTGACAGGACCATCCCGGAGACTCGGGGATAATGTGTCTCTCATCGGATCACGAGGGAGTGACCGGACAGTAGATGACTTGATCGCCTAGCATTGTACTCCACATGCCTATGCCTCTAGTGGGAAAATTCCCATCAAAGAGGTTCAAGAACGTCCATTGCGTGTTATACTCTTCATTATAGTGAGGATAGCATGGAGCCAAGTGGTTCATCTGGCTACAAAGTCCCAAATGTTATACACAGAGGAGTGCATGTCTCCAAAGGTGTTTAACTGGTGTGAGGGACTCCTCGCCAATCGTCGAGCTCAGCTAACCAAGTGTCAACGTGGTGAACTCAAGCAGTGCGGGTACGGATCAGTAGTTATCTCCTTCTTGTTGGAGAGGGTACCTCTCTTACGCCCACAGGTGACCTTGAATGATAGGGATCCCAAGGATCCTCACATGGTTCGATGGACAGAGGTGATGGCCCGCCATGGTGGTGGGGGTCCGATCATTGGGTATGGTTTCAGATTCTTCACCTGGATGGAAGGCCATCTGCTCATGATTGAGGACTATCCGTACAGTGGTACGGACTTCAGGGAGGATCCAAACCTAGTGTTTCCTGAGGGAGCAGAGTGGGGAGATGTCGGTAAGAACAATGACCCTTGTACTTTTTCATTTTGTGTATTTATAATTGTTTTTTTGGGGGTGGTGCTGATGAGTCAATAACATGTGTGTGCAGATGTGGGCCCTTCACGACCGGTGGGAATTTCACTTCTCGCGAGGAGAGGAGAGGCACCACTTGTAGCACCAGCCATGCATGATGCCATCGCAGAGATGGAGGATGTTTATGGAACCTTACTAGGTTGACATTAGACGTTCCAGATGCAGTAGTGCATGAGTTATCGAGGCCCATGCAGAGGTACACGGTTGGCGTGACCTTGCATTTCAGTGAGCTGCTCCGTAAGGTAGTGAGAGCGGTTGACTGCTTCCACGGTCAGCAGGCGAGGGATGCAAGACCTAGGGGTGTACAAGCCAGGCGTTAGGCCCTATGTCATTATGTATGTACTGGGAGCTTGTGAGCCTCATATTTTGTACTACTGAAAGCTATCAGGCTTCAGATTTTGTATAGACTCACTGAAAGCCATCGTGCTTTAGATTTTTGTATCAGCACTACTTTATCTTAATATATATATATATACAGACATTCTGGCGGCTTTATACATTATGTGTTTTAATGGATGAATGATGTGATCTTGTTTACATGTTTGCTTATACAATGAATTATTTACATGTTATGTTTTCTTTTATAGTTCATGAATACGCTTATGTGTGTGCAATGTTCCAATATAAGATGAAGTTGGCCATCAAGTCGGCAACTGTGTTCATGTCTTGTGGAATGTGCAGGTACTGAATGGATTCGAAGGACCTTTCCAGAAGACGAACTCGTCGGAAAAGACGAAGTAGGGTAGGGTCGTGGATGGCATAAACCCGGTTAAGATGAAACACCACCAGTTGCGAGTCCAGATGGATAACAACATGGTCCAATATACCCAAGGAAAGAGTGTCGATTAGGGTTCCAATGACAGCCTGTTATTCCATAGCATTGTTGGTTGCGAAACCTAGACATATTCCTCCTGAGATGATAAGCTCGCCAGTGGGTGAGTATAATACCTAGGTTGTCGAGGCAAGGTTGCGGGTATGTTGACTAGCATCGTTTACGAATCTGTAGCAAGTTTCCATCTGCACACGCAGACAGAACATGGTATAAGTAACGAAACAAGACCTAAGCACGCAAAAAATCAAAACGTCACACCACACAAAACACACACCATGTACAGTATATACAAATTACTTATGCATGAAAGACCTAGGCATAGTACCTCTTCAGGTAAATCCCATTGCGGGGTTCACCTAAAGATATCCCATCATAGTCTTCAAGTTCATAGGCTCCCTTCTCTAAAACGCGCTTCACTATGTAGGGTCCATGCCACATGGACTCAAACTTTCCTGCCCCCAGCTTGTCATGTCTTTGGTCATATGTAAGGACCAAACCACCCTCACTATAGATACGAGGTTCTACTGACTTGTCATACTACACTTTGATGCGTTTCTTATGAGCCTCGTTGGAAAGAACGACATCGCAGCAAGTCTCGTCGAGTTTTGTTAGGTAGAGGAAGCATTCTTCCTCAGCAGTAGTGTTATGGAGAAGTTCAACTGCGAGTTTGAGGGACAGAATCTCACACTCAATCAGTAGGACTACCTCCAATCCATAAACTAATTGGAAGGGGGTAAATCTAGTGGCGGTTTTGACGGAAGTTCGATAAGCCCATAGTGCTGAAAAGAGCATGTTGTGCCAGTTGGACTTGTGCATACCCACCATGCGTTGGATCATGGTTTTCAAGACCTTGTTAATGGCCTCTACTTGTCCATTGGACTGTGGGTAGTATGGTGTTTATTTTTCATGGTGAAAACCCAATCTAGTGCTCAATTCATCAACCATGTGGTTCATAAAGTGAGAACCATGGTCGGTAACTATAGCTTGAGGAAATCCAAACCGCGCTATAACATGATTGAACATTAAGAGTGCGGCAGTTTTGCCATCGTCCGTGTATGTAGGCATATCCTCATCCCACTTTGTAAGGTAATACATGGCTACTATGACGTAACCATGCCCCACGGACGAGGTAGGCTTACAATGCATGAATTCAATGCCCCATTTACCAAAGGGGCCAACGGCAATAACCAGGTGTAACGGGGCTGGGTGGGTGCGCTTCTTAGTTTGGAAGTGCTGGCATTGAGGACATTTTTTGACGGCCTCGATACAATCTTTAAAGATAGATGGCCAAAAATATCCTGTGCGAAGTATCTTCTGGGATGTAGCCATCCCAGAGAGATGACCGCCACACGCCCCAACATGACAGTCATTTAGAACGTGTTCATCCTCTTCATGAGTGAGACAACGTTGAAGATAGAATCAATACCACGATGGTACAAGGTATCATTGATGATCAGATAATACTTTGTATGGTGGCGTATTCGACGACAGTCGTACTGCAAGAGTTGGGGGCTTAAACGTTGGGTCTGAAGATATAAAGTGACATATCCATACTATGGATCAGACGTGCTGATGAGGAACAATGATTTGTCTGGAAGAGAATCATTGGGATCAAATTCGACATCAAGGTGGGGAAGATCACAGATCAGCTCGGCAAACACCAAAGACTTTTTAGACTTAGCCTTTTCGAATAGAAGATCAAATTCCTCCAATATCACGATCTAGCGTGAATACTTGCCCCCAAGCACCTAACGTGTCAAAAAGTGGTACATGGGGTTCGAATCGGCAATGATGGTGGTGGTGCGAAGAAAGATGTAATGTCAAAAATTTTGGACAGCAATAACTGTCGCGAGAGCGAGTTTCTCAACATGTGAGTAACAAGTTTTGGTGTCAATGAGACCCTTACTTAAGCAATAAATCACATGTTCCTGGGAATTGTTGTCTTCTTGTATGAATACCATGGAGATTGTTGTGGCAGAAGCGGCGAGATAAAGGATATAATCCTTATAGTAATTGGGTGGTTAGAGCACATGGGAATGCGTGATAGCATGTTTTAGGCTTTCAAAAGATTGTTTTGATTGGTCGTCCCATATGAACGGGACATCCTTCTTCATCAATATCATGTAGCCCGATGTCTTTTGTGCGAAATTACAGACAAAACGCCTTAAATAAGTTTCCTTCCCTTGCAAACTTTGAAGTTCTGTAATGTCGGTGGGAGGTGGGAGAGCGACGATGGCTACCACCTCCAAGGTATCAATGCGGATCCCATCTTTCGAGACAATGAAACCGAGGAGGCATCCAGACTCGACGCAGAAGATGCACTTGTGAGGGTTCAGGTGGATGCTATACCTCCTGTATCTGCCTTGATTGCCGCAGTCTTTCGGGGGTGCACCGGTTGCAACTTTTGTCGAACTGGTTTAGCATCAGGATAGGTTTGAATCGTGTGCGAAACAATACTGGGGTCTATCCCAGGCATCTCCTCGTAAGTCCAAGAAAACACATCTCGAAATTGCTTGAACAAGGCCGTAAACATTGTAATTTATTCTGGAGAACACTTCTGGCCTAAACGAATGTGTTCCACGAAACCAGGAGTAATCGATATGTCGACCGAAATGGTAGGATCAATGTTGGATAAGTTGCCTTAAGAGTCCGTTTGACACATAAGTATCGAGGATGGGTGCCAGAGTAAACATCTGGTGTAAATATGGTGGTGATGTTATTCTCCACTGTGTCTAATGGAGGAAGGAAAGATGGTCGATGATGGAGTTCTTCCCACGGAGGGTCATCTGCACTCATAATTTCCATAATGGACGTACTCATCAGAATGAAAAGTCCGGAGCATAGGATTGGGTAGGGATGATTCCGACTGCAGAGAATAGGAGGTGGAGGCCACAGCTAAGTTGTCCTCTGGTGCTAACTAGATAGCCTCGTAAGTGAGTTCGGCGGGTACAAGCCATTGATCAGTAGAGTTGGGGATAGATGAAATCCAAGAGGAGATCATGTTCACCGTGGCAACATGATTTGGGGGATCCAAGTTTGGAAATATGCCCATAAGGGATGAGTCCTTGATGAGCCCAAACCCCACGCTCCCACAAGGATGTGAAGATTATCCAAGTAATGGAACATTATCGCCCGGATGAGTAGCGGTGTCAGGTCTACAAAAATCCAATTGGTCGATAGTAACAATTCGGCCTTGATGGGGCAATTTTACTATGCGGTAGACAGAAGATGCGACCATAGTCATGGCATAAAACCAATTACAACCAAGCGGAATGTTATAATCTAATGGGTCAGTGACCACTTCCATGTTAATGGTTGCGGTCTTGCCCCCCAACTCGACTGCTAACGCTTGTAAAATCCCGTGAGGTTGAAATCCACGTCCGTCGAAAGCTTTCAAGGTGGTAGGAGAACGATTCAAATCAGGAGAGCCAATGGCTCTCCAACATGAAATCGACATGACTGAAGTGGAGGCACCTTCATCCAAGAAGGTACGATGGATTGTCTTCCCAGCAATGTTTGTGGCAACTTGAAATGCCAACTGATGGGAAAGCCTTGGCTTAAAGTATTCCAGCCAGAACATGATGGTATGCGAAGAATCTGGATCAATTGCATCGATGGCAGCGAGGAGAGTATTGCGTTGGTTAGGATAGTTCTTCAAGACTTCAAGCATCGACATAGCACAAGGAGTTTGTGCTAGGTCCTCTACGATATTGTAGTTCTGAGCAGCCCGAGCATTGGGATTGAAAACAGCTTTTCGAATCGTGCTCTTGGGCGGACGCAACACTGACTCTAGAGAGGGATTCTCAATGCTGAGAGAAGCTTGCGGTACGGTGACATCGGTAATCGAAGTGGAACCTTTTTTATTATTACTTCCAACGGGTTCCTTCAGCGGGATGGAGTCATATGAACGAGAACGTGTGTTCAAGTTGATGGTCTCACTACGCATCATGAGAACATGTGCGGTGGAGGATGCTTCTCCTTGGGAAGGAGAGTTGTGTGTGATTAGTTGCTGGTTTTGAGTGGGGAAGGGATCATTGAGAACTGCAGTGGTAGATTTTCCCTTGAGAAACTTCTGAACTTCGTCTCGGTGGGGACATTCTTTTGAGAAATGGTCTCCGTCACACAGCAAACAAAGATACTTCAACTTCCTCTTATGTTTGGTGTCTTCCTGAGTGGGCTTGGACTCCTATTGGTTAGAAAATTTCTTAGGTGTCCTTTGTTCTTCTTCTTACCACTGGACTTCTGAGATGAAGCTGATTGCATAGAATTCACCTCTTCGGTGGAGGCATGAGTGGTGGGCTTGGTAGTGTTGTTTCCATCCTGTGTTGGTGATGGGGAAGAACCTTGGGGGTTCGACGAGCCACTAGTTTGAATAGAAGGCTGGGAGGCAAGGGAACCAATGTTGCCATCGTCCTGTGGTCCCTTGGGTGGTTTCACGGGATCGTTCGTAGGTCGAGGTGCGTTAGGAACAATTTCATACAATGTGCCAGATTGAGCATAGACCAAGTCTAAGTAATGGGCATGGGAAATAGCCTGTTCCTCAGTGACGGCTCCTCCCATAGCTACGTCTCAAGCTACGACAGGTAAAAGTAACTTTGTGAACCAGTTAGCTAAGAGTTGGTCAGGAATATGAGCCTTAATAAGAAGTCATCTTCATTGTCATTCATGAATATGATCAAAAATATGAGTGGCAGTGTTCTGGCGAAGGGAGGTCAATAAGTCCATACCAATCTCATAGCGAATGGGCAACTAGAAGTGGGTCAAAAACGACATAGAAAGAGATCGAAAATCTGGAAAAGAATTGGGTGGTAGTTCAATGTACCACTTGGCAGCTGGTTCGGTGAGACTCCATTGAAATAACCTAAGACGGATCGAGTCTTCCATCAAGGAGTTGGATGAACACCATAAATGGTATGTCATCACATGGTTTTTGGGATCCTCACCGAGCTTGCCATCAATTTTGGGGATATCTGATGGTAACTTAATTGGAATGGGTGGACAGTTATGCCCATGGAAGATGGGATCATTTGTCAGATGAGACAAGTCGGGTAAGTCCAAAGTAGCCAAAAATGGCAGCTGTTGGTTTAGCTCACGTTCAGCTGAGGGTACTGATAGTACTGATAAAGCATGTATGGACCGGTAGGACCTTGAATCGACTGGTTGTAAGGTGTCCCCAGAGGGAACTGACTGTAAGGGGGTGTGTCGCCCGAACCATAGGTAGGTTCGCCGCCATAATAAGGTGGTCCATAACCATAATAAGGTGGGTCGTTACCGTAAGGTGGGGGTCTACCACTACCATTAGGATAGGATGGACCTCCACTGCCTCCGTCGGGGGGAGGTGGTGGTCTTCCACTTCCACCGAGATAGGGTGGGCCTCCACCACCTCCGTCGGGAGGAGGTGGTGGTCCACCGCCACCACTGGAAGGGTAAGGGATGCCTCCTCCACCTCCACTAGGATAGGATGGTCCTCCGCCACCGCCACCAAGGTGGTATGGTCCTCCACCACCACAACCAAGATGGAATGGTCCTCCACCACCACCACCAAGATGAGATGGGCCTCCACCATAAGGTGGAGGTACGCCACCATCAGGGGGGGTGGCCCTCCGCCTCTGCCTAAAGGGGGATAGCCTCCACCTCTGCCGCCAGGGGGGTGGGCCATGATATCCAGAATGAGATGGTCCTCCACCAGAAGGTAGAGGTCCGCCTCCTCCAGAATTATGTGTGTGCCCGCCGCCTCCGATGGGAGGTGGGGGTGGACCAAACGTGGGTGGTGGAACTTGAGGGACTGTAGTTGGGGGTCCATGTTGTAAAACATTTTGCTGCCCCCATAGAGTGTATGGATTTCCGGGATAAGGTATCCCATAGAATGCATTTCCGGGATTGAGTTGTCCCGACACAGGGTTAATGTAACCTGGATAAGCTTGACTCCATGGTGGTTGAATTACATTGGACAGTCCCCTAACCTGGGATAATCCCGTAGTGGAAGGTCCGGCAGGTAAGGAATTTCCAACGGAAGGACCGATGGGAACTCCTCCTCCAGTAGTATGGTCAAGAGACGACGGTTTCCCCCTAGCAACAACTTGTTGACCACTAAGTAAAGGTTAACCCAACATGGGTTGTTGATTATCTACTGTAGGATTAACATTTCCTATAAGGAAGATAGGGGGTAAAGAGTATCCTCCCAGGGAGTTTTGGGGTGGGGGAGGAGCAGGTAATGTAACCATGGTAGTAACAACTTGGGTCATTGGAGATATAGGACTGGTCTCTTGTTTTGGAGGTGTATGTGGAGGAGTTGAAGGTTAACCAGAATCAAAAGTGGTCACATATTGTGTGGATGATTCCGGTGAGTCAAAAGATAAAAAACGACATTGGAGTGGTTGATAAGGAGGTAACGTCGGGTATTCAACACTTCATGAAAGACTTTGTCTTCAAATTTCATCACCCCTAGTACGTAATTGATCCAAGCGATCACGAAGGGGTCCAAAGAGTTCTTCAGGAGTAGTCCAACTGTTAACAATCAAATTAACACCCCTAGTCATGTGACAGAAGAAGCACATTTTTACTATGCGCCCACAACATGAAGACAGAAACACAAGTACATTCAGAGACAAGTCCTCTCTGATCTAATCACTTCTCCCATAAATGGAAGGATTAGGTGAAGAAAGATGGAACTTAAGAGACCAAGTTCAGTAAATGAACCACTCACCAAAGGTCCTAAACTAAGCTACACTAATCAAAAAGTGAAGAAGAATGCATTAAAGTGCATTAATTGTGCTAAAAGTATGTCAAATTGTGCAAAAAGCCTAATTTTTTTTGGAAAAGTGGCTTTTCAGGTTAAAATAATCTAAAATGAGGAAAAAAAGTAATCCCACATTTAGAACAAAATCCTAAGGCTCATTTCCCAATGCTATATAAGAAAGGCATTGGAGGCATTGTAAAGTACACAAAGGAAAAGCAAAGGCATGTTGAAAAGATTCTGAAGGAGGAGAAGCTCAATTTCTTCAAAAGCAAGGGTGGAGAAAGGAAAGCTTATGGAAATGGAGGAGGGATTCACACCAAGATCCATGGTAGGAATGTATCTCTTCATTGTTTTAATATGAAATGATTCAAGTTTGTTCCATTTAAATGTTTGAATGTTGCTTATCTTGCATGATTTAGATGTTAAAAATGGATTTAGATCTTAATGAGTTTTTTATGAATGAGTATAGATCTTAAGAAGATTGTAATAATAATTTTAATATGCTGACATAGAGGCTCACCACTTCTTAGTAAAATAGTTGAAATAGTGTAGACAAATCCCTACACTAATTGTTGTTATCAGATTGGTGACCATACTGTTTGTTGAAATTTCTTGAAGTTTCTTGGATTTTCTTCATTTTTGTGGTGTTCTTTCTTCAGATTTACCCCTTTGTGGCTTAAAGATCATTAAAAGAACCTTAGATCTAGCTTAAGAAACTCAATATCAACCTAGATACACCTTTAATTCATCAAACTATCTCAATTTGTGTTCAAATCTGAGTTTCTTGATTTGTTTAGTGTCTGGAATTTTGAGTTTCTGGAGTTTTGAGCTGGTAGCTCTGTGTGGTTATGAGACTCTGCCTGGAATTTGTCGGATTAAACTCTGCCCAGTCTTCAACCCTTCGTGATAGCTCTCAATACCTCTGCGTTTGTTCTGAGTGTGCTCTGCGTGAATGCAAACCCTGTTCAACATGTTATGCGTGTAAAAATTCTCACCCTCAGCGTGCAAAATTTAAAGATTTGCATGAAAACTTGAAAGATCAGTGTGCATCTGAGACCTCTGTGTGGATCTTGAAAGTCAAACCTCTGGAGTAAATCTTTAAATTCTACAATTGAGTCTGGAATCCTGGATTAAATCTTAAAATTCTGCATTTGAGTCTTGCATCTTGCGTATTCTTTAAATAGTAAAGATCCCTGCGTGAAGTTTAAAAAATTTGTCAACCTCTGCGTGATGTCTAATGAATTACTGAATAAAAAAATTGATTTAATGATGTTAATAATTTCGTATTGTTGAGTTCATTGATGTTGAATATTTCTTTAAACTCTTCCTCTGCATGCAATCTTCCAGCTCTGCCTTCAAAACCTGCATGAGAATCTCAGCATTAAGCTCTTAAACCTCTGCGTATAGATCTTTAACCTCTTCAAAATCTGTGTGAATGCCTACTTTCTACAGTCTAACCCTGTTCGTGGATCTTAGCTCTGCGCATTTCCTAAGGTTTCTTTAAATTTTTAAACTTCAGTATTTCATCTTAAAGCTCAGTGTTGGAGACTTTTTAAACCCCTTCCTGCTCTCTACCTTCAACCTCTACGTTGAATGGTGGAATAAACTCTGCATTTTGTATGGTGAATACATGTCAATCTCAGCATGAAATATCTTTAAAACTCTGATTACTTTGAGTTAAAACTCAGTTTTCACCAATGGAGACTAGCGTCGAAGGTTTCTTTAAACTCTGCCTCTGCCCGCAATCTTGAAGGTATGCGTGTTAAGCTTCTGGTGAAGGCGTTCTGGTCAATGCATTTTGGTAAATGCATCTTGGTACTTTTGAAACCATGTTAAAATTGAATTTTGAATGCATCAAACTGTAAAATTAGTCACAGCAGATCTAATGAACAAGTAAATCAATCACAACAGATGAACATAGAAAATATGGTGCAAAACTGTGCAAAACATGCAGCAGTGCTCAATGTCCCAATAAGGGTGAATGATTACAATATAAACTGTCTCAATGACTAAGCAATTCGAATTGCCTAAGTAGGTCATTCGAATCACTGAATGGAGTAGCTTGACTCCAACTAGGAGTCCTCATCATCAATCAGTAGTGGTCATCAATGCACAAGAACCAGTCATCCAGGTGTCAATCTGAGTCTAACTGAGTGTAACAAGTGTAACTGAAGTGTGTAGCACTGATTAAGGGAAGGAGGCTCAGTGGGGGGCGCATGGGAGGCTAACTGAAGTCAGAACAAGTCATCTAGTCAATCTGGAGGTCCAACGGAAGTGAAACAGTCAGTCGGGAGTGAAACTAGCCTCAAATCAGGGAGAATCGGAGCTAACTGAGTGTAACTGAAGTGGAACTGCAGTGGTAGGTGAACAAGTGCGCCCTTCTCTGGAAGTAGGTGAGAAGTGGGCGCCTTTCAGCCTAGGAGGGCTAAAACTCTGAAGGAAGTGGCTCTCGGGTGCTAGAATAAGGTGGATAAGGTGCTGGAGGCATCAATCTGGTGACTGGGATGCATGCAAAGTGCATGCAAGTGCATGCAAACCCTAGATTTGCATGAAAACCCTAATTGCATGCAAGATCCTGAAAAAGATGATGTGGATATCCGAACACCCCCCCTCAAGCTAGACTATGATGTGCAAAAAATAATGTGAGGCCCTTGTAACTAAGACCAAAGGTCACCCCAATACAATAATCCAAAAAATGCTGAAAATAAACTAAGTGAGGAAAGAGGGAAAACCCAGTGGGAAGAAAGCCCCCCCTCAAGCTAAAGCATAATAATGAATCAATCTGTCTCCACCATGATGGAACTCACCCCCAACAGTGAACGGAGGTAAGAGAACTTCTTCTCAGTGAAGCTCTTGGTGAAGATGTCTGCAATTTGCTCATCAGTAGGGCAATATTGCAGAATGATGGTGCGGTCATGCACCAACTGTCGAATGTAATGCATATGAATCTCAATGTGTTTGGTCCTCTGCCGATGAACTGGATCTGTGGAGATCTTGATAGCACTTTGATTGTCACAAAATAGGACAGTCGAAGTAGTGCCACCAAAACCAAACTCGAAAAGAATACCCTGCAACCAAACTGCCTGAATGCAGGCATTGACTGCCCCTCGATACTCTGCCTCTGCTGAAGAAAGTGCAATGGCTGCTTGCTTTTTGCTGGACCAGAAAATAGCACCATGACCAATCATGAAAACATAACCGAAAGTGGACTTCCGATCAATGCTATCACCTTCCCAATCTGAATCAGTAAAACCAATGAAATCAAGCTCAGAATCTGCAGCATAATGTATGCCAAAATGTCTCGTACCTTGCACATACTGCAAGATCCGCTTGGCTGATCGCCAATGAAGCTCATGTGTCTGCTGCATATATCTTGACACGGCACTCACGACATATGAGATATCAAGCCTTGAGTGTGTCAAATAAAGTAGTGAACCAATCAACTGTCGATACATACTGCAATCTGCAAGCGGTGTAGAATCTCCCTCCTCAAGACTGATTCCTAAGAGGAATGGGAATGGGGCTTTCTTACATTCAACCATATTAAACTTCAATAACAGGTCGGAAGCATATTTTTGCTGAGATATAGTGATCCCATCAAAATTTTGAGCTATCTCCAAGCCCAAAAAGTGACTCAGCAAGCCCAAATCGCTCATGTCAAAAGCTAGATTTAAGGCAGATTTTAGCTTGTTTATTGAAGTGAGTGTGCTACCAGTAATGAGAAGATCATCAACATAAAGTACAATAACCAACAAATTACCTTTAACTCACTGAAGATACACATTCGGATCAGATTTGCATCTTTGGAAATTCTGAGAAAGAAGGAAGGAGTTCATCTTTGCGTACCAAGCTCTTGGGGCCTGTTTTAACCCGTACAAAGATTTATTCAATCTGCAAACCAATGATGGATCTGATGTATAACCCTCTGGTTTCCGCATATATACCTCTTCAGCAAGGTCTCCATGTAAAAATGCACTCTTCACATCCATGTGGTGCACCTCCCAGTGCTTGGATGCGGAAATAGCTAAAACAAGGCGGATGGAATCCATCTTTGCAACTGGTGCAAAAGTCTCAGTGTAGTCCACTCCTTGGACTTGGGAGAAACCTTTTGCCACCAACCTTGCTTTATATTTGCTGATAGTTCCATCAGCAGAAACTTTAGTATGGTAGACCCATTTACACTTTACTAATTTTCTTCCAGGTGGAAGAGAAACTAGCTCCCATGTGTTGTTCTTTTGAAGAGAACTGTACTCTTCATCCATGGCACTTTTCTATCTCGGATCTCGATGAGTAGAATAGTATGATGTAGGATCTGAACCAGCCATCAAATAACAAATCTCAGGAAGAAATGGATCAGCAATAGAAAGAGCCATACCTGCTCTTTGAAAGTCTGCTCTTGTTCGTCTCAGATCAGCAGGATTTCCAAGGTTCGAACCAGCAGATTGTAGAGTGTTTTGGGCCCACTTTGGTAACTGAGGGGGATCATAATGGTCGGATTCTGAACCTGATATGTCATGATCATCATATGCTGCTACAATATCAGAAATATCAGAACTCATACCTTCATTATCGCTGCACGGATCTTCTTCTGGTGAAGGCGGTGAATCGGCAGTCTTCTCCTCGACTAGTTGCAATTCTTGAAGCGGTTCTTCAAATTTCACACTGCGCTCTATGAATATCTTTTTAGATCTGATATCCATGAGTTTATATGCTTTTGATTCTTCCCCATATCCTATCAATATGCACTCAGTACTTTGTGGATCCAAAGCTCGTCTCTTCTCGGAAGGAATTCTAGCCCATGCAGTAGAGCCAAAAACTCTCAAATTTGACACATCCGGTTTGTGACCAAAGAATGCTTCGAAAGGAGTCATACCTTTCACGGATGAATGTGGAACACGGTTCTGTATATATGCAGCAACATTGATTTCTTCATCCCAAATATTTGCAGCCAAACCTTTTGATTCAATCATGCATGTAGCCATCTCTATCAGTGACCGATTTTTCCTTTCCGCTACACCGTTCTGTTGGGGTGTGTAGGGAACTGTATGTTGGATCTTAATTCCGCTTTGGGAACAAAGTTGCAGCAACTCGGATTTAATATATTCTCCACCATTATCAGATCTAAGAGCTTTGATCTTGCTCTCAGTAGCGGTCTCAACAGAAGCCTTAAAATCCTTGAATTTTCCAAGCACTTCTAACTTGTTTTTGAGAAAGAATACCCATGTAAAGCGAGAAAAATCATCAATAAATGTCAAAACATACCTTGAACCATTTAATGACATATGGGGCAGTGGACCACTGATATCAGAATGGATCAATCCCAAAATTGTAGAAGCTCTGCTAGCTTTGTCACGGTCGAATCTGTGCTCGGGGTGCTTCCCAATGATGCAACCAGTGCATATTCCCTTCAAGGAACGGAGTTGTGGAAGCCCATCTACCATGGATTTATTTGATAGAAGCAGCACATATTTATAATTAAGATGTCCAAATCTTTCATGCCAAAGCCTACTAACCTCATTACCATGTGTGCGAAGAGCAGTGGGCTTTGCAAGCGGAATAAAGTGTGAAAACTCATAGCATTTTGCAGTGTGGTTTGCCTTTCCGACTGCAACTAGTCTTCCACTTTTGATATTAGAAATTTCAACTATATTAGGGCTGAATGTAACTTGCTTCGGTTCACCAGTGTGTGTCATTTGATACACAGAAAGAATATTTGAAGCCAAGGAAGGCACATAGAGAACATTCTGAAAGCTTCCATGATCTACATGAATCGTACCTTTGCCCTTTGAAGAAATTTTTGAGTCATCTCCCAAATGGATGGGGATGGAGCTATTTGGATCGAATGAGGAAAAAGAATCAATATTTTCAGCCATATGATTTGATGCACCCGAATCTATCAAGAGAGTAGTGGGCTTCGAAACCGTTTCCATGAGTGCTTGTCCTCTTTCATGATCATCATTCCTATCCTTCTTCCTTGCACCGTCGGGAAGAGTTATGTTGTTCTTTTCCAAAAGGAGGGCCATTTGATCTATAGTTTTCTTCATACATGAACTTTCGGGATGAAATCCACGATTGCAATAAGTACATTTAGATTTTTGGTTACCTTCTTTGCCCTTTTGCTTGAACTTCGAACTGGATGGTGCATCCGTTTGTTTGCCTTTGTCTTTTTGCTTGTGAGGCTCGAGTTTGGGCTTCTCCTTCTTTTGCTTTCCTTTACCATTCGAGATATTAGGTCCTTGAACATATAGGGCTGAATCTTTGGAGCTTATGGACCCCATTTGAATCAACTTGTCATGCTCTTTTGTGACGGACTCAATGAAGGCATTCAAGGTAGGCATCTTCCAATTCGGGGTAGTTAGCCGACCAGAATTGAAAGTAGAGACAAATAACCAATAATCTTTCCCAAGATTTCTTAGAATGGAGAGGATCAATTGTTTATCCTCTTTGATAACTCCACTGTTCTTCAATTGCAAGTTCAAGCTCTCGAATTTTGTGAAGAATTCATTAATGGTCTCGAAATTCTCAGGACTAAGGGCAATCAATTCATTCTCTAATTGAAAAGCCCTAAGCTCATCCTGCTTGCCAAATAGTGTTTCAAGTTGCTCCCATATGGATTTTGGAGTCTTCAATCCATTGAGATGGAAGTGAAGATCTTTGGAGATGGAGAGACAAAGAAGACCATAAGCTTCATCAAGCTTGTTGTAGTGTTTGGTTCTATCTGACAGATTGCTTAGCTCCAATTCAAGACCAATAGTGACTCGATAGTAACCTTTTGAACGTAATATGATCTCCATATCATCTTTCCAATCAAAATAATTGAATGGGGTGAGGATAGGCTTTGAAGAAGAGTATTCCATTGCTAGGAGCGAGTCAAACTGATGTAGAAGGAGCTTGCATGCACAGTGTAGTGAATGCAATTGCTGTAGAGGAGCTTTCATGCACAATGTAGCGAATGCAATTGATGGAGACAATAAACCTGCAAATCACAATAAAACAAGAACAATAAGATCGAACAATCCACCCTTTTAGAGTTGCATCACACCTGGGATTGGAGATCAAACAATGTTGAATGGGTCCAATGTATCAAATCCAGGAATTCTGTGGAAACTCAAGCTTCTGGAGTGGTATTGGAATTATTTTCAAGCTTTGCATGCACAGAAGCGAATGCCCTTGAGATATCTCATGCCAAAACTTTTTGCAATTTGAGCAATTCAGTCAAATCTTCTTGTACAAACACCTGTAGAAAAGAGATCTTGTCCCTGCAATGGCTCTGATACCATGTAAAATTAGTCACAGCAGATCTAATGAACAAGTAAATCAATCACAACAGATGAACATAGAAAATATGGTGCAAAACTATGCAAAACATGCAGCAGTGCTCAATGTCCCAATAAGGGTGAATGATTACAATATAAACTGACTCAATGACTAAGCAATTCAAATTGCCTAAGTAGGTCATTCGAATCACTGAATGGAGTAGCTTGACTCCAACTAGGAGTCCTCATCATCAATCAGTAATGGTCATCAATGCACAAGAACCAGTCATCCAGGTGTCAATCTGAGTCTAACTGAGTGTAACAAGTGTAACTGAAGTGTGTAGCACTGATTAAGGGAAGGAGGCTCAGTGGGGGGCGCATGGGAGGCTAATTGAAGTCAGAACAAGTCATCTAGTCAATCTGGAGGTCCAACGGAAGTGAAACAGTCAGTCAGGAGTGAAACTAGCCTCAAATCAGGGAGAATCGGAGCTAACTGAGTGTAACTGAAGTGGAACTGCAGTGGTAGGTGAACAAGTGCGCCCTTCTCTGGCAGTAGGTGAGAAGTGGGCGCCTTTCAGCCTAGGAGGGATAAAAATCTGAAGGAAGTGGCTCCCGGGTGCTAGAATAAGGTGGCTAAGGTGCTGGAGGCATCAATCTGGTGACTGGGATGCATGCAAAGTGCATGCAAACCCTAGAATTTGCATGCAGACCCTAATTGCATGCAAGATCCTGAAAAAGATGATGTGGATATCCGAACACAAACTTGAGCACCAAAAAAACATATGAACCTACCTTTTCGAAATTGTTCCAAACATTCATTTCCAAATTTTTTTGAAAATTTGTGCATATTTAGATTCAAACCATTAGTTTTGGATTAAAAAGAAGAAGAAAAAATTTGCAAAACTTTTACATAGTTTAAAGTTTTGCTTAGTGAGATTCAAACCTTTAGTTTTGGAAATTTGCAAAATATTTTACATAGTTTTAAAAAGTTTGGATTAAATTTAGATATGTTTGGAGTTGTATGCCTTTGAAGGCACCATTCACACACATTTGCATTGATAAACAAACCTTGAACGTCACATTGTGAGACAAATCGAAGACAATTTCTTCCCAAAAAATAGAAATAAAATTTCATTTAGTTACATTTTGTTTTGGACTTGGAATTTTCTTCATTCGCATGCACAATTAGAGAGAGTTGCACCTTTAGGGTTCATTTTTCTTGAGACATATTGTGTATGAGGCACCATATCTGATAAGCCTGAATAATAGGTATCCTAATAGCCTTTTTCCCATAGTGAAGCACAAGAAAGGGTGAAGAAATACACTTGTTTTGTGGGAGAAATAGTTTACCTTGATTATTTAATGAAGTTGTTTTAAGATTATTCTTTTATGTTTGAAAGAGTGTTCAATAAACTAATTATATGAAAAACGAGTATGATTGAGCAGGTGCAAGTACACTAAGGGACAAACATGCAAATCAAGTGAAGGACTGAAAGATCATCCAGAAGCAAAGGAAGAAATGGCATGACAAACACTTAAAATATAAAAAGTTCAAGGACAGTGACTGGGCACTACTATATGACTCCAAATTCCATACTTTCAGGGGAAAACTAACAACAAAATGGCTTGGACCTTACATTATTGAAACAATCTATGAAAATGGAGCTATGAAGATTATTACAATTGATGACGAAGAGTTTCCCATGATAGTAAATGGACATAGGCTCAAACTTTACAAGAAGCCACAGTCAAAGGAGGAGTTCACACAGGTGCTCTACCAGCAACAACTAATGCTGATAGAGAACATGGAAAACCATTGAAATCCAGTTCATAAAAAATATATATAAAAAAAAATGAAAAAAAAAGAGAAAAAAGTAAAAATGAATGAAAAAAGAGAAAACAAAAAGAAGAAGAAAGAGACATAACTGAAAGAACGATCCAGCATAATCCATTCAGGTAAACACAGGTAAAATTGTAGGGCATCATACATCCCCATGAAGAAGTAGCATGCATGTTGCAAATAAATAAATAAATAAAATTCAAGCGAGCCAGTCATCAGAATACAAGCGAGCCAGCAATCTAATCAAGTGAGCCCGAAAATTATCAACTATTAGAGCAACCAAGCGAGCCAGCCACGTATTCAAGGAAGACAACAAAGGTATCAACTACTACAGAATTCATTTCCAGCAAACAAGCTATTCAATCACATATGCAATATCTTCACGCGAGCCTGCCATCTATTCAAGAGAGCCAGCCTAGATTACAACAATACAAGGAAGAATCAGAAACCCAATGCAAAAGCATCACCACAAAATCAAATCAGAAAATGGCACGAAGTTCAAAACAAATGATACACCAAATTCAAACGAACCAAAGGAAAAAGTAGCAAGCACACGTAACTTCTAACATGCCATAATTTACTACGGACAATGCCAAATCTACTACAGAATTTAGTGCACATAAAAATCGGGCCAGATCATGAACTCAGATACGCTAAATTATAACAAGGTAAACATCTTTGTTTTATTTTTAAGGTCAAATCATTATTAGGCAAGACAGTTATTTTTGAAGATGAGGACAGCTTTTAAATTAAGTCGCTGGCAAGGTTTAGACTACTCACAAGATCATCATTACCCACCTTTGTCATATCAGCAAATGATAAACCTACATCTAGCCACCACATTTCCTAATAATCGGAGCAGAAGCACAATGTATAATGATGAAACGAAGTACAGGGCTCGATTATGCAAAGAAATGGATAAAGCAGCAAGTACAAGGAACGATGACGAGGATAAGTGCGGAAAGGTAGTTAAGTAAGGTAGCATAATCTTCCAAAATAGCCATTTTTTGCATATACGAAACCTCTCAGAACTCTCCAAAAGCAAGGAACTGGATGTCAGTGTGGTCATGCATCCAGCAATCCAGCCCTCGAACTTGTAATCAACCTCGACCATTTGAGGTAATATAGCCACGCTCCAAGTGTTGGTTTATTGTTGTAGTACAGGATTTCAGGATGACAAAAGGGTTCAAAAAGAGCGAACCAGAGGAACACAATGCTATTTATCAGAACCCGTGAATCTTAACAATCATCCGCAATGCGGGCTGGATTCCTTTCATCTTAGGATTGAAAGGATACAATACAGGGGTGGCTCTGGAATTTGCAAGAAATTTAAAGCACATCAAGGATGAACAGTACGTCACCTGAGTGAAGGGATTACGTATAAGGTTGGATGATGAAGCAATTGCCAAATTCACTGCTCTAACAATGGGTCTGCATTGGAGCAGAGACGACCGGGAGGCAAACCATGAAGCAAAGGTAGCATTTTTTGAACGAGGAGAGGTCTACGACGAAGATAAAAATGGAGTCAAAAGACTCTCCATGCTGGCACCATGGGATGAAATGGCTGCAATTGTCCGGAAATAAATTACATGCACTGGTAGACTAAGTTATGTCCCTATTTTTCATTTTCGAATTCTGGAGTTGCCGAGGCACAGGGGCCATCTTCCACCAAACAAAAACATCAACATTCCATACTATCTTCTCCTGTCTCTGGGATAAATGAGCAGGAAAGTGATTCAAGGAAAAGATGATGCGTTAGCCCACCATGGGCTGATCAAATTGATCATTTGTGAGGAATTAAAAATGAAGATCTCAAAACTTTCCTGGGAAGAATTCATGTTGGTAACGGCTGAGGATTTTCAAAGAATGAAGGGTACACCCACAATCGACATACCCCTACCTCCTGGATCAAAGGACAAAATCGCCTCTACATCAAGGACTAAGAGGAAAATTGACCTGGACAGCGTGGCTGATACCCTGATGAAGATAAAGCTTTCACGAGATGACTCCCCCAAAACGGAACTAAGGATTTCCAACAGTGATCAAGGGTCGAAGAGACGAAGTAAAAGATTCACACAGGAATCCAGAATCGAAATTACTAAGGAGGTGAAAAGGGAACTCAACCCCCTAGTTCAAAATGTGTCTGATGATGATGATGATCTTGGGGTAGATCAGGAAGATCCCACTACACCAGAAGAGCAGGATGAACAAGAAGGGAAGGATGCAGAAGAAGAGCACGATGAACGAGAAGGACAGGATGTAGAAGAAGAACATAATGCACAAGAAGAGCAGGTTGACTTCCAAGGGGACCAACCTGAGCACAATGAAAACCCTGGGGTCGCTAACCAACTCGCTGAGGCACAGGAAGAACTAGAAAAGCTCAGAGAGGAGCTGGAAACATTGAAAGTTGAATCCAGAATGCAGAGAAGCTAGCCAATGTCTCCACTGTTTTCACCTGAAAAGACACAAATTTTGAAGCATCATGCAAGGGAGCTAAAATTGGCTAAGCAGAAAAATTCAGCACTTAAAGAGAAATTGGCTAAGGCACAAGAGGAGTTAACCAAAAAGTACCAGGAGATTGTTCAATTGAGGGACGTTATGGCTACTACCACTACAATATATGATAAACTATTGGAGCTCAGCCCGCCATCAGCCATTTATGCAGTTTATCTACAAGAAAAGTGGGGCGAATTCCAGTTCCAAAGGTTAAAACAGGGACTCCCGATAGAGATAAAATCCCCCAAGGAATTTGTGGGTACATCTCTAAACTCCACAGAGTTGGAGAAGGACCAGCTAAGTGAATTTTTCTTGCACAATTTTGTAGTTCCTAGCTCGCCCAACTGGTCGCCAAACCCTTACATAGGCAATTTCCAGTTGAGGGCACTGTGTTCATGGATGAATCATGAAATTGAACGAGCTCAAGACTACCACATTTACGTTGCAGCAAAATGGAAAAATCCATTATGGGTCAGGGCAGAGGCAACTCACCCTGAAAGAATAATTTACAACTATAGGAACATCACCCAGGATGAGGAGCTGATCCCCATTCTCCTTGAGAACTAGCAGGAGGCTGTGGCACACTTTGATGTTACTCTCCAGAGCACACACAAAGAGGTTCATGAGTCTATTAATGACATATGGCGTAGAGTAGCAAGTGATCTAAAAAGAAAAGAGCTTCACTCCCCTCTCAGACTTGAAGCTACTCTCGTCAAAGCTAAACTGTACAGGGAATCCTTGATAAAGAATTAGCTTAGATGGATTGGAATGAGGTTAAATCCCCCATTTTTCCTTCCCCTAGTTATCAAGGAGCAGATTAATGAGGAAGAAGAGAAAAGAGCTTGGGTTAAGCATGACCAGTGCATGGGTTACTACAGGCAGGTAGGAACCCCCAGGATAGTCGCATGGGACATCAGAAAAGTTGTTGAAGAACTGAATATGTCACGCAAGGATGGGTGAATCCTTCAAGCATGGGGGAGATGATAAGCTTGAATAATAGGTATCCTAATAGCCTTTTTCCCACAGTGAAGCACAAGATAGGGTGAAGAAATACACTTGTTTTGTGGGAGAAATGATTTACCTTGATTATTTAATGAAGTTGTTTTAAGATTATTCTTTTATGTTTGAAAGCGTGTTCAATAAACTAATTAGATGAAAAACGAGTATGATTGAGCAGGTGCAGGTACACTAAGGGACAAACACGCAAATCAAGTGAAGGGCTGAAATATCATACAAAGCTCAGCACCTTTTTCCCTGATTTATAGAGAGAAATTTTGTTCAGTAGGATCGGCAATCAGACATATAGTTAGGTTAAGCATTAGAGGCATATATATATGGACCTCTCGGGTAGCAAGGGGATCCTGCTACCATTTTTTAGAACCATCGTTTTACGTTTTTATACTGCTGAGACAATTTGTGTTACGGACCTTTATTGAACCATGAAGTTACCATTTTGAATAAAGATATTGATGTTGCTTTCAATTCGGCGTAAGTTTTCTCGACTCCTGAGTACGGGTTGGAAAGGGCCCCTCCAACACGTAAGTTAGGGGATTTTACTGTTCAAATATTTTTCATTATGTGCTCTGTATTGACTTAATCCATATCGCATGTGAAAGCATTTTTTATGGCATTTAAATAGCACGATTTGATTTCTGTAGTAAAGCGACCATTCTGATTCTGTAGTTGGTTATAGCGCATTTTGTAGTTCAGTAACGTTGTTTCCGTAGTCCTGTAGCAGCATTCCGCCAAAGACATATTTCGACACTTATTTTCCTGTGTGCTTGCATTACTTATGAAACAGTGATCCAGATCTTGAAGCTCATGCACTTTTCCATTATTATACTTTCTCATGAAGATTGATTACTTTCAGTACTTTGGTTAATTGATGATTGATTTGTAAGCATTGGATAATTGCATTCTGAACTTAGTTTTTGGCATTTGAATATTTTAGTTCAGATTTTCAGTTTATGTATTTGAATTACAGTATTTACTTCTTAAATTAGAGATCTAGCTTTCAGTATTTTAGAATAAATCTGCCAAGTTTTCAGCATTCAAATTCATAGTATAGGTTTACTATTTTTCACAAGTTAATTATTAAGGTATATTTACTGTTTCAGCATTTAAACTTCTTAACATAGATTTACTGTTTTCAGCATTCAAACTTCTTAGCATAGGTATTTCTCATCCATAGATTAGCGAATCCTTTCATAGCTTATTCAATTTATTTTTAGACAAACCTTTAAACATTGATACCGACACCCAACCACGACAAAGACTATCCTATAAGAGCACATATAATGCCAGCACCTTTGGAGTTTGTACGTCCCCCGGGTTGATAATTAAAGTAGGCTCCTAGTCTAGCTGCCCTCATTAGGCACCCATTCTAAGAGCTCACCACTTTTTGGTGTCGTTGTCAGGTAGGTGCTAAATCTTTTGGGAGACATCTTCAAAAACAAAACAAAAAGAAAAAAATAACATACATAAAACACGAAAAAAAAACATAAAGATTTTACCAATGAATGCCTCGTCGGCAGAGAGATAGGTTTGGACGCTTTCTGCCTAGGCATCCTATGAGTAACAATGGTAACAACAGTTCTGACCACTCTCAATTTGAATTCCTAAACTCTGAAGACGAAACTGATTCTACATACAATCCAAACAGAGGAAGACAAAAACTGTTTGCTAGTTCTAGCTCAAACACCACCATGGCAGACGAAGAAGAGGAACCTAGAGAGTTGTTCACCTTTCCCATTAGCATACCTCTTGGAGATTCCAGGATGAAGAATATCAACCCTAACAATATGCCAAACTTCCATGGTTGGACTTCAGAAGATCCTGACACATTCCTGTTTGAGTTTGAGGTAGTTTGCAGATCCTTTAATTACACTACTAATGCACAAAAGTGGAAGCTTTTTCCCTCCACACTGAAAGATCTATCACTTAGGTGGTTTATGAGTTTAGAAGGAAATATTATTTTCAGCTAGGACCAAATGAAACAAGCATTCCTAGAAAAATATAAGGACTACTGCAAAGCAACGGATACAAGGGATGAAATATTTAGGATGCAGTAGGGAGACCGTGAATCCTTAGAAGACTATACCCATCGTTTTCATCTCAGCTACAAACGAGCTAACCATTGCACCCTAGACCCTGAATCACTGAAACTTGTCCTTCTTAGAGGGATCAAAGAAAAGAATTTTGAGATCTTAAACCTATTGGGAGATGGAGACATATTCCAGAAAACTTATGACCAGATACTACAGATCTTCAAAAACTGTTCTAGGTCTAGGAAAAGCAAAAATGGGACAAGAGATACACATCTATCCATAGGATCATCATCATAATCTTCAGGACCAAACCTTACAAAATCTGATCTAGGAAACCTGCTAGATGACATGAACACTGACATCTTACAATCTCTGGCCATGCAACTTGATGCACTTTAAATAAAAAAGAAACAGGACGAAATCAACCAAGCTTTGGCAGTCTTTTGTCCATGCTGCAGAAAAAAAACATGAAAAAGGGCAATGCACAGTGAACACCATAGAAATATGTGGTCTCTGCACTAACGATCACTCCACTAATAAATGTCCTCTGTTGCCCGCATGCAAAGTTGCTATTCAAGATCCCATAACAGAAGGTGCAATAGAACAGCTCTGTTTTGTAAATCAAAGGAGAACTAATTTTGTTAGACCATACCAACCTAGCAATCAAGCCTACTATAATCAGGGCCAACAAAATTGGAACTCTGCACCAACTCCATGGAAAGCACAGCCAAATCCAAACCAATGGCAACAAAATCAACAAACCTATCAACCAACCTATCAACAACCTTATTACCCACCGTCTTACCCTCCATACCCCCCACCTTTTCCTCCATCAACCACGAATTATGAAAATCAATACCCCCATCCATCAAATTGGAGAGCCCCATTACAAAAGCCACTTATTATGCTGCCCCCATAGAATCAACCACGCCCCAGACCCCCACCAATTCCATCCCAACCCATCCCAAACCCTAATAATAACAAACCTGCATAACAGCAACAGACCTATAACGCTGAAATCACACAGTTCCCTACCTATGTAATAGACACCATGGGAATAAACGAAATAAACCTCAGGTCTGGGAAAACGTTACAAAATACACACACAGAGAATATCCAAGAACCTGATGCTCACAAACAAATGACACAACCCCATATTCAGCATCCGGATGAACCAAACCCTCAGGAGGAAGAAACTCAACCACTCACACGAAATAGAAACCCTCCATTTCCAGAGAAACTTATACTAAGTACAAAAGAGGAAGAAGAAAATGCAATTTAAACGAATTAAAACACTTAAACATCCAAATTCCGATTTTGCAAGCCATAAGGGACGTGCCCATCTGTAACAAATTTATTAAAGAAAATTGTCTGAAGAAACTTGGTAGAAGAAAGTGTGACCCACCAACCATAAATGTAGTGGGACAATTAGCAGATTTAATGCTGGGTATTATTATTAACCCTAAATATCTTGATCCAAGCAGCCCTATAGTAAATGTCACCATCAATAACAAACAAATAGACAAAAGATTAATCGATTTGGGAGCTACTATCAATGTGTTGACTAAGGATACCATGATATACCTAGGACTCCAATCACTGGTCAGACCAACAACTATAGTACTCCAGCTAGCTGACACATTTACTGTGAAACCTGAAGGAATGCTCGAAGACATAATTATCAATATTGAATCATGGGAATACCCAGTTGATTTCATAGTCATAGAAGTAAAAAGTAAACTTAGTGGTTATCCAATCATACTAGGCAGACCTTGGTTGGCAACTGTAGATGCTTACATAGGTTGCAGATCAGGAAACATGACTATCACCAATGGACATGCCAAGAAGAAAATCACGATTTACCCACCAGCAAGGAAATCTTTAGACTTAGAATATCAAAATTGGACTGATGATTATAATGACACACCAAATCAAAACCTACAACCTATCCTTACAATTGACGCGGCACTATCACTCAAAGCCATAGACTAATATGGTCATATAGATAGGTTTATACAAAATGCATCTTCTAACAATGATGGTCTTGAAATATTTTTGACATAGACCAACAACAAGAAGGCGAAAGTTCAAACCATAACTTAAATAAAATGTGGGCAGAAGTGTTATCTCTGGAAGAACAATCAGAAAAATCAAAGACAGTGGAAATTATGCCTGGAAAGACAGTCAACATTAATTCCAATCTGAAGCCAGAGCAAGAAAAACAATTAATGAAGGTACTATTAGAACAAAATAATGCTTTTGCATGGACATATGCAGACATGAAGGGTATACATCCTGATATCTACAAACATTACATTTACATCAAAGAAGGTTCTATTCCTATCAGGAAACCACAAAGGAGGCTGAACCTAGCATTAAAAGACATTGTCAAAGTAGAACTACAAAAGTTATTAAATGCAGGGTTCATTTATCCCATCTCTGATAGCGAATGTGTCTCACCACTGGTTATAGTCCCTAAAAAAGGAGGCAAATGGAGAATTTGTGTGGACTATAGAGAGCTAAATAAAGCAACCAAAAAAGATCACTTTCCTCTCCCATTTATCGATCAAGTACTGGACACATTAGCTAGGAACAAGTATTTCTCATTTTTGGATGGCTTCAGTGGGTACAACCAAATTTTAATACATCCAGCTGATCAATATAAGACAACGTATACATGCCCCTGGGGTACTTATGCATACAGAGTACTACTCTTTGGGTTATGTAATGCTCCAGCAACATTCCAAAGGGCCATACAAAAGAGATTGGGCTGACAGACTAAGTGAGGCAGTTTGGGCTTACAATACCACATGGAAGACAACAATAGGCTTCACACCTTATGAGTTAGTCTATGGAAAGCAAGTCATGCTGCCAATTGAATTTGAAATAAAGACATTAATAATTGCAACAAAGTTAAATATGGAACTATCATATATCCAACAAGAATGCATGCTACAATTAAATCAACTAGATGAGCAATGCCAGCAAACACTTGCCCATACTAAAATCATCCAGCAGCAAAGGAAGAAATGGCATGACAAACACATAAAAGATAAAAAGTTCAAGGAGGGTGATTGGGCACTAATCTATGACTCGAGATTCCATACTTCCAAGGGAAAACTAACAACAAGATGGCTTGGACCTTACATTATTGAAACAATCTATGAAAATGGAACTGCGAAGATTATTACAATTGATGAAGAAGAGTTTCCCATGATAGTAAATGGACATAGGCTCAAACTTTACAAGAAGCCACAGTCAAAGGAGGACTTCACACAGGTGCTCTACCAGATCCAACTAATGCTGATCGAGAACATGGAAAACCATTGAAATCCAGTTCATAAAAAAAAATATAAAAAAAAAATGAAAAAAAAGAGAAAAAAAAAGAAAAAATGAATGAAAATAGAGAAAAAAGAAGAAGAAGAAAGAGACATAACTGAAAGAATGATCCAGCATGATCCATTCAGGTAAACACAAGTAAAATTGCAGGGCATCATACATCCCCATGAAGAAGCAGCATGCACATTGCAAATAAATAAATAAATAAAATTCAAGCGAGCCAGTCATCAGAATACAAGCAAGCCAGCAATCTAATCAAGTGAGCCCGAAAATTATCAACCATTACAACAACCAAGCAAGCCAGCCATGTATTCAAGGAAGACAACAAAGGTATCAACTACTACAGAATTCATTTCCAACAAACAAGCTATTCAATCACATCTGCAATATCTTCACGCGAGCCTGCCATCTATTCAAGAGAGCCAGCCTAGATTACAACAATACAAGGAAGAATCAGAAACCCAATGCAGAAGCATCATCACAAAATCAAATCAGAAAATGGCACGAAGTTCAAAAGCAGATGATACACCAAATTCAAACAAACCAAAGGAAAAAGCAGCAAGCGCACGTAACTATTGGCATGCCAAAATTTACTACAGACAATGCCAAATCTACTACAGAATCTAGTGCACATAAAAATCAGGCCAAATCATGAACTCAGGTACGCTAAAACATAACGAGGTAATCTCTAAACATTTTTGTTTTATTTTTAAGGTCAAATCATTATCCCGCAAGACTGTTATTTCTAAAGCTGAGGATAACTTTCAAATTAAGTCGGTGGCAAGGTTTAGACTACCTCACAAGATCATCATTACCCACCTTTGTCATATCAGCAAATGATAAACCCGCATCTAGCCACCACATTTCATAAAATCAGAGCAGAAGCACAATGTACAATGATGAAACGAAGTACAGGGCTCGATTATGGAAAGAAATAGATAAAGCAGCAAGTACAAGGAACGATGATCAGGATAAGTGTGGAAAGGCAGTTAAGTAAGGCAGCATAATCTTCCAAAAGAGCCAGTTTTTGTATATACGAAACCTCTCAGAACTCTCCAGAAGCAAGGAACTGGACTTTAGTGTAGTCACACATCCAGCAATCTAGCCCTTGAACTTGTAATCAACCTCGACCATTTGAGGTAATATAGCCACGCTCCAAGTGTTGGTTTATTGTTGTAGTAAAGCATTTCAGGATGACAAAAGGGTTCAAAAAGAGTGAACCAGAGGAACACAACGCTATTTATCAGAACCTGCGAATCTTAACAATCATCCGCAGTGCAGGCTGGATGCCTTTCATCTTAGGATTGAAAGGATACAATATAGGGGTGGCTCTGGAATTCGCAAGAAATTTAAAGCACATCAAGGATGAACAGTATGTCACCCAAGTGAAGGGATTACGTATAAGGTTGGATGATGAAGCAATTGCCAAATTCACTGGTCTAACAATGGGTCTGCATTGGAGCAGAGACTATCGGGAGGCAAACCATGAAGCAAAGGCAGCATTTTTCGAATGAGGAGAGGTCTATGACGAAGATAAAAATGGTGTCAAAAGACTCTCCATGCCGACACCATGGGATGAAATGGCTACAATTGTCCAAAAATACATTACATGCACTAGTAGGCTAAGTTATGTCCCTATTTTTCATTTTCGAATTCTAGAGTTGCTAAGGTACAGGGGCCATCTTCCACTGAACAACAACATCAACATTCCATACTATCTTCTCCTGTCTCTGGGAGAAATGAGCAGGAAAGTGATTCAAGGAAAAGAGGATGCGTTAGCCCACCATGGGCTGATCAAATTGATCATTTGTGAGGAATTAAAAATGAAGATCCTAGAACTTTCCTAGGAAGAATTCGTGTTGGTAACGGCTGAGGATTTTCAAAGAATGAAGGGTACACCCACATTTGGCATACCCCTACCTCCTGGATCAAAGGACAAAATCACCTCTACATCAGGGACTAAGAGGAAAATCAACCTGGACAGTGTGGTTGATACCCTGATGAAGATAAAGCATTCACAATATGACTCCCCCAAAACGGAACTAGGGATTTCCACCAGTGATCAAGGGTCGAAGAGATGAAGTAAAAGATTCACACAGGCATCCAGAATCCAAATTACTAAGGAGGTGAAAAGGGAACTCAGCCCCCTAGTTCAAAACGTGTTTGATGATGATGATGGTCTTGGGGTAGATCAGGAAGATCCCACTACACCAAAAGAGTAGGATGAACAAGAAGGGAAGGATGCAGAAGAAGAGGAGGATGAATGAGAAGGATAGAATGCACAAGAAGAGCAAGACGACTTCTAGGGGGACCCCCCTGAGCACAATGAAAGCCATGGGGTCGCTGACCAACTCGCTGAGGCACGGGCAGAACTAGAAAATCTCAGAGAGGAGCTAGCAACATTGAAAGTTGAATCCAGGATGCATAGAAGCCAGGAAACGTCTCCACTGTTTTCACCTGAAAAGACACAAATTTTGAAAATGCATCATGTAGGGGAGCTAAAACTGGCTGAGCAGAAAAATTCAGCACTTGAAGAGAAATTGGATAAGGCACAAGAGGAGTTAACCAAAAAGTACCAGGAGATTGTTCAATTGAGGGACGTTTTGGCTACTACCACTACAATTGTGATAAACTATTTGAGCTCAGGACGCCATCAGCCATTTATGCAGTTTATCTACAAGAAAAGTGGGGCAAATTCCAGCTCCAAAGATTAAAACAGGGACTCCCAATAGAGATAAACTCCCCCAAGGAATTTGTGGATACATCTCTAAACTCCATAGAGTTGGAGAAGGACCAGCTAAGTGAATTTTTCTTGCACAATTTTGTAGTTCCTAGCTCGCCTGACTGGTTGCCAAACCCTTACATGGGTGATTTCCAGTTGAGGGTACTGTGTTCATGGACGAAGCACGAAATTGAGCGAGCTCAGGACTACCACATTTATGTTGCATCAAAATGGAAAAATCCATTATGGGTCAGGGCAGAGTCGACTCACCCTAAAAGAATAATTTACAACCATAGGAACATCACCCAAGATAAGGAGTTGATCCCCATTCTCCTTGAGAAGCAGCAGGAGGCTATGGCACACTTTGATGTTACTCTCCAGAGCACACACAAAGAGGTTCATGAGTCTATTAATGATAGATGGCGCAGAGTAGAAAGTGATCTAAAAAGAAAAGAGCTTCACTCCCCTCTCAGACTTGAAGCTGCTCTCATCAAAGCTAAAATGTACAAGGAATCCTTGATAAAGAATCAAATCAGATGGATTGGAATGAGGTTAAATTCCCCATTTTCCCTTCCCCTAGTTATTAAGGAGCAGATTAATGAGGAAGAAGAGAAAAGAGCTTGGGTTAAGGATGACCAGTGCATGGGTTACTACAAGAAGGCAGGAACCCCCAAGGTAGTCGCATGGGACATCAGAGAAGATGTTGAAGATATGTCACCCAAGGATGGGTGAATCCTTCAAGCATGGGGGAGATGATTAGCATGAATAATAGGTATCCTAATAGCCTTTTTCCCACAGTGAAGCACAAGATAGGGTGAAGAAATACACTTGTTTTGTGGGAGAAATGATTTACCTTGATTATTTAATGAAGTTGTTTTAAGATTATTCTTTTTATGTTTGAAAGCGTGTTCAATAAACTAATTATATGAAAAACGAGTGATGAGTCCCCATTTTAGGTATCTGATAGTTTCTTTTCCCACCAGAAAATACAAGAAAGGTTGAAAAGATACACTCGTTAGTGGGAAAATGATTTACCTTAATTATTTAATGAAGTGTTTAAAATATTATTTTTGTTATGTTTTGAAAAGCATTGCTATGAGCTAATTGCATGAAAAATGAGGTTGAATGAGCAAGTGTAGGTGTACACAAGGATAACGCATGAATCAAGTGAAGAACTAGAAGAACATCACCAAACTCAACGCCTTTTTCCTGATCTGTAGAGAATGAACTTATGTTCAAAGAGAATTGGCAGTTAGACATTTTTGTTAGGTTAAGCTTTGGGATTTTATAAATATGGACCTCTCAAGTAGCGAGAGGCCCCTGCTTCTATTTTGAAGAATTATTGTTTAAGTTTCAGACTATCAACACAGTTGTGTTACAGACCTGGTTTTTAAACGATGATGTTTCTATTTTAAACAAAGACTTGATGTTATCTATGATTCAGTGTTTATAAGTTCTTTTCACTCTTGAGTACGGGTTGGAGAGGGCCCCTCCAACATGTAAGTCAGGAGATCTCGCAGCACAGATATTTCTCATTATGTGTTGTGCATTGATTGAATTTATATTGCAGATGAGAGTATTCAAAATAGCATCTAAAAAACACGATTTAATTTCTATAGTGGTTGATCACTTCTTATTTCGTAGTTCATTACAACGCATTCCGTAGTATGATAATGTTGTGTCTGTAGTCTTGTAGCATCCTTCCGTCAAAGCATCATTTAACACTTATTTCTCTATGTACTTGCATTTACTTCTGAAGCAACGATTTAGATCTTAAGCCTATGTATTCATTTCATTATTAGAACTGCTCATAGAGATTGATTTCTTTTAGCATTTATTGGTTATATGATGATATTCACTTCTTAGATGTTTTGATTAAAAATGCAGCATTAGATAATGGCATTCTGAATTCAACCTTAGCATTAATTTATGTTAGATCAGACTTTGAGTTTTATACAGTTGATTTCCAGTAAATACCCCTTAGGTTAAAAATCAAGCTTTCATTACTTTAGAATAGATCTGTTCTAAATCCCAGCATTTCAATTCCATAGTATAATGTTTATTGTTTTCAGCAAGTTAATTCTTAAAAATAGATTTACTGTTTCATGCATTCAAATGTTTATCCATAGATTTCCTGCTTTCAGTATTTGATTTCTTAGCATAGGAATTTCTCTTCCATAGATTAACAATCCTATTTACAGTTCATTTAATCTTTCTTAGGAAGCTCTTTAAGAACATTGATACAAACACCTAACTTCGACAAAGACTATCCTAGAAGAGCACATATAGTGCCAGTGCCTCTAAAGTTTGTACGTCCCCTAGTTTGATAATTAAAGTAAGATCTTAGTCTAACTGCCCTCATTAGGCACCCATACTTAGAGCTCACCACTTTTTGGCGCCGTTTCCAGGGAGGTGCTAAATATTTTAGGAGACATTACCTAAAAACACCACACAAAAGAAAACAAAAATCACATAAAACAAGAACATCAAAAACAACACAAAAAGAAAACAAAAATCACATAAAACAAGAACATAATTTTTTTTTCCAATGAATGCCTCATTGGCAAAGGGATAGGTTTGGATGCTTTCTGCCTAGGTGTCCCATGAGCAATAACAGTGACAACAATTCTTACCACTCCCAGTTTGGATCCCCAAGCTCTGAAAACGAAACTAATTCCACATACGATCCAAACAAAGACAACTTCTCTGCTAGTTCCAACTCAAACACCACTATGGCTGATCAAGAAGAAGAACCCAAGGAGAATTTCACCTTTCCCATTAGCATACCTCTTGGAGATGCCAGAATGAAGAATATCAACCCTAACAATCTTCCAAACTTCCATGGATTGAATTCAGAAGATCCTGACACATTCCTGTTTGAATTTGAGGTAGTTTGTAGATCTTTCGATTATACTACAGATGCACAAAAGCTTAGGATTTTCCCCTCCACATTGAAAGATTTATCACTTAGGTGGTTCATGAGTTTAGAAGGAAATAGTATTTTCAGCTGGGATCAAACGAAACAGGCATTCCTAAAAAAGTATAGGGACTACTGCAAAGCAAAAGATACAAGGGATGAAATATTTAGGATGCAACAGGGAGACAGTGAATCCTTAGAAGATTATGCCCAACTATTTTAGCTCAACTACAAATGAGCTAACCATTGCACCCTAGACCCTGAATCGTTGAAACTGGTCCTTCTTAGGGGGGATTAAAGAGGACAATTTTGAGATCTTAAACCTCTTGGGAGATGGAGACATATTTCAGAAGACTTATGACCAAATACTACAGATCTTCAAGAACCATTCTAGGTCTAGGAAAAGCAAGAATGGGACAAGAGACACACATCTAGCCACTAGATCCTCATCATCTTCAGGACCCAATCTTACAAAATCTGACTTAGGAAACCTGTTAGATGACATGAAGATCAACATCTTACAATCTTTGGACATGCAACTTGATGCACTACAAATCAAAAAGCAGGATGAAATTAACCAAGCCTTGGCAGTATTCTGTCCCCGTTGTAGAAAAAAACATGAGAAGGGGCAGTGCACCTTGAACACCATAGAAGTATGTGGTATCTGCACTGACGACCATTCCACTGATAAATGTCCCCTCGTACCCTCATGTAAGGCAGCTATTCAAGACCCAACAGCTGAAGTAGCAATAGAACAACACTATTTTATAAATCAGAGGAGAAATAATTTTGTTAGACCATATCAACCGAGCAATCAAGCCTACTATAATCAAGGACAGGCAAATTGGAACTCTGCACCAACTCCATGGCAAGCACAGCCAAATCCAAACCAATGGCAACAGAATGAACAAACATATCAACCATCCTATCAACAATCGTATTACCCACCATCTTACCCCCAATACCCCCCACCTTTTCCTCCATCCACCACAAATTATGCAAATCAATACCCCCATCCATCAAATTGGAGGGCCCCGTTACAGCAGCCACTTATTATGCCACACCCATAGCCTCAACCACCCCCCAGACCTCCACCCATTCCATACCAACCAATCCCAAATCCTAATAATAACAGACCTCCACAGCAGCAACAGACTTATAATGCTGATATCACACAATTCCCTACCTATGTCGTAGACGCCATAGAAATAAACGAAATAAACCTGCGATCTGGAAAAACGTTGCAGAATACATCCCCACACAATATCCAACAACCTGAAGCTCAAGAACAAACATCGGAACCCTATGTTCAGCATCCAGATGAACCAGACCCTCCTGAGGACGAAACCCAACCACTCACACGCAACAGAAACCCTTCATTTCCAGAAAAACTGGTACAAAGTACGAAAGAAGAGGAAGAGAATACAATTTTAAACGAATTCAAGCACTTAAACATCCAAATCCCGATTTTACAAGCCATAAGGGATGTTCCCATCTACAACAAATTTATTATGGAAAATTGCCTAAAGAAACGCGGAAGGAGGAAACATGACCCACCAACCATAAATGTAGTGGAGCAATTGGCTGATTTAATGCTGGGTGTCATAATAAACCCTAAATACCTTGATCCAGGTAGTCCTGTAGTAAACGTCACCATCAATAACAAGCAAATAAATAAAATCTTAATAGATTTGGGAGTTGCGATCAATGTCATGACTAAGGAAACCATGCTATACCTGGGACTCCAATCAATGGTCAGACCAACCACAACAGTACTCCAACTAGCGGACACATCCACTGTGAAACCCGAAGGGATGCTAGAAGACATTATGATCAATATTGAATCCTAGGAATACCCAGCTGATTTCATAATAATTGAAGTCAAAAGCAAACTTAGTGGTTATCCAATCATGTTAGGTAGACCTTGGTTAGCAACTGCGGACGCTTACATAGGTTGTCAATCAAGAAATATGACTATCACTAGTGGACATGCCAGGAAGAAAATCACGATCTACCCACCAGTAATGAAATCTTCAGATTTAGAATATCAAAATTGGACTGATGATTACCAAAACACACCAAATCACAACCTCCGACCTATCCTAAGAATTGATGCTGCACTATCACTAAAAGCAATAAACGAAGATGTCCATATAGATAGATTTATACAAAATGTATCTTCTAACAATCATGTTATTCAAGAATTTTTTTCCACAGAAACATGTGACAGTTCAAAACAGAACATGGATGAATTATGGACAGAAGTACTAGAAGAACAAATTGAAAATGTAAAAATTGTGGAAATTCTGCCTGGCAAAACAGTCAACATAAATTCCAATTTGAAACCAGAGCAAGAAAAGAAATTAATGAAGATACTAGAAGAACAAAGTAAAGCATTTGCATGGACATATGCATACATGAAAGGAATACATCCTGATATCTGCAAACACTACATTTACATCAAACAAGGTTCTACTCCTATCAGGCAACCACAAAGAAGGTTGAACCCTGCATTGAAAGACATAGTCAAAGTGGAACTACAAAAGTTATTAGATGCAGGGTTCATCTATCCAATATCTGACAGTGAGTGGGTCTCACCACTAGTTATAGTACCTAAAAAAGGAGGCAAATGGAGAATTTGTGTGGACTACAGAGAGCTGAATAAAGAAACCAAGAAAGATCACTTTCCTCTTCCATTTATAGATAAGGTGCTAGATACATTATCTGGAAACAAGTATTTTTCATTCTTAAACGGTTTCAGTGGGTACAACCAAATTTTAATACACCCAACTGATCAAGATAAGACGACCTTTACATGCCCATGGGGAACTTATGCCTATAGGGTCCTACCCTTTGGTTTATGTAACGCCCTAGCAACATTTCAAAGAGCCATATTGAGTATTTTCTCCGATTTTATAAATGACAAAATGGAAGTCTTCATGGATGATTTCACACCCTATGGACAAAACTTTGAGCAGGCATTGAACAATCTTGAATTAGTATTAAAAAAATGTATTGAGATGAGCTTGTGCCTAAGCAATGACAAATGCAGGATGTTAATGGAAGAAAGCATCATTCTAGGACATCATATATCACAAAGGGAGATAGAGGTTGATCAAGCAAAAGTCTCAGTAATCAAAACGCTTCCACCACCTATCAAACAAAGGGATGTAAGAAGTTTCCTTGGACAAACAGGGTACTACAGAAGGTGTATAGAAAATTATAGCAGAATTGCTGCCCCAATGTTTGCACTTCTCACAAAAGACAATGAGTTCATATGGACAAGCAATTGCATGACAGCATTTGAAAATCTTAAGGAGAAAACAATCACAGCACCAGTACTCCAAGGACCAAACTAGGAAATTCCATTTCACATCCACATAGATGCATCAAATAAATCCATTGGATCTGTGCTTGGACAAGAATGAGACAAGAAACCCTATGCCATATACTATATAAGCAAAAATTTGGCTGGGGCGGAACTCAACTACACAGTCACAAAGAAGGAATTTTTAGCAGTCATACATGCAATCAATAAATTCAAACATTACATCACAGGATACCAAAGTTTTATCCACACTGACCACTCAGCAATCATATATCTTATGAACAAGCCTAATACTAGTGCAAGAATTATTAGATGGATGCTACTTCTACAAGAATTTGACATTACTATAATAGATAAACTAGGCAAGCATAATGTTGTAGCCAACTTTTTGTCAAGAGTCACACATGGAAAAGATAATGAATTGGTTAAAGATAACTTCCCTGATGAGCACCTTTTTTCCATATCAACAAGAAGCCCATGGTTTGCTAACATAGCAAACTATTTAGTATCTGGGAAGTTTCCAGAACATTACAGTTATAAAGAAAAGACAAAAGTAATAAGGCAAAGTGCCACATACACATGGATATAGGGCATGCTTTTTAAACAAGGACCAGATCAGATACTTAGAAGGTGCATTAGGGAAGATGAAGTACATGACATAATGCATGCCACTCACAATGAACCCTGCGAAGGACACTATGCTGCAAAAAGGACAGCCTACAAAATCTTGCAAATAGGGTATTATTTGCCAACACTCCACAAAGATGCTTATGAATATGTGTCCCACTGTGATAACTGTCAAAGAATGGGGAAGCCTACACAAAAAGAAGAAATTCCTCTCCATCCACAGATCTCCTTAGAAGCATTCGGGAAATGGGGATTTGACTTTGTTGGTCCAATCAACCCACCATCAAATCAAAAGAGCTACATTCTAGTATGCACAGATTACCTTACAAAATGGACTGAGGTAGCAGCACTTGCTGTAGCAAATGAAAACAATGTAGCAAAAATTTTCACTGAGCAAATCTTCCACAAGTTTGGTGTTCCAAGGGAACTAGTTTATGATCAAGGACCACAATTTACATCCAACTTAATAGAGGACCTACTGAAGAAGAATAAGGTTAAGCATAGACAGTCCTCTTCATATCACCCTCAAGGAAATGGTCAAGCAGAAGTCACCAACATGGAATTAGAGAGGATTCTAACAAAGACAGTCCAACTCCACAAAAGAGATTGGGCTGACAGATTAAGTGAGGCAGTTTGGGCCTATAACACCACATGGAAGACAACAACAAGTTTCACACCTTATGAGTTAGTATATGGAAAGAAATCCATAATGCCAATTGAATTCGAAATAAAAACACTAAGAATTGCAGCAGAGTTAAACATGGAATTATCATAAATACAACAAGAACGCATGCTAAAATTGAATCAACTAGATGAGCAACGCCAACAAGCACTGGCTCACACTGAAATCATCCAGCAGCAAAGAAACAGGTGGCATGACAAGCACCTAAAAGATAAAAAGTTCAAGGAAGGTGATTGGGCATTATTCTATGATTCCAAGTTTCACACACTCAAAGGAAAATTAACAACCAGATGGCTAGGACCTTACATCATTGAGCACATCTATGAAAATGGAGCAGTCAAGATTATTACAATAGATGAACAACAGTTTCCCATGATAGTGAATGGACATCAACTCAAACTTTACAAGAAACCACAGTCAAAAGAAGAGTTTACACAGGTACTCTACCAGCAACAACTGATGCTGATAGAAAATATGAAAAAGCATTGAAAAAAATATATAAAAAAAGAAAGAAAAAAAAGGAAAAAAATATTAAAAAAAAAAGAAAAAGAAAAAAGAGACAGGAAAATAAAATTAATAGAGAAAATAACAGGCCAAATTACAGGGCCACGTATATCCCTATGAAGATATAGCATTACTAATGCAAATAAAATATCAAGCAAAATTCAAGTGAGCCCGAAAATTCACAAACATTTTCAGCAATCAAGCAAGCCAGATATGTATTCAAGAGAGCCAGCAAAATTATCTACCACTACAGGAACAATCCACGCAAACTCTTCAATCAACTCTTCCATATGATCACGAGACCCTGACCCTACTTCAAGTGAGCCTGCAATTGATTCAAGTGAGGCTGCCATTTATTCAAGCGAGCCAGAAATTCGTCCAAGTGCAGCAACAAGCAATCAAATTCATGCAAAGCATAATCAAAGTCAAATCAGAAATGGCACAAATAAATAAAAATGCCGACAACACACGTAACTACTAACACGCGGAAGATCACTATGGATTACACCAAATCTACTATAGCATCCAACACGCATACAAATCAGCGATGATCGTGAACTCAGGTACGCTAACAAAATATAACAAGGTAATCTCTGAACATTTTCATTTTATTCTTAAGGTAAAATCATTTCCCCAAAACGGTTATATTTTAAGCTGAGGACAGCTTTTCGATAAAGTCGGAGGGAAAGGTTCAGATTACAAAATCATGATTGCACACACCCGTCATTTCGACAAATGATGAATCCGCATATAACCACCATACTTCACAATAATTGCAAAGTACAAGCAGAAAGCGAAATGAAGATCTTGATTATGAAAATAAATGGATCAATCAGCAAGTACAACGAAGAATAATAAGGATACGTGTGGAAGGACATTTAAGTTAAGCTACATGATCGTCAAAGAAAAAGCTAGTTTTTGTAAAACAAAAGAAACCTCTCAACACTTCCCGGAAGCAAGCCATTAGAAGTGAGTGTGTCACACAACAAGCAATCCGGCCCCGAGCCTATAGTCAATCCAGACCAGTGAGGTAAAAGACATATTCAAAGTTGTTTTTTGTTGATTGTAGAAGAGATTTTAAGATGACAAAAGGATTCAAGAAAAGTGAACCAGAGGATCACAGCGCCATCTACTAGAACCTACAAATATTAACAACCATCCACAGTGCAGGCTGGATTCCTTTCATCCTAGGACTGAAAGGGTACAATACAGGGGTGGCTCTGGAGTTTGCGAAAAATTTTAAACATATCAAGGATGAACAGTTCGTCACCCGAGTGAAGGGGTTACGTATCAAGTTGGATGAGGATGTAATTGCCAAATTAATTGGATGACAGAGAGGTTTGCATCGGAGCATTGGATCGGGGATGACAGGGAGGCAAACCATGAAGCCAAAACAGCATTTTTCGAGCAAGGAGAGGTCTATGACAAAGACAAAAATGGAGTCAAAAGACTCTCCATGCCAGCACCATGAGAGGACATGGCAACAATCGTTCATAAGTACATCACATGCTCTGGTAGGTTAAGCTATATCCCGATCTTTCATTTTCGGATTCTAGAGCTGTTAAGGCACAGAACCCATCATCCACCAAACAACAACATTAGTATTCCATATTACTTGCTCCAATCTCTAGCAGAAATGAGAAAGAAGGTGGCTAAGGGTAAGGAGGATGCCTTGGCCCATCATGGGATAATCAAGTTAATCGTTTGTGAGGAATTAAAGGCGCAAATACCAGAGATTTCATGGGAAGAATTCGTGTTGGTATCCGCCAAAGATGTTCAAAGGATGAAGGGTACACCCACAGCTCGCATACCACCAGGAGCAATGAACAAAACCACCTGTACATTAGGGGAGAAGAGGAAAATTGACCTGGACCATGTGGCCGAGACCCTAGTGAAAATCAAGCATTCAAGAGATGACTCCCCCAAGACGAACCCAGGGATCCCTACCAGTAAACAAGAGCCGAAAAGAAGAAGTAAGAGATTCACACAAGCATCCAGAATCCGAATGAACAAGGAAAAGAGTAGGGAACCCAGTCCCATAGTTCAAAATGTCTCAGATGGGGACGATGATCAGTGGGTAGATCAGAGGGATCCCACTACAGAAGAGGATCAGGATGAACAGGAAATGTAGGATGAACAGGAAGAACAGGAGGAGGAAGAAGAACGGAATGAACAAAAAGAGCAAGACAACCCCCAAGGGGACCCTCCTGAGCATAATGAAAACCATGGGGTTGTCAATCAACTGGTTGAGGCACGGGCAAAATTAGACGAGCTCAGAAAGGAGCTAGCAGCATTAAAAATTGAATCAGGAAGCCAGACAACATCACCCCCGTTCTCATCTAAGAAGACACAAATTCTAAGAATGCATCATGCAGGGGAGCTAAGACTGGAGGAATAGAGAAATTCAGTACTTCAAGAAAAGTTGGCTAAGGAACAAGGGGAATTAGCCAAAAAGGACCAGGAAATTGTTCAAGTGAAGCATGTCTTGGCTACTACCACTGAAATATACAGTAAACTATTGGAGAATAGGCCACCTTCAGCAATATATGCAGTTTACCTACAAGAGAAGTGGGGCAAATTCCAGCTCCAAAGGTTGGCACAGGGACTCCCAATAGAAATCAAAACAGCCAGGGAATTTGTGGATGCATCTCTCAAGGCCACAGAGTCAGAGAAGGACCAGCTCAGTGAATTTTTCCTACACAATTTTGTGGCCCCTAGCTCGTCCATCTGGTCTCCAAACCATTACATGGGCGATTTCTAGTTAAGGGCATTATGTTCTTGGATGAAAAATGAAATTGAACAAGCTCAGGACTACCACATTTATGTGGAAGCAAAATGGCAGACCCCATTATGGATTAGGACAGAAGCATCTCACCTTGAAAGAATAATCTATGACCATAGAAATCTCACCATAATTGAGGAACCGATCCCGATTCTCCTTGAGAAATAGCAGGGGGTTGTGGTTCACTTCGATCTTACTCTTTAGAGAACACATAAGGAGGTTCAGGAGTCTATTGGTGAAAGATGGCGCAGAGTGGCAAATGACCTGAAAATAAAAGAGCTTCACTCCCCTGCCAGACTAGAAAATGCTCTTGTAAAATCCAAGCTCTAAAGGGAGTCATTGATAAAGAATCATCTTAGATGGATAGGGATGAGGCTAAACCCCCCATTCTTCCTTCCTCCGGTCATTAAGGAACAGGTCAATGAGGAAGAAGAAAGGAGGGCATGGGTCAAGGAAGATCAAAGTATGGGCTACCATAGGCAGGCAGGGACCCCCAAGGTGGTAGCATGGGACATTAGAGATGTCATCAGAGAGCAGAATATGTCACCCAAGGATGGGTGAATCTTTCAAGCATGGGGGAGATAATGAGTCCCCATTTCAGGTATCTGATAGTTTCTTTTCCCACCAGGAAATACAAGAAAGGTTGAAAAGTTACAATTGTTAGTGGGAAAATGATTTACCTTAATTATTTAATGAAGTGTTTAACAAATTATTTATGTTATGTTTTGAAAAGTGTTGCTATGAGCTAATTGCATGAAAAACAAGGTTGAATGAGGAAGTGTAGGTGTACTCAAGGATAACGCGTGAATCAAGTGAAGAACTGGAAGAACATCACCAAACTCAGCGCCTTTTTCCTAATCTGTAGAGAATGAACTCTTGTTCAAAGAGAATCGGTAGTTAGACATTTTTGTTAGGTTAAGAATTAGGATTTTATAAATATGGACCTCTCGGGTAGCGAGAGGCCCCTGCTGCTATTTTGAAGAATTATTGTTTAAGTTTCAGACTATCAACATAGTTGTGTTACAGACCTGGTTTTTAAAAGATGAAGTTTATATTTTAAATAAAGACTTGATGTTATCTATGATTCAACGTTTATAAGTTCTTTTCACTCCTGAGTACAGGTTGGAGAGGGCCCCTCCAACACGTAAGTAAGGAAATCTCGCAGTACAGGTATTTCTCATTATGTGTTGTGCATTGATTGAATTTATATTGCAGATGAGAGTATTCTAAATAGTGTCTAAAAAACACGATTTAATTTATGTAGTGGTTGATCACTTCTGATTCCGTAGTTCATTACAACGCATTCCGTAGTATGATACTGCTGTGTCTGTAGTCCTATAGCAACCTTCCGTCAAAGCATCATTTAACACTTATTTCTCTATGTACTTGCATTTACTTCTAAAGCAGCGATTTAGATCTTAAGCCTATGTATTCATTTCATTATTAGGACTGCTCATAGAGATTGATTTCTTTTAGTATTTATTAGTTATATGATGATATTCACTTCTTAGATGTTTTGATTAAAAATGCAGCATTAGATAATGGCATTATGAATTCAACCTTAGCATTAATTTATGTTAGATCAGACTTTGAGTTTTATGCAGTTGATTTCCAGTAAATACCCCTTAGGTTAAAAATCAAGCTTTCATTACTTTAGAATAGATCTGTGCTAAATCCTAGCATTTCAATTCCATAGTATAATTTTTATTGTTTTCAGCATTTCAATTCCATAGTATAATTTTTATTGTTTTCAGCAAGTTAATTCTTAAAAATAGATTTACTGTTTCATGCATTCAAATCCTTATCCATAGATTTCCTGCTTTCAGTATTTGATTTCTTAGCATAGGAATTTCTCTTCCATAGATTAACAATCCTGTGTATAGTTCATTTAATCTTTCTTAGGAAGCTCTTTAAGAACATTGATACAAACACCTAACTTTGACAAAGACTATCCTAGAATAGCACATATAGTGCCTGTGCCTCTAAAGTTTGTACGTCCCCTGGTTTGATAATTAAAGTAAGCCCTTAGTCTAGCTGCCCTCATTAGGCACCCATACTTAGAGCTCACCAACACATATCATTGAGTAGGTGTAGGTACACTAAGGGACAAACACGCAAATCAAGTGAAGGATTGAAAGATCATACAAATCTCGACACCTTTTCCCCTGATTTATAGAGAGAACTCATGTTCAGCAGGATCGGCAATTTGACATATAGTTAGGTTAAGCATTAGAGGCATATATATATGGACCTCTCGGGTAGCAAGGGGATCCTACTGCCATTTTTGAGAACCATCGTTTTAAGTTTTTATACTGCTGAGACAATTTGTGTTACAAACCTTTATTGAACCATGAAGTTACCATTTTGAATAAAGATATTGATGTTGCTTTCAATTCGGCATCTATAAGTTTTCTCCACTCCTGAGTACGGGTTGGAGAGGTCCCCTCCAACATGTAAGTCAGGGGATTTTACTGTTCAGGTATTTTCCATTTTGTGCTCTATATTGACTTTATCCATATCGCATGTGAAAGCATTTTTTATGGCATTTAAATAGCACGATTTGATTTCTGTAGTAAAGAGACCATTCTGATTATGTAGTTCAGTAACGTTGTTTCCATAGTCCTGTAGCAGCATCCCGCCAAAGACATATTTCGACACTTATTTTCCTATGTACTTGCATTACTTATGAAATAGTAATCCAGATCTTGAAGCTCATGCACTTTTCCATTATTATAGTTTCTCATGAAGATTGATTACTTTCAGTACTTTGGTTAATTGATGATTAATTCGTAAGCATTGGATAATTGCTTTCTGAACTTAGTTTTTGGCATTTGAATATTTTAGATCAGATTTTCAGTTTATGTATTTGAATTACAATATTTACTTCTTAAATTAGAGATCCAGCTTTCAGTTTTAGAATAGATCTGCCAAGTTTTCAGCATTCAAATTCATAGTATAGATTTATTGTTTTCCGCAAGTTAATTCTTAAGGTATATTTACTATTTCGGCATTTAAACTTCTTAACATAGATTTACTATTTTCAGCATTCAAAATTCTTAGCATAGGTATTTCTCATCCATAGATTAGCCAATCCTTTCACATCTTATTCAATTTCTTTTTAGGAAAACCTTTAAACATTGATACCGACACCCAACCACGACAAAGACTATCCTATAAGAGCACATATAGTGCCAGAACCTCTGAAGTTTGTATGCCCCCCTGGTTGATAATTAAAGTAGGCTCTTGGTCTAGCTGCCCTCATTAGGAACCCATTCTAAGAGCTCACTAGTATCCTCTTCACTCGCACCTTATGGTGATCTTGTGAATGAGAAAATGTATCTTGCTTGTAATAGTTTAGGGGTCGATTTTTTCAAAGAATCTTATATCGAGCCATCGTATCCTCTTCACTCACACCTTATGGCGACCTTGTGAATGAGAAAGTGGATCCCACTTGTAACAGAGTAGATTTAATTTTTTCATACAGTTTTTCGAGCCACCTTATCCTCTTCACTTGGGCCTTATGGCGATCTTGTGAATGAGAAAGTGGATCTCACGTGTAACAGTTTAGAATTTAATTCATAAGCATTCAAAAGGGCTTTGCGTATCCTCTTCACTTGGGCCTTATGGCGATCTTGTGAATGAGAAACAGGGAACCCCCATGTAATAGAATTAGATTCATGTTTACTTGAGATATCTGTTTGGGTTACATTGGTCTTTACACATCAATTATTATCCATATTTCAGAAGAAAAAAATGTGCATGAACATACGAAATCTACCAGAAATTTTGCATGTCTGAAAGAAACTCATGAACCTCTAACTCTCCCTTAATTTAGAATATTCATCGAATTGAAAGGTATATTAGTGAGCATTTTGCATTATTTGGTTCATTTTCCTGTTTTCGAGTCAACACACCACCAGTTTCATTCCCACTCCTGAGACTAAGCAAACTACACTTAAAATTGGCGCTTAATATAAAATTGACAAACTTTTGATTTTCATATCACCAACAAGCTATTTAGCTTAGTGCCCTGGATTAGGTTTGGAGAGTTAACACTCCTGGGCTGCAAAACTTTGAAACTAGCATTGATTAAAGAGAGAAATCCATTAGTAGCATGAAATGCCTGTCGGAAAGCTCTACTAAAACATGCGTTAAGTACGAGGTCAATCTGGATAAGTAAAGAGTGGTTCCCCCCTCTTGCTTGTTTAGTGGGACATGATCTCATCAAGGAATTCTATGTGAAGTGACAAGTCCTCTGGGTGACATCACTTTTCTAGAGTTCCTGGTTATGAGAGTTGTCCCTGACTTACGACTATTCCTCCCGATCGTGAATTGTGAAGTGGTAAATTTAGTGGATTTTCCTAGGATATCACATAGGATGCTGTAAGTGGGAAAATCTTGCAGTACCTGAGACAGAATTTGGAACTTTTACTCCTTGGGAGGGTGATTGGTCAAGAACTAATGCTTTCACCTATAGCGATTAAATTTTATTGTAACTATTTCTCACACCTTCGCTTCTAGCAATTGTGTGAGGACTTGAATTCCCTCAGTAGCTACTAGTTCTGAAAAGCCCTACAATCCATCTTTACACTGAGCTTCGGTTCATTGGAAGAGTAAGTTTGCTTGCTTGAAACCTCTAGGACTTTTTACTGTGTGGACACTTTTTATTTTGTTGAGTCTAGAAATCCATAGGATTGTTTGATTCTATTTTTCAAAATATTTTTAAAAACATCCTTTTATCAAAATTTCTTCAAAGTGGCTACTCTCCCGACCTGCCAGTCACGGCGGCAGTGAGGTGAGTCACCAGAAATCGAAAGCCCCGCTACATTGCGGAGATGGATGCAAAATACAAAGCATTTTGACTTTGAAACTGAAACACTTCTAACTTCAATTAACAATAGTAGAACAAAAACACATCAAACAAATACTACAACATTACCTATCAAGGCAAACACAGAAACTGTTGATCCTCTTGCTCCACTTGAAATTGAAACATTAAAGACAACACTACAAATCCTGTAAATCCACCTTTGATAAATATTTCAGACCCAGTGGTTCTTCACATTAGTGAACCATTGCACACCATCAATCCTCTTTTGGAACATTTAGTACACATGCAAAATTCAACATCTAACCCCATGGTTTCATCAGGAGCACAAGGGACCACATCATGACAACCTCAAATGGTTGTCAGAGGTAGCAATACTTCCAACCTCCCTATGGATTCATCAGGAGCACAAGGTACCACATCAGCACCATCTCAAATGAGTGTTGGAGGTAGCAATACTTCCAACATCCCTGTATCTTCATCAGGAGCACAAGGGACCACATCATCACAACCTCAAACAAGTGCTAGAGGTAGAAACACTTCCAATTTGACCTCTACCACCATCCCAACAGTTAGTTTACCTGCTTCGACCATAAGTTCAACTAGCACTTCAGTGCCAGTTAGTACAGTTTCGGGTCCCAATCCCGGAAGTACATCCACTTTTCCTGCAGGAATCCATACTGGAGGGTCTGCCTTACCAAACTTGGGTTTCCCATATGGTTTGGCTACTCAAGCTCAAAACAATCCAGGAGTAAATCAAAATCCTATTGGCATACTAAACAGTCTTCCAAGTTCTACACCTGGGGTGAATCCTTCACTTTGGAATCTCAATATCCCTAGTGAAATCAATGGACCATGGAACAGTAATGCCAACTGGGGTAATGCTCCATAAGTTAGTGGAAGTCCCTCGGGAATCCATTATCTAAACTTTCCTAGCATAAATCCTGGGGGCAATCCCATACCCCCAACAGGTAGCACACCAGGAGGTAACCCATCTACCAACCCCATTCCACCATGGAGTGGGCAGGTTCCAGGAAGTACCCAATCTTATTGGGCACCACCCCCGCAAGGGGGAAATCAACCTTGGAACGCTTATCCAAACAAAGGAAACAATCAATGGAGTGGTCAAATTTTGACTAGTAACCAATCTAATTGGGGTCCACCCCCGCAAGGGGGAAATCCACCCATGAATCCCAACCAGCAATGGAGTGGTAATGTTCCACCAAGTAAGCAACCTCAATGGAACATACCCCCGCAAGGGGGAAATCCAGCCATTAATCTGAACCAGCAATGGAGTGGTAATGTTCCACCAAGTAACCAATCTCAATGGAACATACCCCCGCAATGGGGCAATCCACCCATTAATCCTATGCCACAATGGAGTGGCAATGTTCCACCAAGTAACCAATCTCAATGGAACATACCTCCGCAGGGGGGCAATCCATACATGCATCCTATTCCACAATGGAATGGACAACCTTCGGGAAGTAACCCATCTTTTTGGATGCAATATCCACAAGGAGGTAACCCTTATTGGAATGCTTCTCAAGCCCAAGGAAACCAATAGTGGAGCCATCAAGCTTCACCTGGATATCAAACGTTTGCTCTAGCACCATCCAAGTCACCATTTCTAGCCACATTGAATCTACCAGATTTATCCCGACTGACTAATGACCCTGTTCTACATTTGAATGGGTGGCCAACCATACCAACCAAACTACCCTCAGACATACCCAAGTTTGATGGAAAACCAGGGGAAGACCCATCCAATCATTTGATGACATTCCATCTATGGTGTTCATCCAATTCCTTGGTTGATGATAGTGTTAGGTTAAGATTGTTTCAACGGACCCTAACGGGAAATGTTGTGAAATGGTACATTGAGTTGCCATGCAATACATTCACAGATTTTTCATCTTTATCTATGGTCTTCTTGACACATTTTCAATTACCTATCCACTATGAGACGGGAACAGAGCTTTTAACTTCACTTAGGCAATCCACCACTACTCACATCTTGGATCACATCCATGAGTGGAGGAGGCGCCAAAGGCTTATTAAAGATGAAATCCCTAACCAATTCTTAGCATATTGGTTCATAAAATCCCTATTGCCTACTCTAGCCAAATATGTAGCCATGTCAGGAGCCATGAATGAAGAACAACTCATTCAGAGTGCCCACCAAATGGATTTGGTATATTCCCAATCAGGCACACTTTATGACTTAATACCTCATGCTGTAAGACCTGCGTCTGATCCAGCTAGGCCACCCAAAGGACCTAATACTGATGGTATGATTGGATCCATTAACCAAGTTGAATAGATTACCCAACAATTGGGACAAATGTCAGTTCAAAATACGCAACCCACAGCTGGCCAGGCAACTCAGCAATCTGCAACTCCTACCCAAACTTCTAAAGTACTTACAGTTCAAACTGTGGACCCTAAAAGAAAAAGAAAAAAACAGAAGAAGAAGCCTAATGCTAACCCTGGGAAAAGAGATGCACCTAAGGTGAATAATCCTACTGGAGGAAATCATGAAAATCGGAAGAACAAGTACCCTTGCAAAATTTTCCAAGGGGACCATCCTACTCATCTTTGTCCTCATATGGATGATATTCATCGCATGTTGGCACAACGAGGAGGGAAAACACAACCTGCCATCCTAACTCAACCTTTCCCCCAGCAACAACAGATGGTTTTTGCAGCGCCAACACCTCCACTAGGAGGAAACCAGGCAAACCCCCCACCAAGGGGCAATCCACCCAACACTAATATCTTCACTATTGGTGAACATGAAATTCATATCCAAACAAGGGCTCGATCTTATGACATACCTTCAAAATGTGCTGAAACAGTTGGATCTCAGCCTAGTGGTTTTCTAAATATTGAAAAACCAACCATAGACATGGTGCCTCGACCTCCAAAAGGGGTCCTCCGCAAAACAAAACACAACCCCAATGCATGAGCTGCTCAAAACTACAATGTGGTTGAAGATTTAGGTCAAGCTCCTTGTGCAATGTCTGCCTTGGAAGTGTTGCAAAGTTGTCCTGCTCAACGGAAAGCACTATTGTCTACTATGGGTGTTATTGATCCATCAAACACTAATTTGATCACATTTGACTTAGAACAACCCACATGTAGGCTTCCCTCGCAAATTGCATTCCAAATTAAAGTAACTTCACATGGTAAGAAAAATTTTCGAACCGTTGTGGACAAAGGAGCTTCCACTTGTGTCATGTCACTAGCTTGTTGGAAAGCTTTGGGATCACCCACCTTAGTATCATCCCACACAATTCTCGAGGCATTTGATGGTCATTCGTTCCCACCTCATGGACTTATCATGGCTTTCCTATTTGAACTGAGGGGAAAAACAGTTCAAGTAGATGCACACATAGACTACAATTTTCTATTAGGCCGTAGCTGGATACATAAGATGACGGCTATAGTATCTTTCGTATTCCGAGTCATTCGGTTCCCCCACCAAGGGAAGATTGTAACAATCGATGAACTAGATTACTGCACACCTGAAACTAGTCTCCACTCGAATGTATCTTTTCTAGGGGATTCAACGACGTTGATTCAGGATGTTGGGGTAGGAATGTTTAAAGACTCATCCCTTTTGGGAACTTTTCCAATTCCACCACCAATATTGACCCCTAACACTGCTTCGATTTTCACCATTACATCGGATGTGTATTTTCCATTTAGAGTTTTTTCTAAATCCACATTGGAGTTTGGTTCTACCTCATCAGTTGGGACCTCCAAAGAAAACATCTTAGAAGAAAATGATGATGGAAATACACATACTTTTGCACAACAGTATGAAACGAAGAGTAGTGTTCCCTTTCCTGCCGTAGAGCTCGCTTATCAAGCTATTCAAATGGCTTCGGTAGAACCGGATCAAAATCCTCCCAAGATGGAGGAATATGATCCCTATACTTCACCTGTTTGGGATATGATCCCTATACTTCACCTGTTTGGGCCTTGAACTCTCATAGTACCCATGATCTCCTAGATCAGACTTTCTCTTCGGATGAAGCCATCTTAGAGGTTATGAACATCTCAGAACGACCCATGGAAGATATGCACCGCAAATCCTCATTTCTTCCCAAAATTGATTCATTAGAAGTCAAGCCTGAAAATCTTTACTTTGATGATGATATGACCAAGTACCAATGCCCTATCCAAACACACAATGTGATTTCGGAAGGAAACTTGGCAAACATTTCGAAAACCATCCCAATCGACATATCCGTAAAACCTGGCATCGTTGAGAATATCAACATAGGTGTGGATTGTTCTCCTAAGGAAATAACACTTTATAATGCTTTATTTAAAGAGTTTCATGATGTGTTTGCATGGTCTTATGAAGAAATGCCAGGAATCGATCCTAGTATCGTAGAACATGAGATCAAAACCTATTCCAATGCCAAACCTGTGCAGCAAAAACTACACCCAGTGAACCCTAGGAAGTCTGCTGCCATTAAAGCCGAGGTCGAAAAGCTATTAAAAGTTGGATTCATCTATCTTGTTCCTTTGACTGATTGGGTATCCAATCCTGTTCCCATTAACAAAAACCAAGGAACTATCCAGGTTTGTACCGATTTTAGAGATCTAAACTTAGCTTGTCCCAAGGATAACTATCCCACACCCTTCATTGATCATATCATCAATGAATGTGCTGGGAATGAAATCTTTTCGTTTATGGATGGCTTCTCCAGTTATAACCAAATCCAGATAAAAAAGGAAGACCAACATAAGACAGCTTTCATCTTCCCTTGGGGGACCTTCGCTTCTAGGAAAATGTCATTCGGCCTTAAAAACACTGGAGCTAATTTTCAAAGAGCTATGTCATATGCATTTCACAACATTAAGAAAATCGTTGAGGTTTATCTTGATTACTTAGCAACTAAATCTAAAAGGAGAGCTGAGCATAGTTCCCATTTACGAGCCTTCTTCGAGAACTGCCGCAAGTACAACATTAGGTTAAATCCACATAAATGCATGTTTTGTGTGGACTCTGGCAGGTTACTTGTTCGTAGTGTCCCAAAAGGGGATCATGGTTGATCCCATCAAGCTTGAGGCAATACTTCAGTTGCCTTCCCCGAAAACAATCACTCAACTTCAAAGCCTTCAAGGGAAAGCTAACTACTTGAGGAGATTTGTCGAGAATTTTGCTGGAAAAGCTAAAGTTTTCATGCATTTCTTAAAACAAGATGCAATATTCATATGGGATGACCAAGCTCAACGTTCATTTGATGAAATAAAGAAAGCTTTGGTCTCTGCCCCGGTGCTTAGTCCACCGAACTATAGTAGATACTTTCTGCTATATTTGGCAGCATCTCCTTCCACCATTGGAATGGTCTTAGCACAAGAAGACGAATCATCTCAAGAACATGTTATTTACTATCTTAGTAAGGGCCTTTCAGGCCTCGAATTGAGATACTCCCAGGTCGAGAAGTTGGCCTTAGCAGCAGTCCATGCTATTCAACGACTTAGACATTACATACTTCCAAGGAAAACAACCATAGTGGTTGAAATGAACCCCATGAGACACATTTTGTCCCGCCATATCATTGGTGGCAAATACTCAAAATGGATAGTAATTTTACAAGAATTTGACCTCGAATTCAAAACCGCTAAAGCCAAGAAGTTGTTGGCATTTGCTGAATTAATGTCTGAGTTACCCATAAAGAAGGAGGGTACTGTATCTGTTGAATCTTGGGCAGATGAACATATATTCCTCATTGCAACTTCTAATCCTTGGTATGGAGCATTCATTATATATCTTCAAACCAAAAGGATCGATCCTCAGTTTTCTAGTATTGAACGACGTCATATTCGACACCGAGCTCGAAGATACCTCATCATCATGGATACTTTGTACTGTCGAGGAATTGATATGATATTAAGACATTTTTTAGTACACGAGGAAGCTAAACAAGTTTTGAATGATTTTCATGCTGGGGCATGTGGCGGTCATCTTTCTGGGTTGGCAACTGCACAGAAAATCTTGCGTGCAGGATACTTTTGGCCTACAACTTTCAAAGATTGCATTAATGCTGTCAAAAAGTGTCACCCTTGCCAGATTTACACAATAAAAATGCACGCACATCCTGCTCCTTTACACCCTGTAGTAACCGTGGGTCCATTTTCAAAATGGGCCATTGATTATATGGCGGTCAACCCACCTTCAGCCGATGGCCACCACTACATCATCGTAGCAGTGGACTACTTCACCAAGTGGGCTAAGGCGATGCCTACATTCAATTGCACGGGTAAAAATGCAGCATACTTTCTATTCAATCATCTGATAGCAAGGTTTGGTGTACCCAAAGAGATCACTACTGACAACGGAAGTCATTTTAGGAATTCCTATATGGATGAACTTACAGACCGGTTAGGATTGTGGCATGAGTTTTCCTTGCCATATTACCCTCAAGCTAAAGACAAGTAGAATCCAACAACAAGGTTTTGAAAACCATGTTACAGAGGACGATTAATAAAAATAAGAATAACTGGCACTTGATGTTGTTTACTACTCTTTGGGCCTACCGAACAACTGCTAAAACCGCAACCGGATTCACTCCCTTCCAACTGGTTTATGGAGAGGAAGTTGTGTTGCAGATTGAATGTGAAATCCCATCATTAAAGATAGCTATCGAACTCCTACCTAACACTTATGCAGAAGAGGAAAGGCTTCTCCATCTCCATTATCTTGATGAAACTAGAAGGGAAGCCTCTCTAAATGTAGAAGCACACAAGAAGAGGGTTAAAACACAATATGACAAGTCTACCCATCCCCGAGTCTTTTCTGAAGGCGATCTGGTTTTAGTTTATGACCAAAACCAAGATAAAATAGGAGAAGGAAAATTTGTAGCTTAATGGTTTGGCCCACTTGTTGTCAAAACTGTGTTAAAAAAGGGAGCTTATGAATTGGTCAATTTTGATGGAGAACCCATGTCGGAGATCAGAAATGGTCTCTATCTGAAGAAGCATAGGCACTGATGCCTCGCACCATTTGTTGTATTATGTTGAATTCTTTGTATAAAATTTTGTACATTAGTTATTTCGAGCACACACTTATCTTGCTTGGCATTGTCAATTTGGCAGATGGCACAAGAATCTTTCACATATTTGGGATATCCGAATGGCGCCAGCCATAGTTCTCGGAACGTTGCTTCCGCCACATGGGTCGTTTTCACCCCTACTAACGAAGTTCTTATTTCAGGAGGTATTTTTCGCAGATCTGCAACCAACAATGTTGCAGAATATAGCGCAGTCATTGAGCTTCTTGTCGAGGCTATCACCCTTGGCATCCGACGAATAATCGTCAAACTGGACTCAGAATTAGTTGTATCCTAGTTAAATGGTCAGTATCAAGTTCGACATCCTACACTATTTATAAAGTTTCTATGAGTACGTCTTTTAGAGCATCAGTTCGAGTTTATTGAATACATACAAGTTCCTAGAAGTCTGAATAGTTTGGCTGATTCTTTGTCCAACTATGTACTTGATTGGCATCTAAGTCATTAACATTATACCAAAAAGCAAGCATGTACATTATTTCATGGCCAATTTAATTGAACACATCATTTAAGGACACAAATAAAACCGAAATAACCTAGCTTACATCATAAACCAAAAAGTGTGTAAATTTTGCACACACCAAAAAGAATAGTGTAATACTATTTCTCTTTTTTTTCTTTTTTCTTACATATAACACCCAAAAACGTTTCATAAAAAAATGAAAAAATTTGGAAAAACTCGAAAACATGGGAAATTGTTTCAAAATTTTCTACTTCGACATCGAAACTAACCCACCACTGGCAGATCAAGAACTAAAGGTTCATAGCTTCTAGGAATTCAAGCTGAAAGGGGATGCTTCCTCTCATACATCGTCTGCACAACGAACACATATGGTAAATCACGAGTATTTTTACTTATCTTTTATTCATACATGTACAAACCGTATCCATTTGAATGATAGAAAGATGCATAATTCCTCATTTTTGGCTATCTTTTTAGATATTAAATGCACATTTGAACCGATTTCTAACTAAACTGCTAGGTAGTGAAATGGGTTTTGATTTCAGGACTTGAAGACTTTGACGATTCAAACTATTTGATTCAGGTAGTTAAGACAGACCATGATTCATGATGATCTATGATTTTGGCATTTTTCACAAGACTCAAGCTGAAGTAAACCTCATTGAACCATTCCTACCTGGCCATTTCACCAAATTGGATAACCTCAGTCACCTGGTATTACATCACCGTCCGTCGACACATAATCCTGCTTCAGATAGCCTACCCTGGGAGGGAACAGCTGTAAGAGTGTGCACAAATACCTTAGCCCTTGTTTTCAATATGGATCTTTGCCTTGGCCTAACCCGTGCCCTTGAAAAATAGGCATACGCCCATGCAACACTCGTTCCCTCCTATGTATCATAACATTCTTTATTATTTTTTAAAAAAAATGAAAAAGCATAAAAAATTAAAAAACACAAATCCAGAAAGGGAGAGACTTGAATCACTTCATATTATAAACTTCGAATAAAACGGCAACAGTCAGTCCTTGTCACCCTTGAACATGGCACATAATATTGTATCCGTTGTCAGTACACCATCTACATTTTCCTTAGGAAACTGTACCAATATTTTGAACAGATCTCTACCGATGGGTTATCCTTCCCGTCACCAATGGAGATTTTCGTTAATGCATCTGGCATTAGCAGATTTCATTAAGGTCGATTACTCAAAGTCCTATGTTTCCAAGTGTCCATTCTGCGTCGTGTTATGTGTTGAAGGGAAGTTCCAAACCAAGTCGGCCATTCCTCAAATATTCCTGACCAATCATGTCGGCCTTCCTTATGTCAGTATACAGTGTTGGATCTTGCTGTTCTACCAAATTATATCATACTATTGATTGCAGTGAACGCATCCGTTCACTAAGTTAACCGTGTCCGGTTAAGGGTTAAGAAGCGAGACCGTCTTCCATATTTGAGATAAATGATAATAATATATTGATTGATGATGATAAAGTTACAATAAGCTCGCCTTTATAGGGCTTGAGCAAGAATAGCGAAGGGTTACACCCTTTCGCTTATTAACCTAATAATCTATTTAATATATAATAATAATATTAATTAAATATTCACAGCATTGCCTTCCCCTTTTGGAAAGCTTTGTCCGCAAAGCTTGAGTATTTTCCTAATGTCATCCTTCATTCAAATTCAGTGTCGGTATTAGAATCGGACGCAATTTCTTGTGTAGAGACTTGCACTTCCTTTCCATTGATGATTTTGCACTGTATTGTCTAATTGTTCCTACATTTATGGCCTGGGATCCAATCATCACCGCATCGACGACATATGTTTTTCTTCTTCTTTCTATTATCAGAGTAACTGTTAGATGGATTTGATCTATTTTCCATTTCATAGGCATATGATTGAGGTTTGTGGCATTGATGGCCGGGTGACCACGTATCATCACAGTACCTACATTATGTCTCTTTTTCTTATCGATAATGGTTGTCGCCTCTTGTTTTTATTCCTTCCAGTTTTCGTTCTGCGGTTTTTGCTTTATGTATTGCTACCTCTACGTTAGGTATGTCGTGTAACTTTAACTCTTTTTGGAGGTACGGTTTAAGACATCCTAAATAGGTTTCGAGTCTTTGCTTGTCAGACAACCCAAATACTCGTGTCGACAAGGATTCCCACTAATGTGTGAATTCCTCAGCGCTTCCAACTTGTTGTAATCTGGTAAGTTTACTGAAAAATTCATCTTCTTTGATACCTTGAAACCTATTAAAAAAATCATTTTTGAACAAGTTCTAGGTGTAGGAAAAATTGTCTCTCTTCCACCATAAGTACCAATTATAGGCGTACCCTTCCATATGCATTGACGCATATTTCACCTTCTCCTAGTTAGATTGAATATTGTAAATGTCGAAGTATTCTTCTGCTTTGTTTAGCCAACCAACGCATTGGTCTTCACTTCCATTGTATTTCGACAACTCTATTTTTGCCTTAGGTGGGTACACTGTGTAAGGGTGATATTGATTCCCTTTTGCTTTATGGTTTGATGGCGGATCGGAACTACTGGATGACGTAAGTGACATATTTGAACTGCTTCATTGTTGGAGGTGATTTTTATCTTTTTTATTCTCTACTATATTACTGATAGCTTCTATTTGGCTGTTTAATCGTGCCTCCATATCTGGCAGTACTTTTGTTTCTATCTCTTGCTTAAGCGTCGCATTGTTAATCTTTATTTATTTTTGCAATTCTTCTTGATTCTTGGCAAGTGCTTCCTTGTGAAAATATGAAATGAGGCATCTAGCATGTCTGGACTGCTGGCTTGGTCTGTCTTAGGCGTTAGTCTTTGTAACACCTCCATTAATGTATTATGGTTCTGCGTCATGGTGCTCAAGTTCTGGGTTATGGTGTTTATGTTCTGAGTCATAACACTCATTTTGTCATCCAATTCTTTTTGTTTTTCGTTCAGTGTCAAATTTTTCACTCAACCTTCTTTCTAGTACCAAAACAACTTCATCTTTGATTTCTTTTTTAAGCATGACATTGTTATTTTTCATCTCTTCCTTTAAATCTTCTTGAAACATTTTCTCAAGTTTGTCCATTCTGGAGTTTAGACCTTCGACGATTTTTAAATCTCTAATTTGGTCTTTTTCTAATTTTTCTAGTTGGTCTCGTAACTCGGCCATGATTCTTAACCTGGTGTGGGGAGGTGAATATTTGGAATCAATCTTGGAGTAAGGATAAGAGTTAGGGTTAGGGATAAATAACACAATAAATATTATTAAATTATAATAATAATTTATTATATATATTAAAAATAATAATACAATAATTATTACTTAAATTATAATAATAATTTATTATGTATATAAAAAAAATATAATAATAAAATATATATATATATATATATATATATATTTTATATTAACCTTTTTTTTGTTTGATTGGTGCAGGTCATTGGAAATGGAGCCTGCGTTGGAGATGGAGCGGATGGGTGACAGTTGGGGGGGAGGTAGAGTATGTAGAGGGCACGGGTGAATTTGGAACAAGGTGTGGGGAGATGGAATTGGTGAGCGTGGAGGTGTGATGAATCGTGCACAGTTGGAGCAGATGTGTGAAGGAGGCACGCAGGGGAGGGATGGTGAGCGCTAGGAGGATGCGTGGGAGGAGGGAGGATGGAAGTGTGCGGGGAGGGAAGGACGGCGTGGGGAAATTGTCCACTGTTGGGGCGAGTGCAGGAGGGAAGAGGCATTGAAGATGGGGGAGTACGGATTTTGCAGGAGGGGTTGCAACAGATTGGGGGTTGCGGGAGAGATGCCAGCAATGAAGGAGTGGCGAGGTAGGAGATGGTGAAGGCAACGCGTGAGGGAGGTCATGCAGATATGGTCATGGGAGGACGCAGCGTGAAAGAGAGGTAGGTAGTGTGGAGAGATGGAGCGCGAACGTAGATGGAGCTGGATGGAGCAGGGCATGTGGATGCTGGTGTGAAGAAGGATGGGTGAGGATAGGTGAGCCGAAACCAAGCTCAATAGTAGGAGGAGCCGAATCCGAGCTCTGATACCAAATGCAGTGAACGTATCCGTTCACTAAGTTAACCTTGTCCGGTTAAGGGTTAAGAAGCGAGATCGTCTTCCATATTTGAGATAAATGATAATAATATATTGATTGATGATGATAAAGTTACTATAATCTTGCCTTTATAGGGCTTGAGCAAGAATAGCGAAGGGTTACACCCTTTCACTTATTAACCTAATAATCTATTTAATATATAATAATAATATTAATTAAATATTCACAGCATTGATCTTCGTTTCATATCGGTTGATGTGGGATGCATTAATTCCCTCCTTCCGATGGATCTATTCCTATCGACATCAAATCATCATCTAGGACATGGATCTAGAAACCCAGGAGTACCTTGGATCTTGCAGTCATTAGTGGTAGGTTTCCTCGCAAATGACAATAGGTATACATCAATAACCCCTGATTGTTTGATTCTACAAGTGTTTGACTTCAGAACATCTATTCACACTTGCTATTTTGTACTTAGTACCTTAGATTCCATCATCATTATCAGTGGGTCTCTTCTCATCTGTTAACGGTATACATCAATGACCGGTAATCAGATGGTGTTTTATTATGATTGACATCAGATCACTTATTCGCATGATATAAACTCGTACTATTGTCATTTTGTATTGAAGACCTTGGGAAAAACAGTTGTATCACTCATTGATGCACTGCCCGAGATGCGCAAGATTAGACTGCCATGTCAGAAGTTCAATAAAGACTTTGTTCTCACACTCAGCAAAGTGCATGTTCACACTTCTGAAAAATTTACTTTTGATATGGATCTGTTGTGTATTGTTCGTGGCCATGCTTGTTTACTGCTGAGCATGGGTATGCCAGCCTTAGGAAGATATTATATATTTGATAAATTGTTATGTTTTGCAGGTGTGATCCTCAATCCAGTGCCCTTGAGTTTTCCTTTCCTCATCCTTTCTTTGAACGATAAAGAGTATCAGTATAAAGAGTATCAATGTAAACAGTATCAATATACATAGTATAAATTTCAGTAATGTATATCGGCCCTTAGCTCTGCTTCTAACCTCACACATTAGGGGGCATCTGTTAACAATCAAATTAACACCCCTAGTCATGTGACAGAAGAAGCAAATTTTTACTATGTGCACACAACATGAAGACAGAAACACAAGTACATTCAGAGACAAGTCCTCTCTGATCTAATTACTTCTCCCATAAATGGAAGGATTAGGTGAAGAAAGACGGAACTTAAGAGACCAAGTTCAGTAAATGAACCACTCACCAAAGGTCTGAAACTAAGCTACACTAATCAAAAAGTGAAGAAGAATGCATTAAAGTGCATTAATTGTGCTAAAAGCATGTCAAATTGTGCAAAAAGCCTAAAAAACTATGGAAAAGTGGGCCTTCGAGTTAAAATAATCTAAAATGAGGAAAAGGAGTAATCCCACATTTAGAAGAAAATCCTAAGGCTCATTTCCCAATGCTATATAAGAAAGGCATGGGAGGCATTGTAAAGTACACAAAGGAAGAGCAAAGGCATGCTAAAAAGATTCTAAAGGAGGAGAAGCTCAATTTCTTCAAAAGCAAGGGTGGAGAAAGGAAAGCTTATGGAAATGGAGGAGGGATTCACACCAAGATCCATGGTAGGAATGTATCTCTTCATTGTTTTAATATGAAATGATTCAAGTTTGTTCCATTTAAATGTTTGAATGTTGCTTATCTTGCATGATTTAGATGTTAAAAATGGATTTAGATCTTAATGAGTTTTTTATGAATGAGTATAGATCTTAAGAAGCTTATAATAATCATTTTAATATGTTGACATAGATGCTCACCACTTCTTAGTAAAATAGTTTAAATAGTGTAGACAAGTCCCTACACTAATTGTTGTTATCACCAACTGGGTGGGGATGCAACAGCAAAATGAGCCACTGGGTGGCCCAGAGATGATGTCCAATAAGTCACGGCTGGACCAGCAGTTGTTGCAGGGCCGTCCTGGGGTGGATTAAACCATTCCACCGATCCAGGCTCTCCCGGTAAAATGGAAGGTAGGTCTTGTGAAGTAGAAGTTTGTGCCTCTTCACCCTGTGGGGGGTTGGAGGAAGGTGAATCTGGAGGGAACATATGTGCTCCAATATTCAAAGTAGGGTTTTCTAGTTCAGGTGACACGACCGTGGCTTGTGGGTCCATTCTTACCTTCAAAATTACCTCCTGGTTAAGGGGATATTTGGGCGGTAAGTTCTAAATCCTACAGGACCTTCTCCAATGAAAGTCATCCAGAGTGACTGAAACAAACGTTTCTCCTAAGGCAAGCCAAACAAAAGAAAAGCAGTCCAGAAAAAAATCCTACACAAACTAAGGCTGCAAGCAAACTTATGTGATAGGAGTGCATTCAAAAGTATGGAACCTCACAGGATTGTCAAGGCTTCGCAAATCTCTATATACCGCAGGTTCCAACAATAAAACGCAACAAGGAGGATTGGGACCGTACCCTTTCCTGAATACCCGATTACCTGGACAGTACATGCATAGTAATCTCCCCGAGTGTTTTTCTCAGTGTATTGCTCTACCAAGACAGCTAAAAGGCTAACTCAGTTGGTCTCAGGAATCCTAATGGTGTCTCCCAATATACGCAAGGTACGTGAGAGCTCAAATCCATAGTGGTGTTTTCTAATGCACAACCATACAGCACGAGACCTTCCTATATACTACCGAGTACGTGAAACACCTTTTTATATATGCCAAGTACGTGAAACACCTTTCGATATACGCAAAGTACTTGGTGGGTACGTGAAAGAGCTTCGATATACCTAGTTGGTACGTGAAATAGCTTTAATATACCGATAAGTACGTGGAAGACTACAATACCCCCGGAATACAGTGCTGGCAAGTAACGACAGCTACCACGTTTTATGATGCTAGAACATGTCTCTAACTTACAAACAAGTTACTAAAAATTTACCCTAGTTCTACTGTTAATTTTATCTGGACGGTTAGGTGAATGCATCAGGTGAGTACAAAATCGTAAACATAATGCAAGCCCTAACTACATGCAAAAAAATGTACTTTTCATTTGATGAACTCTATGTATGGGAGGGATAAATTTCTTTCCAAGTGATTTTACCAAAGCAACAAAAATGCAACACAATCCCAAATCTATCAAATTTGATCACAAAAGTATTCTTTTCATTTTTTCGTTTTTCCGTTTTTCCAAGCAAAACTCAAAAAATCAACAAGCATGACAACCAAATCTAGACATTTTCTTTTGTCTTTTTGAATCAAAACTTAAGAGATGAAAAGAGAGAAATTTCCTATCTAGAGCACTCTAACTTTTCAATTTCACTATGATGGCCTAAAATAACAAGAAAAAACAAAAATGCATACAATTTCCCAAGCATGGAATCACTTTTGTAAAACTTGATCTCACTCAAATTTTTCAAGAAAATGAATGATTCACAATTACTGAAAAGTACAAATGATTAATTTTCTCTCAAACTTTGCAAAAGACTAACGAATGACAAATTCCAATGCATGAAGCAATTTCCACCACAATCTTCAAATACACGTGAAAACAGTAAAAATGATGCACCTTCAATTTTCCAATGATATGCCAAGATACCAACTTGATAACAATGATATTTTTTAAGCATGGATAACTGAAAAGAAAGTTGATTTGCAGCACTCTAAATACTCAGGAAATCTTAAGAAAACGACAAGCACTCATGTGAAATCAAAACACCCAATCAAACAACTGAATGCAAACAAAGCTAAATGACAAGTGCAAAAAAGAAGTTTGGGATCAAATCCAATGCAAAGATCAGATCAGGTGAGGAGAAGAGGGACGATAAGGTTAAGTGGATGAAGGTGGGGGAAGCCAAAGTGTCCACCACTACCAAGCTTAAGTTCATTAAAAATGGGACCCAATACAAATCCACACAAAATCCAAACACTTTCGACACACAAATCAAAAAGAGGTCTCTGACTGGATCTTGCAACACAGAGGGGGTCTGCACACCAAATCAAAACTCAAATAAAAAATGGAGGGAGGATGCCCTTGTGTCAATTTTAACAGATCTATGCAGTCTGTGTTCATACACAGAGCGACCGTCGCAGGTCACCAGTGCGGGTATTGCTACGATGTCGCATCTCTGTTCTCTGTTTTTTGGGCTGTCGTCGCAACCTTCCCACTAGTGCGGGTATTGCGACGATGTCGTAGAACACTAGTGGGAAGGTTGCGACAACAGCCCAAAAGATAGAGAACAGAGATCAAATCAACACTCTCGTTCCACTGCCCAGGTGCAACGGGCGAGATCCAAACTCAAGGATCAACAAATCTCCAAGAGATGAGCAATAAAATGGTTTAAAAATTGTGAGTACAGACTCATAAGAGGACAACAGACTCTTCAAAGTGAAGATCTGATGGTGAAAAAAAAAAGACTTAGGAGGAAAAATAAGATGGCTTGCAAAAGAAATCAAATGAAAATGACATTCAACTTGAAAACTGCAAACAATGTCCATCCCCAGTATGGTCACCAGATTTGTTTGACGGACAATCTACCAAGAGCGGACTCAAGGCCTGATCTCCCTAAACTCAATGCAAGACTAGAACAAATGAGACGGAATAGAAATAAATTTCCTAGATCTAGTTAGAGATTGATTGGCTAGATGCCTTACCTTTCATATCGCTGATCCTGTTCCCTTGATGTTGTTCCAAGCTTGACGGTCTTCATATCTCAGCTGCAAAACCTGTCAAGTCATACAAAAACAACACAAGTAGTAAAATGCATCTAAACAATAACAGATCTAAGTAAGCAATTAAGCAGGAAAACTACACAAACGTCATCAATGCAACAACATTTGGTGGAAATAATTTATATTACTGTATAAAAGGGAAAGTACATAGAAGGAAGTGATTACAACTAAGGCTTAACGTAGCAATGCTTCTCCAACCAAGCCAATGCCAAAGCCTCCCAATGAAGTATGAGTCTCCCAATAGATGAGTAGGGATCTCCTAAGCTAATTTCACCAGCATGTACATACCATAGACTTCCTCCCTTTGAAATGGGAATGAGCTTCACTTATATAGGACTAAGAGGATAGGGTAGGTTGAGATATGGTAGGAGAGAGGATAGGGATCCGACCAAATGGCTAGGGAACCAAATTCTAGCTCCCCTATAGGCTAGGGATAAGGATCCACATCACCCAGCTCTGAGACTGGGCTCGAAGATGTTCTTTTATCCAATTAACTGACATCGTCGCAGGCTGCAATAGGACAACCTGCAACAACGCAGGTTGCATTAGGATGACCTACGATGACCTCTCAAAACCTATAAGGAAAAGGTTAGTATCTCTCCAAGCTGATGAATTAGTCAAAGGAACTTCAGGGATGTTTACACTGACTATCATGATGGAAATATTTAGGTGTAACACTAGCCAACAATTCAAATCCTTTCATAATATGTTTGTTCATGTCTTAAAAGAGTGGTTTCATGAGTTTCCTAAACTCCTCACTATCATCTGAGGTTCCCTTCTCATCCCTAGCCATAGTTTCCCCAAAACGCACTTCTTTTCCTACCTCCCCCTCTTCAACAAAAGTACTTTTGGTCTCAATATCTAAGGGTGTTCCCTGACTTCTTTCCCTCATGAATATCAAACCACATCAGGTGCAAGGATCATTCTCTGATACCACTTGTAATGTCCCTTTATGGAATTTTATTAAAATGGTGAAAATTTCAATTTTTCCACTAGTTCGACCCTTAACTAGTATTTGTTTCTTGGTCTCCAAATGGCTCCAAATACTCCCAAATTGTCACAGAAGGTATATGGATGTTATTATGACATGATTATGAGTTTTATGGATTCTTTAGAGTATTCAAAAGGCTTCTACAACTCTCCTTTCAATTATGGCCAAGGTAGGGTATTTGACTAGCAATTAGGGGTTCAATTCCCTCCTGGGTAGGTGTTGGAGATGGCTCTTCAAATGCTATTGGACCCTCTCGAATTTCAGGACAGAAGTAGGAGAAATATAGGGTACATAATTATGGTCTCATATGCATCACCATTCAGTTTATTAAGTCTTCTACAACCCTCTCAAATCAGATACAAAAATACTAGTTTCGACCTTGGGGGAAATGATAGGCAATCCTCTCCAAATGCTATGAAATTGAACAATATGACTCCAAAATACTATGCACTAAACATGAAACTTCTGTAACACATTATTAACAGTCCATAAATCATTAATTCATCAATGGTTCACTTTTCCATTCGAATATATTAACATATCATTGGCATACATAAACATAGTGGGGAAAATGGCACCATTTGCTCATTAATGATCAGATTTACATAGTTCCACTTGGAATCTCGACTTGAAGCTATTCTGAGTATGAATAACATATCATTTACATCATATGATAAAATAATGGTGCATTAGAATCTCCCCCAAAGAGAACAACAACTCACCAAGTGTGCCCCACCTCAAGGATCATGAATATGTTGAGAAAACTTGAAATGGTTGGAGAAACAAGCTGAACTAGAAGTGACCACGAGCTTCCCTGTAGCTTGCATATGCAACATATGACTCCATTGAAGCTCCAAATGAAAGGTCTGAATGGCCTTTCCAATTACCAACTAGTATGGGAATCTTTCACCCTCGAAATTGGTGCTAAGGCAAGTAGAGTAGCACTCCACTAGCTCTTCTCTCAAATGCAATTGTGAAAATGATCAAAAACCCTTCTCTTACTTGATCCATGTATTTTATAAACATACTTAGCCTTCTAATGTTTGAATTCCATCCATGAACTCCCATCCAATTCGAATTAGGGAGGGATTCAAGATTTTCCACTTGTCTTCCACTTCCTAGCCTTCCACCTTCCACCAATTCGAGTAGGAATCTCTTGGACTTCTCTAACTCCCATGAGCGCTCCCTTGGAGGATTTTTTTAGGCCTAACATGTCATATTGGTCATAT